>JACGWO010000001.1:22894114-23494114 GCA_034509735.1 Sesamum alatum | reverse complement strand
AATTTTTCCAATCTCTGATAGTCGTTGGGTTAGTCCCACGCAAGTAGTTCCTAAGAAAGGAGGTGTCACAGTCGTGAAGAATGAAAACAATAGATTAGTACCTACTAGGACAGTCACGGGATGGCACATGTGCATAGATTATAGGAAGTTGAATAAAGCCACTCGTAAGGATCACTTTCCATTTCCCTTCATTGATCAGATGCTAGAAGGATTAGCCAAACATTCTTATTTCTGCTACCTTGATGGATACTCCGGATTCTTACAAATACCCATTCATCCTAGCGATCAAGAAATGACCACTTTCACGTGTCCCTATGGCACATTTGCATATAGGAGGATGCCTTTCGGTTTATGTAATGCTCCGGCGACTTTCCAACGATACATGATGGCTATTTTTTCTGAGCATATTGAAAGTATAATGGAGGTATTTATGGATGATTTTTCTGTGTATGGCTCTGATTTTGATGAATGTCTGCTCAATCTAACGAAAGTGTTACAACGATGCAAGGAAGTCAATCTCGTTCTCAATTGGGAGAAATGTCACTTCATGGTAAAAGAAGGCATTGTTTTAGGGCATTTGGTGTCCGAATGAGGTATCAAGGTTGATCGAGAAAAAGATTGAAACAATTGAGAAACTACCTCCCTTACCTCGGTCAAGGGCGTTCGAAGCTTCCTCGGTAACGCCTGATTCTACCATCGTTTCATTAAGGACTTTTCGAAAATTGCCAAACCACTGACTAATTTGCTCACTAAAGATGCTTCCTTTGATTTAAACAATGAATTTCTTGATGCGTTTAATCGGTTAAAGCAAGCCCTCATCTCCGCACCTATTATGCAATCCCTCGATTGGTCCCTTCCATTTGAAATCATGTGTGACGCAAGTGACTTCGCAGTGGGGGTTGTTCTCGGCCAACAGAAAGAGAACAAGCTACACGTAATTTATTACGCAAGCCGTACTCTTGACGATGCCCAAATGAACTATGCCACTGAGAAGGAATTGCTTGCCGTTGTGTTTGCTTTTGACAAATTCCGTTCCTACATCATTGGTTCTAAAGTGATTGTTTTCACTGATCATGCAGCTATTAGGTACCTCTTGAGCAAGAAGGATGCAAAACCACATTTGATCCGATGGATACTTCTACTCCAAGAGTTTGACCTAGAGATACGAGACAAGAAGGGGCGAAAAATGCCGTGGCAGACCACCTATCCCGTTTAAGGTTTGAGAACCAAATGGGTAACGAAATTCCAATCGATGACTCTTTTCCTGATGATCAATTATTTGTTATAATGTCTGCTGAAACACCTTGGTATGCTGATTTTGTGAATTATTTAGCATGTGGTATCCTACCTCCTGATATGACTTTCCATTAGAAAAGGAAATTTCTCTCGGATATTCGCTATTTTGTTTGGGATGAACCGTACCTCTACAAGCATTGTGCTGATGGAGTGTTAAGGCGATGCCTACCAATAGACGAAATCCGAGACGTCATATATCATTGTCATTCATCTTCATATGGGGGTCATGCTAGTAGCTCTAAAACCACTGCTAAAATCTTGCAATCTTGATTCTTTCGGCCATCAATGTTTAAAGATGTTCATCAATTTGTGCTTGCATGTGATAACTGTCAACGAGTTGGGAACATCTCGAAACGTCATGAAATGCCTTTAAATTACATACGTGAGGTCGAGAATTTTGATGTTTGGGGAATTGATTTCATGGGTCCTTTTCCGCCATCGTTTGAAAATAAGTTCATCTTGGTTGCTGTTGATTATGTCTCCAAATGGGTAGAAGCCATAGCATCCCCAACTAGTGACGCCAAAACCGTGATCAAACTTTTCAAAAAAATCATTTTTCCACGTTTTGGTGTCCCTAGGACTGTGATTAGCGACGGAGGTTCCCACTTTATTGAAAAACAATTTGAAACCCTCCTGAAGAAATACGGGGTCGTCTATACAATTTCCACCCCATACCATCCCCAAACTAGTGGGCAAATCGAAGTGTCAAACAGGAAAATCAAGTCCATTTTAGATAAAACCGTGTCAACTTCCCGAAAAGATTGGTCTTCTAAACTTGATGATGCCTTGTGGGCCTATAGAACTGTGTATAAAACTGAAAGATTGTGGATCGTCCCGGGAAAATAGCGCGAATGCGGAAACGCGGTATAAAATAAAAGTACGAAATTTAAACATGCTTTAACGAAAATTAAAGAACACGTTCAAGGGGTGTGCCCTTGAACTTTCCTGGGTGTTCGGTGTATCTCATGAATTAAATTCATACAAACAATCATGGAGGCCATAGGGATTAAAATTAAAAGGGGTGAAAACGTAAACCGAGACCTACCAGTTGTCGTTTCCGTCTTCAACGGCTACTAGCGTTGTTCCCCTTTTTGCACCAAGACCTCATTCTTGAGATCCTCCAAATCTTGACACACGATCTACCCACGTATCTTGCACGTCGTGCTAGCAACAAACAAGTATTATTTTTGGAGAGGATAGATCAACCACGCGTTATGAATTAACTGGATCGATCTTCCTAAGTTCAATTGTTCCAAGAACAAAAGAACAAGACTATTTTCTTGTGTGAGAGAGAGAGGGGCGGATGAGAATGGGGAGGAGAGAGCTCGAGTAGTGTGAGTGTGTGTGTGTGTGTGTGTGTGAAATTTCAAGATTCATCATCCTTGAATTGTAGGAGGCTAGGGGTTTATATAGAGGAGGAGTTTAATCCTCTTTAAACTCCATCTCTAAGAGGTCTATTTTGACTAGGACTTTGACTAGGATTTTGACCTAGTCAAAGTCCTAGTTAAAATAGTATTTGACCTAGTCAAATTAAACCTAGCCATCCATCTCTCCCTTTCAATCTCAACCATTAATTTAATTTAATGGAATATTTAAATCCTACTAAATATTCCAAAGGCCAAATAAATAAATATAATAAATTATAAATATTTATTTCTAGGCCTATTAAATTAATCCTCTAATAAATCTAATTTATTAGATTAATTCCTTTTATCAAATAATAGGAATTAATTCTCCAAAAAAATAAAGGACCTGATTAAATCCAATTCAATCATTCCTTTTCTCCAATATTTAATTCTAAATTAAATACTTGATGTGTATGAATTGTGTGTGACTCTTTAGGTTCACCTTTCAGCTAGACTTGGTCGGATTCCTAGAATCCGTCCGTTACCATGGGTGGCCATCTAGCAACGGTCCATGGCACTAGAGAATAAGTGAAATATTCGGGGATGAACTTTTAGGCTCTGACAGTACACTTGTCCTTCTGTCTACGGTCTCACCACTTAGGGTCTAAGGCACGGAAAATGCAGGTACCCATTTTGGACCTAAGTGTCGGTTTGTCCTTACTAAACGCCGCAAGGGAAACCCTCCCTTCTGTTCAGTTACTGTGGTCACAGATTTTAGGGACAAGACACAGAGCATACGTGAGACTCGAGTGTCAATACCTTTTGACAGGAGACAGATCCTTTCTTGAAAACTACTGTCACTCTGTACACCAGAGCTGTACTAGACATGGCTTATGACTACTCAAGTGCTTCTTGGCAATCTCTCATCATATCTAAGATACAGACCTGACATACAGGTAAACTCAACAGTTCCTCAAGTCAAAGGACTTGACCTGTACCGTTGGAACCGGGAATACACATCATACCTTGCTGACCCTACTCAAGGTCCTCCGTAAGACAGTTCCCGCGAGTCACCTCAGTCAGCTGCTCCCTAGCATGCTAACCCACTAACACTGCTTAGACGACCTTCGTCACCCGTCGATGAAATACGACAGCAGATACTTAGTGCAAGTCTCAAGGGGAATCTCGGTACCCATTTTCGAGATTCCTTGACTTCGAGATTTCCGGATTGATTCGGCGGGACTGATTTCATGGACCTACCTCCAAGCGTAGTCCCAGTCCCCGAAATGGGCTTTCAGTCCGTGGCTTTGTTTGCGTAGTGAACAGATAGATAAAGCAGTAAAGTGAACGCAAACAAAGTAATGCCAGAATGAATTTCACTTCTTTATTCATTAATAGTTTATGAAAACACTGAAATTGTATAGACATAGGTTACATATTACCTGCCAAGATCACCTATTCTAAAAATCTCCCACTTGACCTTTAAAGCTAATCGCCCATATGTCTAATCCCCATCTTCTCAAGATGTTGCGTATGAGCGCTCTGCGACATAGGCTTTGTCAGCGGATCTGCTGTGTTGTTTGCTGAGTTGACTCGGTCCATCCGAACGTCAGCTCTTCCTGCCATTTCTCTTAGAAGATGGTAGCTTATCTCCCACTAACCTCTTGCACTTTCAAGTAGTTGTAGGATGCAGGCTTGCCGTGCCATATCTCATATGGCGTTTGGGTCAGTGCACTGGTAGGCGCCAAATTCAGCAACTTGGCCGCCGTTTCTAGTGCATAGCCCCAAAAGGATAAGGGCAATTTGGTAAAGCTCATCATGGACCGAACCATGTCCAACAGGGTTCGATTCCTCCTTTCAGAAACACCATTTAATTGTGGTGTCCCAGGAGGTGTCCATTATGATATTATACCATGTTCTTTTAGATAATCTAGGAACTCGGTACTAAGGTATTCGCCGCCTCGGTCTGACCGTAGGACTTTAATTTTGCAGTTGGTCTAGTTCTCCACTTCAAGTCTGAATTCTTTAAACCTCTCAAGAGCTTCAGACTTGTACCTCATTAGGTAAACGTAACCATACCGTGAATGATCATCGGTAAAGGTTATGAAGTAGGAGAACCCACCTCGGGCCTGCGTCCTTAGTGGCCCACATACCTCTGTATGGACAAAGTCCAACAGACTTTTGGCAAGCCTGCTTTGTCCTACAAAGGGCTTCTTGGTCATTTTCCCTTTTAGACAAGATTCACAAGTTGGTAGCTCACTCAAGTCCCCTACCTCTAGGTTCTTTGAGTCTACCAACCTTTTCGTCCTATCTTGGGATATGTGACCTAGCCTAGCGTGCCACAGTCGTGCGTTCCCGTTATTATCTAATTTATGTTTGTGTTGAGTGTTAAGAACGTAGTTCGTTTGTTGCAAGATATAGAGCCCGTTATTTAATGTACCAAGTAGATGAGCAATTCCACACCTCATCAAATAAAAGCAATTTTTATTGATTCTAAACTCATAACCACTATTGTCCAACAATGGAATGGAAATGATGTTTTTAATCATGCTAGGTACAAAATAAACTTGCTCTAATTCTATGCTAATACTATCACTAATCACTAGAGTGGCGGATCCTACTGCTTCTGCCGAGATGGCCTTGCCATTCCCAAGCTTCAGGATCATGTCCCCGCTACCTAGTTTTCTGCTTCTTTTCAGCACCTGCAAGTTATTGTAAATGTGAGCTCCACAGCCGGTATCTAATACCCAAGAGGCAGAACTAGTGACCATATTAACCTCAATCACAAAAATACCTTGGTTCGAGAAGAGTTTGGGGCACTCTCTCTTCCAATGCGCTTTCTCACAACAGGTGATACATATGTCATATGCCTTTGACTGTTGCTTGGAGACAACCTTTCCCCTCTTTGGCAATGGGAACACTCTTAGTGTTCATAGCTGCTTTGACGGCCTTTCCCTTCCCTTTCTTCTTTTTCCAACGTCCGGCACCTATGCCTTTCGTCTTGGAAGTCGAAGTACCTCCAAACAATACCGAAGGCGTGGACTTCTTAGTCGTTGCCTCGTATTGCACCAACATATTCATCAACTCATGAATGCCCTTCTCAAGTGCGTTCATGTTATAGTTGGCGATAAATTGGTCGAAGGAGGGTGGGAATGACTGAAGGATCACATCTATGTGCATTTCATTATCGAGACCTGCCTTTAGGTCCTCGAGCTTTTCCACCAGGGTAAGCATTTTAATCCTGTACTCTTGTATAGAGGATCCTTATGTCATTTTGGTTCCAAAGAACGCCTTGGTCGCGACATACCTATTATGCCGGTCCGGGACTGCATAGCAATCCTTAAGGCGAGCCATAATGGAAGGGACATCGTCTAGCCTTTCATATTGCTTCTGAATCTCATTTGTCATCGAAGCAAGTATGATGCTACGGACCTTCCGGTTATCCTTATGCTAAGTCTCGAACGTCTCACCTTCTTCCGGCGTGGATCCTTCCGGTAAGGTCCTAGGGAGAGGCTCGTCCATGATGTAGCCTTGGTTCTCATAATCCAGGACTCACCTGAGATTACGCAACCAGTCTTTGTAATTGGTTCCATTGAATTTGTTTGTCTCAAGAATGGTTGAAAGTGGGTTCTTAGACATTTTAAATCTACATTTAAAACAGAGTTCGCGATCAGCAGAATATAAAAAGACGGTGGTTTGATAAAAAAATTAAATGCATGGTCTTTAGTCATTTAATGCTCCCACTATTTATACGGAAACACAGTACTCTCAAATGTGATTTTCGGAAAACCCTTTCCTAGTGGGCTTGGGATCCAAAGCGATCCTTTCCATACCCCGCTTTTACGATTTGCATGGAAAAGATCCTATGGGAGGTATACCATACCATTCTCGTTCCACGAGATTCCCAAGATTATTGCCTCACCTTTTCACATGATCCCGAGGACTCCAAGCGAATCATGTTAATCGGGCGTTAGACCCAACCCAATCGACCGAGCCACAGACCCACTGCTACCCCCACGACCCTGAGACAGGTAACATCAGTCTGTTTTTCGTTCATGACATAGTGCAGCTTCTTTTAAGTACAATAAGGTGCCACGACTCGTGAGACCATGCTATTGACCTAAATCAGCTTCCTTACAATGCCATGGATTGGAAGGCATGGACAAACTCCTAGAGTTCATGTCTATTTTGACTAGGGTCTAATATTTAAACATTGGTCCAACCAATGTGAGAGTAGTAAATGACCGAGATCTCAAAATATAAAACATCTACACATTCATCCATAATGCGTAAAATAAATGCATCCACAGCAGTTATATGATAAATAAAAACACCATTCATCCATCATATTAACCACATGGAAAATTAAAGCCTAGCACGCCCCTGTTGGATGATCACAAGCCCGAATCCTATGCGATCCACTGAGCCCGCAGTGGATCTATGGTCAATCTAGGGTTGGCCCTATACTATTACATTAATAGTAACCCAATCATCATTCTGATGGGCCTTGGTCTCTTTTCTCTTTCTTCTCTTCATGGAAACGCCATGGAACCTCCAGTCTGGGCTCTCCATGTGGACCTTCCTTCTTCTCCATCAATTACATAAAAATTAAAACCTCACTCCTATTCTACTCTCATTACATATTAAAAATAGAAACCCCAGCGAAAACCCGGGGGGAGTACATAAGGAGGGAGATAGAATGCCTTATTATTCCAAGGCAACTAGAAAGAGAGAAGGATAAAGCAGTAAAAGAGGCACACCGGCCCAACAGGAAATTAAACCATACATTTGGTCTAAGGCTCGTGATCATCCGTATGAATTTCCAACACACGTAATCATATGATCCAATCACAAAACCAAAAAAACAACATACCAATAATACATGATAACCAATCATAATTATTCAAGATGAATAAATAAATGCGTAGCATGTGAAAATATTACATAATCGTTGGTAATAATATTTTCTCATTTTAGGAAAACCTTTCCTCATTATTTTTAAGTAAAAAAAAATCCCCGGGATTACAAATCCAATATATTTTACTTCCCAAAATAATGTCTTCGAAAATTAGGCAAAATTGAACAAAAACGAATTTTCAGAATTAATTAAAAAATTAAAACTGAAAAATAAATAAAAAATAGGGTAAAACCCTAGCTGCACCGGCCGCCGCCTCCGGCAGTAGCCTGCCGGCGTGCGCGCAGGGTCAGCAGGCTCAGCCTGCCGCCGCTGCGCGCGCGCAAGCCCTTGCCTGCGTGCAGGCTCCCTTGCCCGTGCGCGCGCTGGCCTGCTGGTCGCCAGCCGCGCGTCTGCGCCCTGCGCAGTGCGTGGGCACGCACGCACAGACACCACCGTCTGCATGCGCGCGCCTGGCGGCGCCCCCCGGTGCCCCCCCCCCCCGCGCGCGCATGGTCGCGCCTGCCGAGCGCGCTCGCGCAGACACCCTCGTCTGCGTGCGCGCGCGCCCGGAGGCGCTGCCCCCTGTGCGCGCGCCCACGGACGGCCACTCTGGCCGCGCGTCCGCCTGCTGCACGCTGTCTGGCGCATCCAGTCGGGCGGCCGCGCGCAAGCTTCCCCTGCCTGCGACTGCGCGCGGCCAGCCTCCGGCTGGTCGGCGCTTCATCGTTTTTCGTTCAATTTTTCACCCCCGTTTCCCAAGAAAAACAAAAAAATACCAACAACTCAATAATCACATTAATTAAAAGCAAAAAATGACATGCTTTAATAATAAAGAAAACCAAGAATTAATTAAAACATGCCAAGAACACATTACATGCTTAAAACGCACATAAAATCCTAGGCCTATACACCGAACCGGGCTCTGATACCACTAAAAGACTGTGGATCGTCCCAGGAAAATAGCGCGAATGCGGAAGCGCGGTATAAAATAAAAGTACGAAATTTAAATATGCTTTAACGAAAATTAAAGAACACGTTCAAGGGGTGTGCCCTTAAACTTTCCCGGGTGTTCGGGGTATCTCATGAATTAAATACATACAAACAATCATGGAGGCCATAGGGATTAAAATTAAAAGGGGCGAAAACGTAAACCGAGACCTACTCGTTGTCGTTTCCGTCTTCAACGGCTACTCGCGTTGTTCCCCGTTTTGCACCAAGACCTCGTTCTTGAGATCCTCCAAATCGTGACACATGATCCACCCACGTATCTTGCACGTCGTGCTAGCAACAAACAAGTATTATTTTTGGAGAGGATAGATCAACCACGCGTTATGAATTAACGGGATCGATCTTCCTAAGTTCAATTGTTCCAAGAAGAAAAGAACAAGACTATTTTCTTGTGTGAGAGAGAGAGGGGCGGACGAGAATGGGGAGGAGAGAGCTCGAGTAGTGTGTGTGTGAAATTTCAAGATTCATCATCCTTGAATTGTAGGAGGCTAGGGGTTTATATAGAGGAGGAGTTTAATCCTCTTTAAACTCCAACTCTAAGAGGTCTATTTTGACTAGGATTTTGACCTAGTCAAAGTCCTAGTTAAAATAGTATAAATAGTATTTGACCTAGTCAAATTAATCCTAGCCATTAATCTCTCCCTTTCAATCTCAACCATAATTTAATTTAATGGAATATTTAAATCCTACTAAATATTCCACAGGCCAAATAAATAAATATAATAAATTATAAATATTTATTCTAGGCCTATTAAATTAATCCTCTAATAAATTTGATTTATTAGATTAATTTCTTTTATCAAATTATATGAATTAATTCTCCCAGAACATAAAGGACCCGATTAAATCCAATTTAATAATTTCTTTTCTCCAATATTTAATTATAAATTAAATACTTGATGTGTGTAGATTGTGTGTGACTCTTTAGGTTCACCTTTCAGCTAGACTTGGTCGGATTCCTAGAATCCATCCGTTACCATGGGTGGCCATCTAGCAACGGTCCATGGCACTAAAGACTAGGTGAAATATTCGGGGATGAACTTTTAGGCTCTGACAGTACACTTGTCCTTCTGTCTACGGTCTCACCACTTAGGGTCTAGGGCACGGAAAATGCAGGTACCCATTTTGGACTTAAGTGTCGGTCTGTCCTTACTAAACGCCGCAAGGGAAACCCTCCCTTCTGTTCAGTTATTGTGGCCACAGGTTTTAGGGACAAGACACAGAGCATACGTGAGACTCAACTGTCAATGCCTTTTGACAGGAGACAGATCCTTTCTTGGAAACTACTGTCACTCTGTACACCAGAGCTGCACCAGACATGGCTTATGACTACTCAAGTGCTTCTTGGCAATCTCTCATCATATCTAAGATACAGACCTGACATACATGGAAACTCAGCAGTTCCTCAAGTCAAAGGACTTGACCTGTACCGTTGGAACCGGGAATACACGTCATACCTTGCTGACCCTACTCAAGGTCCTCCGTAAGACGGTTCCCGCGAGTCACCTCAGTTAGTTGCTCCCTAGCATGCTAACCCACTAACACTGCTTAGACGACCTTCGTTACCCGTTGATGAAATACGACAGCAGATGCTTAGTGCAAGTCTCAAGGGGAATCTCGGTTCCCATTTTCGAGATTCCTTGACTTGGAGATTTTCGGACTGATTCGGCGGGACTGATTTCATGGACCTACCTCCAAGCGTAGTCCCAGTCCCCGAAATGGGCTTTCAGTCCGTGGGCTTTGTTTGCATAGTGAACAGATAGATAAAGCAGTAAAGTGAACACAAACAAAGTAATGCCAAAATGAATTTCACTTCTTTATTCATTAATAGTTTATCAAAACACTGAAATTGTATAGACATAGGTTACATTTTACCGCCAAGATTGGCTATATGGTCACCTATTCTAACAAAAACTCCTATCGGCACTACCCCATTTCGTTTGCTTTATGGAAAACCTTGTCACGTACCTGTTGAACTTGAGCATAGGGCTTTTTGGGCTATAAAAAAGTTGAATCTTGACCTCAAATCAGCGGGTGAGAGACGAAGTCTCCAACTGAGTGAACTTTATGAGCTAAGGCTCGATACTTATGATAGTGCCAAACTCTACAAGGAACGCACCAAAAAGTGGCACGACCAACGTATTCTTCGAAGGGAATTTCGGGATAGTGATATTGTTTTACTGTTTAACTCTTGCCTTCGTCTTTTTTCAGGAAAATTGCGCTCGCGTTGGTCGGGACCCTTCCATGTTCGTAAAGTTTTTCCCTATGGCACAGTCGAGGTTTGGAGCGAAGCAACGGGCACATTTAAAGTCAATGGACAACGGTTAAAACACTATGTTGCCGGGACTCCAATCGAAAAGGGGGGCAATTTCCAGATCCATGACCCGTCAGCTTGAACGCCCACAACACAGTCGAGATAACGACTTAAAACAAAGCGTTGTTCGGGAGGCAACCCGATTCCCTTCCTTCTCTACTTTCTTTTCTCTTTTCACTTTTATCTTTCTCTTTGCTCTATTTTAATTTTTCTTCTTTATAAATCTGCTCACTCCATGTCGTTGCTCTATACTTCTGCAGCTTCGCCTGAATGATGCGCAATACGATACCACGGCCAGGCCGTATTTCAGAACACCAACGTGTTTTTTTTTCCTCGTCAAGTTTTACGTAAAACACCCTTGTCGTGTGACCGAACACGGCCGTGTTGAGCGAAAACGTCGAAGAATAGAATGCCCCGATAAGAATATGGACTGATCGTGTTCCCTAACACGGCCGTGTAGCGCAAGTTTCAGATTTTAAAACCCTGATAACGGCCGTGCTCCTCCTCCCATTTTCAAAAATCTTGAAAATCCTCCTCCCCTTTTCTCTCAAATCCGTCAAGCCACCTCAAATTTTGCAAGACCCCTCCGATTAAACAATTACCCATCACTTGGGCTCTCCAAAAACACCTCTTTCGTTGATTTTCACCGGTTGTATTTCCTCGAATGGCACCCAAGAGAGCAAGGACGATTGGAGCCTCTAATACCCAAGCACAACACGGCGCTCAACACGGTGCTCGCAAACCACAACCGGACTTGCCGTACATGGACCTTGACGATCGTAATAGGTATGAAGGTCTCCGCTCTCGTACTATTACCAATACCCGTTACATTGATAATGAGGACCTTGACGTGCTTGGAATTTCTGATGATGTTGAGTATCTGTTTGCTAGACTAGGATGGCATGATTTCATGTTTACTTGATGGCCTACGTATCCTAGGCTTGTTCGTGAGTTTTTAGTTCATTACGAGTTGAAGGAATTTTGTCTGGTCCCCATGTCGATAGGGGTCGTATTACATTTTGTTTTAGGCACATAGAAGGCCGCATGACCCTTGCTCAATTTAATGCTATCTTTGATTTGGCTGTTGGGGGGGGGGGGGGGGAAGGCGGGAACCTCCTGCTTTTAGGCCCGATGAATTCTAGTATGATTTGACTAGGCAGGCATCATACGATGCCACCCGTTCCAAATCTTCCGCCATTATCAACCCCTGTTTTCGCTATTTGCATCGTGTTCTTGCACACACCCTATTTAGTCGGGGGGATAGTGAGGGCGTCGTACGTCGTTCCGAGTTATTTGTATTATGGGCCATGGTGAATAACTTTCAAATAGATACCGGCTCGTTTCTGATTCGTCAATTTTCTAAAATTGCTAACTCCGAGTCAGGCGCCATAGTACTTGGGGGATTCGTTACCCCCATCGCCTTGCATGTCGGTCTTTTCTTTGCAGGGTTATGAAGAAGCCCAAGGTCGAAATCGGGTCGACCTCGCCACTTGTCAAGCCATGAAGATGATCACAAGAATGGGCGACCAATACCACTTGCTCATGCCGGACCCCCTGCCGTCTATCCTGTTGCCCGACCCCGCACGCCTCACCATCCAAATTTGGGACAATTGGTGGCTGCACGCACCAACTACCGACGTCGAGCCCGACGACTGTCCAGCTCCTCCTCCACCTGCCCCCTCTCATGCAGTCGGGTCGTCCCGTGGACCTCGGGCCGATGCCTAAACTGCCGACGCCTTGCAAAGGATCCTCGACCAGTAGCAACAACTCCTTGATGGGCAAACAGAGTTTCATGATCGACAAACGCAGCTCCAAGACACCGTTGACAACATGGCCCACGACCTCCAACGCATGTACAATTGGTTCATGGCTCAAGGCCACTTCCCTCCTCCACAATGATTCGGTACGTCCTTTCTCCCACCTCTTTTTTTATGCATTGAGGACACTGCAATGTCTAAGTTTGGGGGAATTACTGAAATTTCGTGTTTCTGTTTAATGTCATGCGTTATAGGTGTCTATTGCATTTTGTGTTTTTTTATGTGTTGTTTTTGTGCCAAATTCATGTCGTGGAACGTATGACCCTTCGACGATGCATGTGGCTTATTCGGATAAAGTAATGCTAAGTAGGAGGTCATAGGATCAAAGCATACATAACTGCGTTATTATGTGATTCTTGCTTAGATTTTCCGAGAAGTAATTGAGGTCTAACGCCACACCCTTTGAATCGTTCCGAAAAGGGGATGGAGTTGTATTGGCTTATGTTAACCTGCAGTGTCTTCTGTGAAAGTCATTTCATTGTTTAAACCCCGCCTGATCGAACTTTTCATACGCCTAAAGTAGGATGTTTGTCCTTTCCCATTCAAAAAAAAAAAAAAAAAGGAGGACATACGAAAGAAAGAAAGAATTTGCAGAAAAAGAAAAAAACAAATAAACGAGACAAAAAGAGGATATAACGCATCTACTCCGCTGGCTTTGGTTGCTCAGTAACTGGGTGACTTCATCACCAATGTTGTCATTCGCGTAAAACGGCGACTACGGTCATGAGTATGCAAAGCACTTTAGGAAGCGTAGTTGGTTGAGTAACCGGATGCCTTCATCACAAATATTGTCATTCGCATAAAAAGGCCAAATTACGACCTAAATAAGGCGGCCTCTCAGTTTGGAAAGAAGAAAAGGGACGTCTATGCTTGGGTAGAAAAAGAAGTAAGAAAAAGGTGTTGTTGAAAACGGTGGAATGGCTAAACTAGATACCTATAGGCTTAACGGAGACTCGATCACTCGGTTCTCTATAGGGTGAAATGAAGTGTTGTGGTGTGATCAACCCCCTACTTTCATTAAATGAGTTAACTTTCACATAATATGTCATAAGCTTGTGTTTTGTGACTATGTACTTCTAAGTTGTGTTTGTTATTACGAATTATTGCCACGATGTTGAGAAGTCGAGTTCTACACTCATTTGGGGTCATTGCCTATGGACTTTTGTTGCTTAGGGACAAGAAACTGTTTAAGTTTGGGGGAGTTTGATAAGTAGGGATTTTACGTATTTGTTAAAGGGAAACACACGCATTCTTCAGCCCTTTTAAGCAGAATTTAATCTAATTTACTACTTTTCTATACCAAACTCTTTCTTGGATACTGCTTTTGGTTGTTTCTTTCTTTTCAGGCATAATTCAGGAGCATAATGGACAAAAAGAAAGAATTCGCCCATATTCGACAGAACACGGCCGTGTTGTATCCTCTCACACGCCCGTGTCTCGCTGATTCAAATCACTAGCCAAGAACACCCGAGGAGAACACGGCCTGGCCGTGTTATAAGACACGGCCGTGTCGGGGTTGGCCGCAGAAACACACGAGAACACGACCTGACCATGTTCGTGCTACACGGGCGTGTTCTACACTTGGAAACAGAATCAATCGGATTTTTCTGCCTTTTGCTCCACTACAAATATAAAAGGGGGGGAACTAGGGATGTGAGAAGGGGAGGAAAAAAGCACAGATACAAGGCTTGAAGGAACACGAAGAAGTCGGGGAAGCTTCAAGACGGCTAGGACGACCGGACTACAGTTCTTCCTAATTCTTTCTTCTTTTTAGTGCTTTGCTTGATGTATTCTCCGAAATATTTATTTTGCTTCTTCGTTAACTTTATGGCTGAGTAGAATTCTTGTTCTAGGATCATGTTGAACCCTTTGCTAGATTAATGAATTTATTCTAGTTCTCTTTTTCGATCTCGTGTGAGTTGATCTGATTTAATTTCCGAGCACTTATTTGTGTTGTGAATATGTTGGCCACGTGTTTGCATGTTTTAAGCATCGAGTGAAGTACTGAAAGGTGAAATCCCATGTTAGAAAGTCGGAGATTAGACCTAGGAATTAACCACGAAAGCATGCTTAATTTCTATGAGGATCTCATAATTGTCATGATCTCAATGTGTTCGATTTAATTATATCTCCATGAAAATAGGTAGATTAATTAACCGAACACGGATTTCCACATACTTGAAAGAGGGTGGTAACGACATTAAAACGATTTCCTTCGGATTAATCACATTGAGTAGAAAAGAGTTCTTGATAGGTTCGTTAATCGGTCATTGCGGGGATACTTCATTCTAGACTATCACACCTTATTCTTTACCCTCGTGTTTCAGTTTACTTGCTATACTATTTTGATCAATTGTCTCACTCGTATATTTCGGTTTGACTAACCAAAATTGAGTAAATCGGGTAATCACAATAGTCCCTGTGGGATCGACCTCTTGAGTACTACGCGATACACCGTGCACTTGCGGTTTTGGTTCATCAACTCCCATGTCACTCATCTCAAATTCTCGCACCATTGTCTTCTTAAAGTTGTCATACATATGTGGATTATTTCCCATAAGAATGAGAGCATCCACATAAATGCATACACATAGTATATCTCTCTTCTCCTTTTTCACATAAAGAGCATAATCATGAAGGCATATTGAGAAACCATTCTTTTGAAGATAGTTGTCAAGACGACTATACCATGTCCTTGATGCTTGCTTGAGCCAATATAAAGCTTTCTTCAACTCTAACACCTTCTCTTCTTGGCCTTTAACCATAAAACCATTCGATTGTTCAACATACACTTCTTCTTCAAGAGTACCATTAAAAAATGCCGACTCCACATCCATTTGATAAATTGGCCATTGATTTTGCACCGCAAGAGTGACCAACAACCGTATTGTCTCTAAGCGAACAATGGAGAAAAAACTTCTTCATAGTCCACACCACGCTTTTGTTTATACCATTTTGCAACAAGCCTCATTTTAGACATTTTCATTTCTCTTTTTGCATTTCTCTTTTTTTGTATACCCATTTGACTCCAATTGCTTCATGACTACTTGGTAGTGTAGCTATCTCCAAGTGTCATTTTTCTCTATTGAATGAATTTCTTCCTCCATGGATTTCACCCATTTCTTCCCCTTCATAGATTTTTCAAAACTCAAAGGTTCATTATTCATAAATAAACAAAAAAGATTATCACCATTTATTTTTTTCATAGCATCATAAAGATCACTTATGCTATGAACGATACCTTTGAGATTGTTCACTTGAAATTGGTGTTGAGGGGGTTGAATTCTCACATTTGACTTCTTGCTCCTCATTCTCTTCTTCTTCTAGATATGGAAGAAAATAATACTTTTCTCCTCTTTCGATGGAGGCGTCTTTTCCATGTCTTTACTAATCACAACCTTTTTAGCAATGGGATAAAAAAATTATACCCGTTAGAGTTCTCATCACAGCCAAAAAAGACCATCTTCTTACTTCGGTCATCTAGTTTTGTTCTTTATTGTTCTGGCACATGAACATAGCTAATAGAGCCAAAAACTTTTAAGTGCTTCACAGTTGGCTTCTGTCCACACCATGCTTCTTGTGGAGTTATTTTCTCCAAACTCCTTGTCGAAGATTTGTTTGAAAAGATATACGGCACATGCAACTGCTTCGGCTCAAAACTCTTTTGACATCACCTTAATTTTTAGCATCGTCCTCGCCATATTTAGAACCATTCTATTCTTTCGTTCCGTAATGCCATTTTGTTGTGGTGTTCTCAGAACAATCATAGGACGTCGAATTCCATGCATTTCACAAAAGACTTTGAATTCATCCAAAGTAAACTCACCACTCTATCGGTCCTTACAGCTTTCAGTTCAAAATCACTTTCTTTTTCAACATCAGTTTTGAACCTTTTGAAAATGTCAAAAGCTTCACTCTTGTGTTTTAGAAAATAAAGCCATGTCTTCCTTGTAAAATCATTAATAACTATATAAAATATGAACTCTTTGAAGGACAAGCGGATCCGCCCGGGAGCGCGAGCGGAAGCGAGAAAAGCGAGAAATGTGCGTAAATTTAAATCAAATTCAAAATACGCGAATCCCAAGGGGTGTACCCTTGGGTGCTCAACCGGGCGTTCGATGTAGGATGTGTAAATATTAAAACATATATTTAAACACATAGGGCATAGATATACAAATGAAATCAATCAAAGCGTAATAAACCGTTACCTTTGATTGTTTAGCGTATGCTCCCGGCTACTAGCGTTGTTCCTTCTCCGGAATGCTCACGAAATCCAAACGTATGGATTCTCCAAAGGTGATCCACACCACACCGGAAGAAACACAAGTTCTTCTTGCTAGAAAAGAACGGGTTTAGGAAGGAATCGGTTTAAGAGAAGAACACTATGAATTAGTGTTCTCTTAAACTTACTTTGTTCTTCTTCTTGATTCAAAATCAAGTGAAGAACACAAGTGTAAGAGAGGGAGGGAGCACGAAATTTTGAGAGAGAGGAGAGGATTTTTGTCTTCTCTTTTTCCTAGAAAAAGATGAATAATGAATCACTTATGCTAGGTGTTGTATATTCTAATATATATACATAATTAATGTGATTATTGGAATGTGTCTAGGTTCATCCAAGGATATCTAGATTCATTCCAATCAATCACCATCAATTCTTCAATCAAGCCTACAAAAATTTATGGTATGATCAAATCATACCAAAAGGGAAGAGCTTGATTGGAGTTGATTTGTCTCTTTCCAAAAGAGACAAGTCAACATACCACCTAGCATGAAACATGACTGATTTTGCTTCCTCCAAGGGAGCGTGTTGGCCATGTTTAATTAAGGAAAGAAGTCCAACTTATTCCCATCCCAAATTAGGAATTATTTCTCCTCTCGGGTATAATTTAACGGACCGGGATTTATCGTAATCCAATTACGAAGAACCCAATATTAAATCCAATTTAATGTCCACTTAAATTATTCCCGTTGATCTTTTAATCCAATTAAAAGATCCAACGTCTCAACATCTCAACTTTCCATATTTAATCGAAAATCCTATTCACCGATTAAATGAAAGCCCGATACAATATCGGCCCGTCCATCCAATGGACTTTCCCTTAAGTAATCCAATTACTTATTTTATCCTTCGAGATTGACTCCAAGTCGATCTCTCAACCTCCTCGGTGATTTGTGTGTGACCCTTTAGGTTCACCCTCAGCTAGACTTGGGCCCGTGTCCCACAAGGGCCCGTTACCATGGGTGGCCGTCTAGCAACGGTCCATGGCACTAGAGACTAGGTGAATTGGCGTGAACATTTAGGCGCCGATTCCGTACGGGTACGATCCTTCCGTCTACCGTCTCCCAGCCTTAGTCTAGAGTATGGAATTAGGCGTCGGTTCCCATCCTTGACTAGGCATCTATGCTTAATACTCGAGACCACGTATGCTTCATTGCGTCGACACAGGGAACCATTCCCTGTTCGACCAACCACTGTGGCCACAGCTTCAAACAGCATGAACGTGTCTCCGAGTGCATAGGAGATACCTCTGTCACATATTGACAGGGGACGGATCCTCTTCTTGGAATCCACCGTCCTTGCTACACATTCTGACTGCACTGGACAAGGCTTATAATGATCATCTTACAGAATGATCACCTCTCGCCAGATCCAAGATACAGCCATCCTGTGCACGTGACTGCCATGATTCCTCAAGTCTGAGGATTACTCCCGTACTATCGGAACCGGGGAAATCCAATCATACCGACCAAGCCTCCAAGGCTTCCATATGATGATCCCCGCGAGTCAGTCCTGTCGGCTCGACCCCAGTCGACCAACCCATCAAGATCGTGTAGGAGTCCCACGCCTGTCGCCGATGAAACAAGGCACTCATCCAATGAACACGACTCTTGACGCAAGTCTCAATAGGACTCTCGATGCCCTGTCTCGAGGTCCTCGACTTGGAACGTTTCAGACCCAACTCTTAATCAGCTGGTTTCATGACCACCATCCAATGCGTGGCCCAACTGCACGAGTTGTTATCCATGGTCTGTGGGCTTTGTTGCGATATAAGTTAAAACACCGATTTAACAAATGTAAGATGAGCGCAACAAAGAAGGTACCATTGGTGACGAACACTCATCTTATTCATCACATAATAATATTACGTTCACATCAAGTTGTCGGATAGGTTACAAATTGCTAAACCTATTGGCTTTCTGGTCACCTATTCCAACACTCTTACCGTGATTGTGGATTAAAAGGAACCACACATATCTGCATGCACAAGTTGTAGAGGTTTGCTTTCTCTTGATCCGAGTGACTTATTTTGTGAACTCCTCTCACCATAACTTTTCTCTTATCATCTTAAGCCCTTCAAAATTGAGATGTCTGAATCTCATAAGTCATATCCACGAAGAATCATTTACGCAAGCTTGTAGGAACTTTGCTTCGTCTATCTTCACATTTAGTTTGAACATATGGTTACTTGTCATGAAAAACTTTTGCTACAAGCCTATCGTTTTGATCTCGAAGCCATAGGTACTTGTCCTCCATCTTCGCTTTGTGTCCACTCTCTAAAAGTTGATCGATGCTCAAAATATTATTCTTCATTCTTGGAATGTAGTAGACATTGTGGAGAAGTTTGTGAGGTCTATTCTTTGTAGCCAAAATTTTCTAACCTTTTTCCTTGATATCCACTTTAGTATCTTCTCCAAAACAAATGTCACTGGTTACTTTCGTGTCCATTTGCACAAACTTGCTTTTATCTTCAGTCATGTGGTTGCTTGCACCATTATCAAGATAACATGTTTTCAATAGTGCCTTTCGTTTGAGAAATCAAGAGGGCGTCACCTTCTTCCTCCTTATGCTCGGTAAGGTTTGCCTCCTCCGCATTAAGTTTAGATTGACACTCCCATGAATAGTGTCGAGTTCTTTCGCATGTATAAAACTTAACATGGCTTTTATTAGTTTTCCTCCAATTGTTGTTACTTCCTCGACCATGACCTCTTTGAAAACTCCTATTTGTACCATCTTGGGGTGAGTTTTGTTCACCTTTTCCTTGGCCCCGACCTTCTCCTCTTCCTTGACTACAACCACGGACATGCCAACGACCTCGGCCTCTACCACGAGCTTGACTTCTTCCAACTATATTGGAAGAATTTTCCTTTAGGACTAAAGGAATGTTTTGCGTGCAATACTTGCTCCACCTACACTTGTTGATTTCTTTTTATTATTTCTTCATGAGCTATTAATGATCCATTTTAACTCGTCAATAGTCTTGGTACCTATGTCTTTACCCTCTTCAATAGCCACCACAATATGATTAAACTTCGCATTTAGAGAGTGCATAATCTTCTCAACTACTCCCACATTCATCAACCTTTCACCGAGCAGCTTCATTTGATTTACCGCCACTAAAACTTGAGTGAAATAATCCGTAATGGATTCATTCTACCTCATCAAAAGTGACTCAAACTCAGCTATTAAGCAAAGAATTTTGTACATAGAATAAATGCAAAAACATAATTCTAAACATCATCCTCTGTTTCTGTCAGTCCTCGGTAAAATAGCTATAAGTTTCAGTACAAACTTTCAACGAACTTGAAACTTAGACCATTTGAAACTAGACTAGGCTTTTAATTCAATATAAGACTCAACTAAAATGACAGCTATTTGCATTCTGAAAATGTATTAAAAGTTATGTTTTTCAGCAGACTTTCAGATATGTTTTCAGAATGCAAATAGTTGTCATTCTAGTTAGTCTTATATTGAATTAAAGCCTAGTCTAGTTTCAAATGGTCTAAGTTTCAAGTTCGTTGAAAGTTTGTACCGAAACTTATAACTATTTTACCGAGGATTGACAGAAACAGAGGATGATGTTTAGAATTATATTTTTGCATTTATTCTATGTACAAAATTCTTTGCTTATTAGCTGAGTTTGAGTCACTTTTGATGAGGTGGAATGAATCCATTACGGATTATTTCACTCAAGTTTTACTGGTGGTAAATCAAATGAAGCTGCTCGGTGAAAGGTTGATGAATGTGAGAGTAGTTGAGAAGATTATGCACTCTCTAAATGCGAAGTTTAATCATATTGTGGTGGCTATTGAAGAGGCTAAAGACATAGATACCAAGACTATTGACGAGTTAAAATGGATCGTTAATGGATCATGAAGAAATAATGAAAAGAAATCAACAAGTGCGCAGGTGGAGCAAGTATTGCACGCAAAATATTCCTTTGGTCCTAAAGGAAAATTCTTCCGATATAGGAGGAAGAAGTCAAGCTCGTGGTAGAGGCCGAGGTCGTTGGCATGTCCGTGGTTTCAATGAAGAGGAGAAGGTTGAGGCCAAGGAAAAGGTGAACAAAACTCACCCCAAGATGGTACAAATAGGAATTTTCAAAGAGGTCGTGGTCGAGGAAGAAACAACAATTAGAGGAAAACTAATAAAAGCCATGTTAAGTTTTATGCCTGCGGAAGAATTGGACACTATTCATGGGAGTGTCAATCTAAACTTAATGCGGAGGAGGCAAACCTTACCGAGCATACGGAGGAAGAAGGTGACGCCCTCTTGATTTCTCAAACGAAAGGCCTTATTGAAAACATGGTATCTTGATAATGACGCAAGCAACCACATGACCGAAGATAAAAGCAAGTTTGTGCAAATGGACACGAAAGTAACCGGTGACGTTTGTTTTGGAGATGATACTAAAGTGGATATCAAGGAAAAAGGTTAGAAAATTTTGGCTACAAAGAATAGACCTCACAAACTTCTCCACAATGACTACTACATTCCAAGAATGAAGAATAATATTTTGAGCATCGATCAACTTTTAGAGAGTTGACACAAAGCGAAGATGGAGGACAAGTACCTATGGCTTCGACATCGAAACGATAGGCTTGTCGCAAAAGTTTTCACGACAAGTAACCATATGTTCAAACTAAATGTGAAGATAGACGAAGCAAAGTTCCTACAAGCTTGCGTAAATAATTCTTCGTGGATATGACTTATGAGATTCAGACATCTCAATTTTGAAGGGCTTAAGATGATAAGAGAAAAAATATGGTGAGAGGATTTCACAAAATAAGTCACTTGGATCAATTATGTGAGGCATATTTTCTTGGTAAGTATGCAAGAAAAAACTTTCCAAAGGAGTCATTTCAAGAGAAAGCAAACCTCTACTTGTGCATGCAGATATGTGTGGTTCCTTTTAACCCACAATCATAGTAAGAGTTCATATTTTATATCGGTATTAATGATTTTACAAGGAAGACATGACTTTATTTTCTAAAACAAAAGAGTGAAGCTTTTGACATTTTCAAAAGGTTCAAAACTCATGTTGAAAAAGAAAGTGATTTTGAACTGAAAGCTGTAAGGACCGATAGAGGTGGTGAGTTTACTTTGGATGAATTCAAAGTCTTTTGTGAAATGCATTGAATTCGACGTCCTATGATTGTTCCAAGAACACCACAACAAAATGGCATTACGGAACGAAAGAATAGAATGATTCTAAACATGGCGAGGACGATGCTAAAAATTAAGGTGATGTCAAAAGAGTTTTGATGAGATTAAATTAATTCAGCCAAGTCTATCTGAGAGTAGGAATAGGAAAACCCTTTTCCTATAAATACTCAAAATGCACACACACAGACACTAATCTCTACATCCATCTCTCAAGCACACACACACACACACACACATGGCCGATCCCTCTCCTCTCAAATTGATCCCCTCTCCTTTTCACTCCAAGAAAGCCTAGTTTCCTTGTTTTTGATACAAGGGAACACTAGACGAATCGATCATGTGAATTTGTAACGCTAGGTTCATTCGTCCTCCCTATTCTTTCTTGATTCTTGCTAGCACGGGAAGTCAAGATCCAGTGAATTGCATGGATGATTTAGAGGGTTCCTATTTTGGGATCTCGATGGCAAAATGTGGAACAACGCGTGTAGCCATTCAAAGAGAAACTACAATGGGTAAGTCATGTTTCTTGGTCTTCTTTGTTATAACCCTATGGTCACCATGAATTCTACAAGCTTTCCTTTATTCATGAGATACATTGAACGCCTGGAAGGTTCAAGGGAACACCTCTTGAATGAGTTCTTTAAATTCCGATTCTTTAAACATGTTTACGTTTCTTGTTTTATATTACCATGCTTCCGCTTTCACGCTTGCTCCCAGGACGATCCACTATACGTTACAGTGGTATCAGAGCCTGGTTCGGTGTATAGGCCTAGGGTTTTATGTGCTATACGTGTATATGTATGATTACGTGGCTTTATTTCATTTTAAAGCATGTCATAAATTATGGGATTCATTGCGTTAATTTGGAACTTAAAATTTGGATCATGGATTTCTTGTTGTTCTTGAAATATTTACTTGGTTTCTCGAAGAAAACGGGACAGAAAGATCGACGGAAATAGAAAACGACGATAGCGGCAGCTGTCGGCTAATCGCGCGTGCAGGCAGCAGACGCGCGCTGCCGGCCGTGTGCGCAAGACGCGCGGCCAGGCGCATGCGCACACACAGGTAGAGGAGCCTGCGCGCGCATGGATGCCAGTAGGGCAACGCGCACAAGACAAGGGAGCTTGTGCGTAGCCACTCGGCTAGAACATCCAGCGCGCGCGGGAGACACGTCAGGCCAGCACGCAGGCCACGGCCGCACGCACATGTAGCGCGCAGGGCAGTGGCCAGGCGCACGCGCAGGCAAGGGATGCCTGTGTGTGTGAGCCCGGCCAGCACGCCCAGCGCGCACAGCAGGCAACAGGCTGGGCCAACCGCGCGCGCAATCAAACCTGGTGGACGCTGCCGGCTCCGGCAATCGTTGTCGATTTTCGTCTTCATCGTTATTTTTCAGGATTATTAATTATGAGATTTTAGGATTATTTTCTGCATGTTTTCTAAAAGACCTTAATTAGAAATATTTTATTTTTTGTTTGGTTTGGAACCACCTAAAATTTAATATTATCTAATATAATGAGGAAAGGATTTCCTATCGAGAAAATTGCAATGGTTGGACCGATGGTCAAATTTCTAGTGTAGAAATTTTATGTTTATGTTGTTAATGATATTGGTTATCATGAGATTATGTGAATGGCATGTTTACTTGGATATGTGAAATGCTATTTGCGTTGATGAGAATGGATGATCACAAAGCCCTTGGACCGTATGTATGGTTTAATTTTATGTTGGGCCTGTGTGCCTCGTTTTAATTGTATCCCCCTTCTTACTGGTTGCCTTGGAATAATAACGCCTTCTTTCTCCGTCCTTATGTACTCCCCTCGGGTGTTCGTCGGGGTTTCTTTTTTAAATTGTAATGAGAGTAGGTAGATGTGAGGTTTTTTTTTAATTCATGTAATTGAAGAAGAATAAAAAGAATGATGGCCCAAAAGGATGATTCTAAGGACATCCATGGAGGTCCATGGCCATGAAGACCCGGTGGACAAAGAGGCAAGGCCCATCAGTGTGTTGATGGATATCTACTATTATATGTAATAGTGTAAGACCAGCCCTAGATTGACCATAGATCCACCGCGGGCTCAGTGGAATCGCATAGGATTCGGACTTGTGATCATCCAACAGGGGCGAGCTAGGCTTTTATTTTACATGTGGAATGTATGATGGATGAATAGTTTATTTATCATGTTCTCGTTTTACCATGCGGTTATATTATGAATATGTTTATGTATGATGTATTATGAGGTTTCGGTCTTTCAAACTCTCACTTGGTTGGACCAAGCTAAAAATATTAGACCCCTAATAAATGGACTAGAACCTAAGTTGTTCGTCCAAGCCTTCCATCGATGACAAAGTGAGGAAGCTAGTTTCAGTCAATTGCGTGGTCTCACGAGCCGTGGCAGTCTTTTGTCCTGAAAATAAGCTGCTCGTTTGTTGTGAACGAAGTGAATACACTCTTATTACCTATCTCATGAGCCGTGCGGGTGGTAGTGAGTGCTATGATTCGGTTGATTGGGTCGGGTCTAACACCTGAATAACGTGATTCGCTTAGAGTCCTCGGGATCACGAAAAAGGGTGAGGCAAAATATCTTGAGAATCTCGTGGAACGAGAATGGTATGGAATACCTGGCACAGATTTATTTTTCATGCGAATCGTAAAATTGGGGTATGGAGAATTTCGTTGTCTATCCCAAGCCCACTTGAAAACAGTATTTCGAAAACAACGTTTGAGAGTGGTGTGTTTTTGAAGAAATAGTGGGAGCATTAAATGATTGAAGTCGAAGTCTTTAATTTGATTATTTAGCACCAGTTTAATTATGTTGATTGTATGCCTTTATTTTAAATGTAGATTTAGACAACTTCTTAGAATCTACTATCCTGCATAGATGAGACAAACAAATTCAATGGAACAAACTATAACGACTGGTTGCGCAATTTGAGGATAGTCCTCAATTATGAAAAAACGAAGGCTATGTCATGGACAAGCCGTTCCCTAGTACATTACCGGCAGAATCCACGCTAGAAGAACGTGAGACGTTCGAAGTTTGGCACCAGCATAACCGAAAAGTACGCAGCCTCATACTAGCATCTATGACTCATGAGATGCAGAAATAGTATTAGAGGCTAGACGACGTTTCTTCCATAATGGCTCGCCTGAAGGATTGCTATGCAGTCCCAGATCGGCATACTAGGTATATTGCTACGAAGGCGTTCTTTGGATCTAAGATGACCAAAGGATCCTCTGTACATGAGCATGGGGTCAAGATGCTTACCTTGGTGGAAAAGCTCGAAGACCTCAAGGCAGGGCTCGATAACGAGACGTACATCGATGTGATCCTTCAGTCACTCGACCCTCCTTCGATCAGTTTATTATTAACTACAAAATGAATCCACTTGATAAGGGCATATATGAGTTAATTAGTATGTTGGTCCAATACGAGGCAACGACCAAGAAGTCTGCGGCATCTGTGTTGATTGGAGAGGCTTCAACTTCCAAAATGAAAGGCAAGGGTGCCAGACGTTGGAGAAGGAAGAAGGGAAAGGGAAAGGCCGTCATAACCGCTGCAAACGCTAAGAGCGTTCCCGTTGCCAAATCGGGGAAAGGCTTTTTGTGATGTCCATTGAACTTTATACATAATTGAGAGACTAATTGGTAAGTATTAAAAAAATCTAAATTGATTGATAAATAAATATAGGTTGAAATTTGAATATATTAAAATATATGGGGATCAAATTAAAATTTATAAATTTTTAGGATTAAATTAAATGAATTTAGAAATTAAGGATCAAATTATAATTTTAAGAAAAATTGTCAAAATCCACACACAAAAAAAAAAAGAAAAAACTAAAACATTAATCAAGATGCTTGCACGTGGCCTTGAAACCAACATTACAATTTCTAGCAATAAGACACCCGGCCACACACATGACTCACAACTACCTTTTATATCTATAAAATATATGTAGATTTCCCCTATTTGAAAAAGTGAGGAGACATGCACAAAAATATTCAACAATTAAATTTTGATAACAAGTTTCTCTTCAGACATTTGATACAGGTAGATATTTCATCCTTCAATTATTTATTAAGTTTATACGTATATATATATATACCGTTTATTTAGTACGTTTACTAAATGCAATTTCTATCATCCGATTTAATGTCTAATCGGAAAACTTTATAAGTTTGATTGTTTATGAATTAGTGATTGATTCAATAACCCGTTAGTTTTAAGAATGTTATGGCGGGATAATTAAATGACTTGATTTGTTATATTTAATCATTGCTATAATTGATTTACTCAATTTCATCAAGATTATTAATCAAATTCTTAATTATATGTATTGGTGTTTAATTGAATTCTATAGTAGCGACAAAATGATAGAATATTAGGAAATTAAATTAGAGGAATATTATGGTTATTAAAAGAAAATGAGATTTTTGTAATAACTTAATTTAGGAATGTTATTAAGAACGATAGTTACAAAAATATGATGGGTTTGACAAAATAAGCTCTTATGAGTTAATTGATAAATTACATATATACCGGAAAGCTTATAAAATCTTCTTATTTGGACGAGGAATGAACGGAGGTTTGAATTTCAATATAAGTGAAATATTGACGAAAAATATACGAATATTATTTAGTAATTTTATTCAAAATTTACGGTATTTTTGATATATTGAGTATACATATTATAACTTATTATATGGCATGACGATAAAGTAGAGGATTGATTAACGCTACTTACTAATGTAATCGTTTAAGGATTTAAGGTAAGTATAATTAATTGAATTATAAATATATATATATAATATATTCTTGTATTGTGTATGTGATTGTGATGGCTATTTATCTAATTATATTGTTATTTGATGGAATTGTCAGTATATGCTTATATGTGGTTATGGTGTGAGAAAGACGAATGAATGGTCATGTGATACAATGCTATTTTATTTTTGATTGAAATTGAATGGTGAGATTCTGGATGGAATATTGAGAATTGAGTTAAAGAGATGGCTTACGTAACTAGGGGCATACTGGAATGGCTTATGATAGTATGATTAATAACGAACCGTGTGCTGTCATTGATCAGTGGAGATGATGAGACATATCATAAGAGTTGTGTTCTGTGTGGTATCATATAATGATGGGGTATCATACGAGTTGTGTGTTGTGTGATATCGAAAAAAAAGACGTATTGTGATTAAGGTGATGATAGCCGACAAAGACCATTGGGTGCTGCACTCCAGCTTGGGTAAGCAGGGCCCTAATAAAACAACGATGAGTCTGGATATATTATACTATAGATTGATGTATGATTCTTGTACTGATTATTTCATGATTTTGTGATGATTGCATATTAAATAATATTTGTGGATTGATATAATTGTATGAGACTTGTCTTATAGCATTTGTGTATGTGTATATATAAGTCTATTAGCTATACTTTCTGAACAGATAGCTCAATCCATGCCACATAATCTTCAAGACATAAGTCACAATGGCTAGCCGATCACCAGTATTACTAGGTAGGTTAATAGTGATATCCTAAGTTGGAAGCCCTAGTTACACAATTACATAGATATGAGATTTTCAGTGGATTTGTAATTTTTTTTTAAAGTTTTATAACAACTAGAATCTTCATTTTTCTCCTTTCTTTAAAGTGATTTTAGCTGAGGTCGAGGATTAACTACAAAGTTTTGATGATGTATGTCCTTTTGTGATTTCTACATAGTATATGGATTAAACTCTGGGTTATCTTATAGGATTAAATGTGAATTCTTTATAAGATGGAATTTGATTACGGAGGGGGTGTCACGTTGAGTGGTATCAGAGCAGGGATTAGATTCTATGTGGATTTGTGAAGAATAGTACTATTGAATACTTAAAAATATATTATGCACTTAAGAGTAAATGTGAGTTTCAAATAGGCAAGAATAGTTCAATACAAGGTATATAGATCCATACGAAATTGAGGATAGAACTGGACCAGTAGCGTATGAGGAATAGTATTATTGGTAGAATTATCATGGACGTATGACGTAATCCATATTTTTAAATCATACAATATAAATATGATCCTAGTCATGTTTTGCATGAACCGAAGATAGAAATATGAAAAAGATTAACGCAAGTAGAGGAATCAATAGAAATTTTTGATTGTAGTGTAAAGAAGTTGAAGAATAAAGATAAACCAACGGTGAAGGTAAAGTGCAGCCATCACTCTCCGAGAGAAGCCACTTTGGGGTTGAGGAGTGCATAGAAAACTGGCCCATATTTATTCCCTGAATTGGTACGTCAATTAAATTTCTGGGACAAAATTTGTATTAGGAGGGGAGAATTGTGATGTCCATTGAATTTTATACATAATTGAGAGTCTAATTGGTACATATTAAAAAAATCTAAACTGATTGATAAATAAATATAGGTCAAAATTTGAATATATTAAAATATTATGGGGATCAAATTAAAATTTTATAAATTTTTAGGATTAAATTAAATGAATTTAGAAATTAAGGATCAAATTATAATTTTAAGAAAATTTGTCAAAATCCACACAAAAAGAAGAAAAAAAAAAGAAAAATTGAAACATTAATCAAGATGCTTGCACGTAGCCTTGAAGCCAACATTACAATTTCTAGCAATATGACACTCGACCTCACACATGACTCACCACTACCTTTTATATCTATAAAATATATGTAGATTTTCCCTATATGAAAAGTGAGGAGACATGCACACAAAATATTCAAAAATTAAATTTTGATAACAAGTTTCTCTTCAGACATTTGATACAGGTAGATATTTCATCCTTCAATTATTTATTAAGTTTATACGTATACTGTTTTTTTAGTACGTTTACTAAATGCAATTTCTATCATCCGATTTAATGTCTAATCGGGAAATTTTATAAGTTTGATAGTTTATGAATTAATGATTGATTGAATAACCCGTTAGTTTTAGAATATTATAGCGGGATAATTAAATGACTTGATTTGTTATATTTAATCATTGCTATAATTGATTTACTCAATTTCATCAAGATTACTAATCAAATGCTTAATTACATGTATTGGTGTTTAATAAAATTCTATAGTAGCGAGAAAATGATAGAATATTGATAGAAATGACAAACAATTATATTTAAGAAAATTAGGAAATTAAATTCGATGAATATTATGGTTATTAAAAGAAAATGAGATTTTTGTAATAACTTAATTTAGGAATATTATTAAGAACGGTAGTTACAAAAATATGAAGGGTTTGATAAAAAAAGCTCTTATGAGTTAATTGATAAATTACATATATACCGGAAAGCTTATAAATTCTAGTTATTTAGACGAGGAATGAACGGAGGTTTGAAATTCAATATAAGTGAAATATTGACAAAAAATATACGAATATTATTTAGTAATGTTATTTAGAATTCACGTATTTTGATATATTTATTATACATATTATAACTTATTATATAGCACGACGATGAAGTATATGATTGATTAACGCTATTTACTAATGTAATCGTTTAACGATTTAAGGTAAGTATAGTTAATTGAATTATAAATATACAGATATATATGATATATATTCTTGTATTGTGTACGTGATTATGATGGCTATTTATCTAATTATATTGTTATTTGGTGGAATTGTCAGTAAATGCTTATATGAGGTTATGGTCTGAGAAAGACGAATGAATCATCATGCGATGCCATGCTATTTTATTTGGATTGAAATTGAATGATGAGATTCTGGATGGAATGTTGTGATTTGAGATAAAGAGATCGCTTACCTAACTGGGGACATACTGCAATGGCTTATGATAGTATGATTAAAGACGAGCAGTGTGCTGTCATTGATCAGTAGGGATGATGAGACATATCATACGAGCCGTGTGCTGTATGGTATCATATGATGATGGGGTATCATACGAGTTTTGTGTTGTGTGATATCGAAAAAAAAGAAGTATTGTGATTGAGGTGATGATAGCCGGCAAAAACCATTGGGTGATGCACTCGAGCTTGGGTAAGCAGAGCCCTAATAAAACAGTGATGAGTCTGGATATATTCTACTGTAGATTGATGTATGATTATGGTACTGGTTATTTCATGATTTTGTGATGATTGCATATTAAATAATATTTGTTGATTGATATAATTGTATGAGACTTGTCTTATTTCATTTGTGTATGTGTATATATAATTCGAGTAGCTATACTTATTAAACAGATAGCTCAATCCATGCCGCACAATCTTCATGACATAAGTCACAATGGCTAGCCGATCACCAGTATTACTAGGTAAGTTAACAGTGATATCCTAAGTTGGAAGCCCTAGTTATACAATTACATAGATATGAGATTTTTAGTGGATTTGTAATTTCTTTTTAAAGTTTTATAACAACTAGAATCTTCACTTTTCTCCTTTCTTTAAAGTGATAATAGCTGAGGTTGAGGATTAACTACAAAGTTTTGATGATGTATGTCCTTTTGTGATGTCTACATAGTATTTGGATTAAAATCTGGGTTATCTTATAGGATTAAATATGAATTTTTTATAAGATGGGATGTGATTACGGAGGGGGTGTCACATTGAGTGGTATCAGAGCAGGGATTAGATTCTATGTGGATTTGTGAAGAATAGTATTATTGAATACTTAAAAATGTATTATGCACTTAAGAGTAAATGTGAGTTTCAAATAGGCAAAAATAGTTCAGTACAAGTTATATAGATCCATACGAAATTGCAGACAGAACTGTACCAGTAGCGTATGAGGAATAGTATTATTGGTAGAATTATCATGAACGTATGACGTAATCTATATTTTTAAGTCATGATAATATAAATATGATCTTACTCATGTTTTGCGTGAACCGAAGATAGAAATATCAATAAGATTAACGCAAGTAGAGGAATCAATAGAAATTTGGATCGTAGTGTAAGGAAGTTGAAGAATAAAGAGAAAACCAACGGTGAAGGTAAAGTGCAGCCATCACTCTCTGAGAGAAGCCACTTTGGACGTTGATGAGTGCATAGAAAACTGACCCATATTTATTCCCTGAATTGGTACGTCAATTAGATTTCGGGGACGAAATTTTTATTAGGATGGGAGAATTGTGACATGCATTGAATTTTATACATAATTGAGAGACTAATTGGTAAGTATTAAAAAAATCTTAACTGATTGATAAATAAATATAGGTCGAAATTTGAATATATTAAAAATTTATGGGGATCAAATTAAAATTTTATAAATTTTTAGGATTAAATTAAATGAATTTAAAAATTAAGGATCAAATTATAATTTAAAAAAAATTCAAAATCCACACAAAAAAAAAGAAAAATAAAAAAAAATGAAACATTAATCAAGATGCGTGCACGTGGCCTTGAAGCTAATATTACAATTTCTAGCAATAACACACCCTGCCACACACATGACTCACCACTACCTTTTATATCTATAAAATATATGTAGATTTCTCCTATTTGAAAAGTGAGGAGACATGCACACAAAATATTCAACAATTAAATTTTGATAGCAAGTTTCTCTTCAGACGTTTGATACAGGTAGATATTTCATCCTTCACTTATTTATTAAGTATACGTATACATATATACCATTGATTTAGTACGTTTACTAAATGCAATTTCTATCATCAGATTTAATGTATAATCGGAAAATTTTATAAGTTTGATTGTATATGAATTAGTGATTGATTGAATAACCCGTTAGTTTTAAGAATATTATAGTGGGATAATTAAATGACTTGATTTGTTATATTTAATCATTGCTATAATTGATTTACTCAATTTCATCAAGATTATAAATCAAATGCTTAATTATATGCATTGGTTTTTAATTAAATTCTATAGTAGCGAGAAAATGATAGAATATTGATAGAAACGATATACAGTTATATTTAAGAAAATTAGGAAATTGAATTCGAGGAATATTATGGTTATTAAAAGAAAATGATATTTTTGTAATAACTTAATTTAGGAATGTTTTTAAGAACGGTAGTTACAAAAATATGAAGGGTTTGATAAAATAAGCTCTTATGAGTTAATTGATAAATTACATATATACCGGAAAGCTTATAAATTCTAGTTATTTAGACAAGGAATTAACGGAGGTTTGAATTTCAATATAAGTGAAATATTGACAAAAAATATACGAATATTATTTAGTAATTTTATTCAGAATTTACAGTATTTTCGATATATTGATTATACATATTATAACTTATTATACAGCACGATGATAAAGTAGAGGATTGATTAACGCTATTTACAAATGCAATCATTTAAGGATTTAAGGTAAGTATAGTTAATTGAATTATAAATATATATATGATATATATTGTTTTATTGTGTACATGATTGTGATGGCTATTTATCTAATTATATTGTTATTTGGTGGAATTATCAGTATATGCTTATATGTGGTTATGGTGTGAGAAAGACGAATGAATTATCATGCTATGCCATGCTATTTTATTTTGTATTGAAATTGAATGATGAGATTCTGGATGGAATGTTGTGAATTGAGATAAAGAGATGGCTTACCTAACTGGGGGCATACTGCAACGGCTTATGATAGTATGATTAATGACAAGCTGTGTGCTGTCATTGATCAGTAGAGATGATGAGACATATCATACGAGTTGTGTGTTGTGTGGTATCATATGATGATGGGGTATCATACGAGTTGTGTGTTGTGTGATATCGAAAAAAAAGAATTATTGTGATTGAGGTGATGATAGCCGGGCAAAGACCATTGGGTGATGCACTCCAGCTTGGGTAAGCAGGGCTCTAATAAAACAACGATGAGTCTGGATATATTATACTGTGGATTGATGTATAATTGTGGTACTGGTTATTTTATGATTTTGTGATGATTGCATATTAAATAATATTTGTGGATTGATACAATTGTATGAGACTTGTCTTATTGCATTTGTATATGTGTATATACAAGTCGATTAGCTATACTTATTGAATAGATAGCTCAATACATGTCGCATAATCTTCAGGACATAAGTCACAATGGCTAGCCGATCACCAGTATTACTAGGTAGGTTAACAGTGATATCCTAAGTTTGAAGCCCTAGTTACAAAAATTACATAGATATGAGATTTTCAGTGGATTTGTAATTTTTTTTAAAGTTTATAACAACTAGAATCTTCACTTTTCTCCTTTCTTTAAAGTGATAATAGCTAAGGTCGAGATTAACTACAAAGTTTTGATGATGTATGTCCTTTTGTGATGTCTACATAGTATATGGATTAAAATCTGGGTTGTCTTATAGGAATAAATGTGAATTTTCTATAACATGGGATGTGATTATGGAGGGGGTGTCACACAAAGGGAAGAGGAAGGTTGGTTCAAAGCATTAGTCAAGGGCAGATGACATATACGTTCATTGCCGTGAGAAAGGGGATTGAAAGAGGGATTACCCCAAATTCCTCTCCGAGCAAGGTACATTTATGGTTGAGATTAATGTGGTCACTAACTCCTCTTCGTGGGAATTAGATACCGGCTGTGGAGCTCACATTTGCAATGATTTGTAGGTTTTGAAAAGAAGCAGAAAACTAAGTGAATGCGAGGTAGTCCTAAGGCTCGGCAATGGCAAGGTCGTTGCTGCAGAAGCAATAGGTACCGTCATCTTAGTAGTTAGTGATCATGTTAGGATAGAATTAAAGGATTGTTATTATGTACCTAGCATGATAAAAAAATATCATTTCCATTCCGTTGTTAGACAATAGTGGTTATGAATTTTCGATCAATAAAAATTACTTCTATTTGGTGAATGGTCGACTTACTCATCTGCTTGGTACACTTAATATTGACCTTTATATTCTGCAAAAGTCTAATTTAATCATGAGTGCTCAACACGAACGCAAAACAGATAACTATGAGAATGCACAATTATGGTATGCAAGGCTAGGTCACATCTCTCAACATAGGATGACGAGGTTGGCAGACTCAAAGAACGTAGAGGTAGGACACTTGAACAACCTACCAACCTGTGAATCCTGTCTGAAAGAAAAAATGACCAAAAGGCCCTTTGTTGGACAAAGTAGGCTTATCGCAAGTTTATTGGACTTGATCCATATAAACATATGTAGATAACTAAGTACTCAAGCAAGAGGTGGTTTCTCTTACTTCATAACCTTCACTGATGATCACTCACGGTATGGTTATGTTTACCTAATGAGGTACAAGTCTAAAGCTCTTATGAGGTTTAAAGACTTTAGACTTGAAGCTGAGACCCAAACTGGGTGCAAAATTAAAATCCTGCGTTCAGACCGACGTGGAGAGTACTTCAGTGGCGAATTTCTCGATTATCTGCAAGAAAATGGTGTCTTTGAAAGGAGGAATCGAACCCTGTTAGACATGGTCCGATCCATGATGAGTTTTTACCGAACTTCTCTTGTCTTTTTTGTTAGAATAGGTGACCGTGAAACCAATCGTATTAAGGTTATGTAACCTATTTTTGTCGATATGGTGTTTAAATAAAGATTATGAATAAAATTGATATTCATATTAGGCGTTAATACTTTTTTTGTGTTCACTTACTGCTTATATCATAAAATGTTCAATCCACAAACAAGGCCCATAGACCGAAAGGTTAATCTAAGAAACTGGACTGCGGATAGGAAGGCAAGTCATGAAATCAGTTTGTGTGAATCGATCTGAAATACTTCAAGCGCAAGGACCTCGAGATAGGGCATCGAGAGTCTGTTTGAGACTTGCAGTTAGCGATTGCAGTCGCATTTCATTGACAAATGACGAGGGTCGCCCATGCCATGTTAGTGGGTTAGCCAGCTCAATGCTGGCTGACTGAGGTAACTCATGTGAATCGTCATATAGGAAAGCTTGAGTGGGTTGGTCGGTATGACTTGGATTCCCGGTTCCGACAGTGCGGATTCGGTCCTCGGACTTGAGGGACTATTGTGGTCACATACACACCATGCCTGGATCGTAGATTTGGCAAGAGTCTACCTAATCGAGAGACTCGGTTGTCATAAGCCCTATCTAGTGCAATCAAGGTGTGTAGCGTGAACAGTAGGTCCTAACAGAGGATTTGTCTCCTGTCAAAAGGATTGACAGTAGTGTCTCACTTACACTTTGCGACTCGTCCTCCAGTAAATTTGTGGCCACAGTGACTGAACAGTGGGATGAGATCCCTATGACATTTAGTGTGGATGAACCAAGGCTTTAATCAAGAATGGGTACCGACATCTAAGGTGCAGACCCAAGACTGTAGCTGTGAGGTGGCATTCGGAAGGACAAGAGTACTGAAGAACCTAAACGTTCACGCTATAATATTCACCCAGTCTTTAGTGCCATGGACCGTTACCAGACGGCCACCCATGGTGACGGACGAGTTTCCGTTATAGGATGATTGAAAATTCGGCCAAGTCAAGCTGAGGGTGAACTTAAAGAGTCACACACAATCCACCGATAATGGAGGAATTAATTTAGGATTAATTCCGAGAGACAGAATGATTTAATTAGATTAAATTGGTTCCCTATTCTTGGATCGATTAATTCTTTTAATTAGATTAAATGGAATTAACTAATAACAGGATTTATTAGAATTGAGGAAATGGGCTCAAAATAATTATGTAATTATTAAAAACCTAATGGATTATTTTAAATTAGATTTAAATATTTCATAAAATTTATTTAGTGATGGACGGACGAGATTAGATGGAGAGATGAAGGGCCAGGATTAGAGTTTGACTTAGTCTTTAGCCTAAGTTGGCTAGGATTTGACTAGGTTAAAATCCTAGTCAACCTATGCCTCTTAATGAGAGTTTGAAAAGGAATAGGAGAATTCCTTTCCTATGAATTCTCATAGAGACACACACACACAAGATCATCTCATGCACATACAAACACTCTCTCTCTCTCTCTCTCTCTCTCTCTCTCTCTCTCTCTCTCTCTCTCGTCCCCTTCCTCTCTTCACTCCAAGTTAGTCTAGTTCCTTATCTTTGATACAAGTGAATTCTAGGCAAATCGATCAAGTTAATTCATAACGCTAAGTCAATTTGTCCCCCCATATTCCTCTTGATTTCTTGCTAGCAGGGGGATCAAGATCCGACGGATTGCATAGACGATTTAGAGGGTTCCTAACCTGGAATCTTGGTGGGAAAACATGGAACAACACGTGTAGGTGCACGAAGAAAACTACAACGGATATGTCACATTCCTGGCGTGTTTCTTTCGTTACAACCCTATACCCACCATGAACAATTGTATGTTTTATTTTCCTTATACTATATACTGAACACCCGGGAGGTTCAAGGGAACACCCCTTGAATGTGTTCTTTAATTCCATTCTAAAGCATGTGTAAATTTTCTTGTTTTTTAATTATCGCGCTTTCGCATTTACGCTACCTCCTGGGACGATCCATGCTCGCTTTCAGTGGTATCAGAGCCCCGTTCAGTGTGTTGGCCCGTTGGGTTTTATGTTCTATACGTGTAAAGCATGGTGTACGTCGCTTTAATTTACGTTTTAAGGCATGCCGTATATATTAGGGTTTATTGCGTTAATTTTCCACATAAATTTTGGATCATGGATTTCTTGTTATCTTGAAATATTTTCTTGGCTTCTTGAAGAAAAACAGGGCAGAAATACCAACGGAAATAAAAACGGCAACCGCGGCGGCCGCCGACTGGCCGTGCGCAATAGAGGAGCCTGCGTGCAGCCGCCCGACCAGGCGCGCACAGCGCGCTTTGTACCTGTGCAGGCAGAGGTGCCTGCGCGGCCACGCGCGCGCGCGCATAGGCAGGGGAGCTTGCAGCCTGCGCAGCAGGGCAGCGCGTACAGGCAGGGAGCCTGTGAGTGTACGGGCGGCAAATCTAGCCTGCTTGCGGCTGCACGCGCAGGAGGCATGGCCAGGCGCCGGCCCAGCGCGCGTAGGCGGCAGGCTCGGCCAACCAATGCGCGTGTCCGGCTAGGTTGCTGCCGGCAGCGGCAGCCGTCACCCATTTTCCGTTTTCGTGATTATTTACCAGAATTATTTTTGCATGTTTTTTAAAAGACATTATTTAGAAATATTCTATTTTGGGTTTATTTTGGAACCACCTGAAATTGAATATTGTTTAAATAATGAGGAAATGATTTCCTAGCAAGAAAACAGCATTGGTTGCACCAATGGTCAAAATTTTGGTGTAGAAATTATGCGTTTGTTTTATGCATTTAATGATATTGGTTATCATGAGATTATGTGAATGGCATGTTTACGTGATTATATGAAATGCTATATGCGTTAATGAGAACGGATGATCACAAAGCCCCAAACCGTATGTATGTTTTATTTTGTGTTGGGCTTGTGTGCCTCGTTTTATTATTTTCTCTCTCTTTTCTAGTTGCCTTGGAATAATAAGGTCTTCTATCTCCCTCCAATTGTATTCCCCCGAGTGTTCGTCGGGGTTTCTTTTCAAGTTGTAATGAGCATAGAATAGTTGTGAGGTTTTACTTTTTTAATTACATGAAGAAGATGAAGGTTGGCCTTAAAGGAGGATTCGAAGGAGTTCCATGGAGGTCCATAGCCATGGAGGCCCGGTGGACAAAGAGGCAAGGCCCATCAGTGTATTGATGGGTTTCTACTATTAAATGTAATAGTGTAGGACTAACCCTAGATTGACCATAGATCCACCGCGGGCTCAGTGGATCGCATAGGATTCGGGCTTGTGATCATCCGAAAGCGGCGTGCTAGGCTTTATTTTGCATGTGGCATATTTGATGGATGAATGGTTTATTTATCGTATTATTGCTATAGCATGCGAAATGTATTATGCATAGATGTATGTATGTGGTGTGATGAGGTCTTGGTCTTTTAAACTCTGACTTAGTTAGACCAAGCTAAAATATTAGACCGTTAATAAATGGACCAGAACCTAAGTCGTTCGTCCAAGCCTTCCATCCATGACAAAGTGAGGAAGCTAGTGTCAGTCAATTGCGTGGTATCACGAGTTGTGGTACATCTCTTATTTTGAAAATAAGATGCATGTTTATTGTGAACAAAGTGAATACACTCATGTTACCTATCTCACGAGTCGTGGAGGTAGTAGTGAGTGCTATGATTCGATTGATGAGGTCGGGTCTAATGCCTGAATATCGTGATTCGCTTGGAGTTCTCGAGATCACGTAAAAGAGTGAGACAAAATATCTTGGGAATCTCATTGGACGAGAATGGTATGGAATACCTCCCACAAAGTTGTTTTCCATGTGAATCATAAAAGCGGGGTATGAAAAACTTTATTGTGAATCCCAAGCCCACTAGGAAAGGGTTTCCCAAAAACAATGTTTGAGAGTAGCGTGTTGTCGTAAAAATAGTTGGAGCATTGAATGACTAAAGTTCAAGTCATTAATTGTTATTTAGTACCACTTTATTTCTACTGATTGTATACTTTATTTTAAATGTAGATTTAAAACAATATCTAAGAATCCATTATCCTCTATACTTGAGACAAACAAATTCAATGGAACAAATTACAACGACTCGTTGTGCAATCTGAGGATAATCCTCGATTATGATAACCAAGGCTATGTCATGGACAAGCCGTTCCTTCATACTTTGCCAGAAGAATCCACACCAGAAGACCGTGAGATGTTCGAACTTTGGCACCAGGATAACCAGAAAGTCCGTAGACTCATACTAGCATCTATGACTAATGAGATGCAGTAACAGTATGAAAGGCTGGACGGCGTTCCTTCCATAATGGCTCGCCTGAAGGATTGCTATGCAATCCCAAACCGGCATACTAGGTATGTTGCTACGAAGGCGTTCTTTGGATCTAAGATGACCGCCTGAAGGATCCTCTGTACATGAGCATACATGAGCATAAACCGCCTGAAGGATCCTCTATACATGAGCATAGGTTCAAGATTCTTACCTTGGTGGAAAAGCTCAAAGACGTCAAAGCAGGGCTCAATAACGAGATATACATTGATGTGATCCTTAAGTCACTCCCTCCCTCCTACAATAAATTTATTATTAACTACAACAAGAATGCACTTGAGAAGTGTGCACCATCCGTGTTGATTGGAGAGACTTCAACTTTCAAAACGAAAGGCAAAGGTGCCAGATGTTGGAGAAGGAAAAAGGGAAAGGGAAAGGCCATCACAGCCACTGCAAACGCTAGCAGTGTTCCCGTTGCCAAAGTGGGGAAAGGAAAGGGGAAGAGGAAGGTTGACTCGAACCAACTGTCAAGGGCAAATGATATATGTGTTCATTGCCATGAGAAAGGGCATTCGAAGAGGGATTGCCCCAAATTCCTTTCCAAGCAAGGTAGGTTTGTGATTGAGGTTAATATGGTTACTAACTCTTTCTCTTGGGTATTGGATACCGGTTGTGGAGCTCACATTTTCAATGACTTGCAGGTTTTGAATAGAAGCAAAAAGGTAAGTAAAGGCGAAATAGTCCTGAAGCTTGGCGATGACTAGGCTGTTGCTGCAGAAACAGTAGGAACCTCCAGCTCAGTTGTTAGTGATCATGTTAGGATAGAATTAGAAGACTGTTATTATCTACCTAGCACGATCAAAACTATCATTTCCATTCCGTTGTTAGACAATAGTGGTTATGAATTTTCGATCAATAAAAATTTCTTTTATTTGATGAAAGGTGGAATTACTCATCTGCTTGGTACACTTAATAACGGCCTCTACATTATGCAAAAGTCTAATTTTATCATGATTGCTCAACACAAATGCAAAATAGATAACCACGAGAACGCACAATTGTGGCATGGAAGGCTAGGTCACATCTCTCAAGAAAGGATCAAGAGGAGTAGACTCAAAGAACCTAGAGGTTGGGGACTTGAACAACCTATGAAGCTGTGAATCCTGACTTAAAGGAAAAATGACCAAAAGGCCCTTTGTAGGACAAAGTAGGCTTGGCACAGGTCTGTTGGACTTGGTCCATACGGACGTGTGTGGCCCACTAAGAACACAAACTAGAGGTGGTTTCTATTACTTCATAACCTTCACCGATGATCACTCACGGTATGGTTATGTTTACCTAATGAGGTACAAGTATGAAGCTCCTTGTGAGGTTTAAAGACTTTAAACTTAAGGTTGAGAACCAAATCGGGTGCAAAATTAAAGTCCTACGGTCAGACTAAGGTGGCAAGTATCTTAGTAGAGAATTTCTCGATTATCTAAAAGAAAATGGTATAGTCTCTGAATGGATACCTCCCGGGACACCGTAGTTAAACGGCGTCTTTGAACGGAGGAATCGAACCCTATTAGACATGGTTCGGTCCATGATGAGTTTTACCGAACTGCCCTTGTCTTTTTGGGGCTACACACTGGAAACAGTAGCTAAGTTATTAAACTTAGCGCCATCCAGAGCCGTGACCCAAATACTATATGAGATACGGCACGACAAGCCTGGTTCCTACAAATACTTGACAGTGTAGGGTAGCCCTGTACACGTCAAGAGGTTAGTGGGAGACAAGTTAGAATTGAGATCTAGCTTGTGCAGGTTCCTTGAATATGACCCCTCGGAATAGAAGGTCTTTGTTTCGAGGAATGTAGTATTCTTGGAAAGGGGTTTTCCAACGAATATCCAACGTGATGAACTAATCCTTGAGGAATCAAGTGAGACAAATCAGTCATCAGTGCCAGAAGCTACGGAAACCTCACTAAGAGGTTTTAGGTTAAGTACTCAACGGGTTGAGCCACCTCGCGAGGCTCAACATGTTGAACAGCCTCTCAAGGCCCAGCATGTCGAGCAACCTCACGAGGAGCCAACCATGGTACCTAGACCGCCGGCTCCTGTCATGTCCACGCCCACAGTTACCACTGACATTCCAGTCCTTCGTAGGTTAGCCAGAGTTACGTGTGCTCCCGTGAGGTATGCCTTCTTAGGCATGACCGGTCAGTTGGATACGAATCCTAAGAAATACGAGGACGTGATGTCTGACATCGACTCGAGAAAGTAGCTTGAGGCCATAAAAAAATAGACTCCATGAGCACAAATCAAGTGTGGACACTTATAGACCCACCCAAAGGTGTTAAACTAGTCGGGTGCAAATGGGTCTATAAGCGTAAACTTGGCATTGATGGAGAAGTAACTACCTTCAAGGCTAGGCTAGTGGCGACAGGTTACAGTCAACTACCCGGGGTCGACTTTGAGGATACCTACTCGCCAGTAGCCATGGCAAAGCCCATTCTGATTATGCTTGCATAGTTGCATGGTATGAATATGAAGTATGGTGGATGGACGTGAAAATGACGATCCTTAACGGTTTCGTTGAGGAATAAATCTATATGGATCAACCGGAGGGATTCACAGCCATTGGAGAAGAGCATAAAGTCTGTCGTCTCTAAAAGTCCATCTATAGCCTCAAACAAGCATCCCGTAGTTGGAACATTCGCTTTGACGAAGTCATAAAAGGATATGATTTCATCAGAAACGATTGTGACCCTTGTGTTTGCAAGAAGATCAGTGGGAGCTCTGTAGTCTTCCTAGTGCTTTATGTGGACGACATTCTGCTCATTGGGAATGACATCATAATGTTAGGTGATGCAAAAGCATGGTTGTCCACTCAATTTTTCATGAGGGATTTGGGTGAAGCTTCCTACATTCTAGGCATCCAGATTGTCAGGGACAGATCTAAAAGAATGTTGGGAATGACCCAAAACTCGTATGTTGAGAAAATCATGAAACGATTCAATATGGATAACTCAAAATGAGGTTCCCTTCCTATGAGGCATGAGATCAAGTTATCCAAGAGACAATCTCCCAAGACTGATGAGGAGCTTGAAAGAATGAATTGCATCCCCTATGCTTCTACCGTAGGCAACATCCAATATGCCGTCCATTGCACGAGGCCTAATATCGCTTACGCTTTAAGTATAACTAGCAGGTATCAGCCCTGTGCAGGCGAGGCACATTGGAATGCAATCAAGAGTATCCTTAAGTACCTAAGGAGGACGAAGGATATTTTCTTGGTCTATGGTGGTGGAGAGTTGATTCTGGAAGGTTTTAATAACGCTAGCTTCCAATCGGACGACGATAATGTCAAATCCCAATCGGGCTATGTGTTCACACTTAATGGTGGAGTGGTAACTTAGAAAAGTTGCAAGAAAGACACCACAACCGATTCCACCGCTGAGGCTGAATACATAGCAGCTTCAGAAGCTGCCAACAAAGCGGTTTAGATGAGAAACTACATCAACAAGTTGGGTATGGTGCCTAGCATTGCTGAGCCCGTGGTTATCTTCTGTGATAACAACGGGGCTATATCGCAAGCAAAGGAATCGAGATCTCATCCCCGATCCAAGCACTTGCTTAGACGCTACAACCTTTTGACGGAAATGGTAGGAAGAGATGGCGTTCAGATGGACCGAGTCAGCTCAGCAGACTATACAGTAGATCCTTCGATAAAGCCTATGTCACAAATGCTCATACACAGCATCTTGAGAAGATGGGGTTAATGAAAGAAATCGGTGGATCGTCCCGGGAATTGCGCGAATGCGGAAGCGCGATAAAAATAAACATACAAAAATTAAAGCATGCTTTTAATTTAAAAGAACACGCTCAAGGGGTGTACCCTTGAGGTTCCCGGGCGTTCGGTGTATCTCATGATCATATAACATGTAAAGAAATCATGGAAGCCATAGAGTTGAAAAAAATAAAGAGGGACGAAAAATAAAATGAGACCTACCCGTTGTCGTTTTCGTCTTCAACGGCTACACGCGTTGTTCCCCGTTTTGCACTGAGATCTCGTTCTTGAGACCCTCCAAATCGTGACACACGATCCACCCACGTATCTTGCACGTCGTGCTAGCAACGAACAAGTATTTTTGGAGAGGATAGATCAATCACACGTTATGAATTAACGGAACTAATCTTCCTTAGTTCTAATGTTCCAAGAACAAAAGAACAAGAAATAATTTTCTTGGAGAGTGAGAGAGAGAGGGGCGGACGAGATGTAGGAGAGGGGAGAGTGTGTGTTGTGTGTGTGATTTCAAGAATCATCATCCTTCAATTGTTGGAGGCTAGAGGTTTATATAGAGGAGGAGTTTAATCCTCTTTAAACTCCAACTCTAAGAACTCTAATTTGACTAGGATTTGACCTAGTCAAAGTCCTAGTCAAACTAGTGTTTGACCTAGTCAAACCAATCCTAGCCTTCCATCTCCCCTTTCCATCTCAACCGTTGATTTAATTTAATGGAATATTTAAATTCCATTAAATATTCCAAAAGGCCAAATAAATATAATAAATAAATATTAATATTTACTCTAGGCCCATTAAATCAATCCCTTTAATAAATCCAATTTATTAATTTAATTCCCTTTATCAAATAGAGGGAATTAATTTTTCTCCAAGAAAATATAGGACTCGATTAAATCTAATTTAATCATTCCTTTACTCCAATATTTAATTCCAAATTAAATACTTAAGTGTGTGTGGATAGTGTGTGACTCTTTAGGTTCACCTTTTAGCTAGACTTGGTCGGATTCCTAGAATCCGCCTGTTACCATGGGTGGCCATCTAGCAACGGTCCATGGCACTAGAGACTAGGTGAAATAATCGGGGATGAACATTTAGGCTCTGACAGTACATTTGTCCTCCTGTCTACGGTCTCATCACTTAGAGTCTAGGGCACGGAAAATGCAGGTACCCATTTTGGACCTAAGTGTCGGTCTGTCCTTACCAAACGCCGCAAGGGAAACCTTCCCTTCTGTTCAGTTACTGTGGCCACAGATTTCAGGGACAAGACACAGAGCATACATGAGACTGAACTGTCAATACCTTTTGACAGGAGACAGATCCTTTCTTGGAAACTACTGTCACTCTGTACACCCGAGCTGCACTAGACATGGCTTATGACTACTCAAGAGTATTTTGGCAATCTCTCACCATATCTAAGATACAGATCTGATGCACAGGTAAACTCAGCAGTTCCTCAAGTCAAAGGACTTGACCTTTACCGTTTGAACCGGGAATACGTCATACCTTGCAGACCATACTCAAGGTCCTCCGTAAGACGGTTCCCGCGAGTCACCTCAGTCAGCTGCTTTCTAGCATGCTGACCCACTAACACTGCTTAGACGACCTTCGTCACCCGTCGATGAAATACGACAGCAGATGCTTAGTGCAAGTCTCAAAGGGAATCCCGGTACCCATTTTTCGGGATTCCTTGACTTGAAAATTTTCGGACTGATTCGGTAAGACTGATTTCATGGACCTACCTCCAAGTGTAGTCCCAATCCCTGAAATCGATTTTCAGTCCGTGGGCTTTGTTTGCGTAGTGAACAGATATGTAAAAGCAGATATAAGTGAACGTAAACAAAGTATTGCCATATGAACTTTTCACTTCTTTATTCATATATGTTTTATCAAACACCTAAAATTGTCTAGACATAGGTTATATATTCCTGCCAAAATTGGCTTACATGGTCACCTATTCTAACAATCTCCCACTTGACCTTTAAAGCTAATTGCCCATATGCCTAATCCCCATCTTCTCAAGATGTTGCGTATGAGCGCTCTGTGACATAGGCTTTGTCAGCGGGTCTGTTGAGTTGACTCGGTCCATCCGGACGTCACCTCTTCCTACCATTTCTCTAAGAAGATGGTAGCGTCTAAGAATGTGTTTGGAACGGTGATGAGATCTCGGTTCCTTTGCTTGCGCTATTGCACCGTTGTTATCACAGAAGATGACAACAGGCTCGGCGATGCTAGGCACCACACCCAACTCTTGGATGTAGTTTCTCATCCAAACCACTTCCTTAGCAGCTTCTGAAGCTGCTATGTATTCAGCCTCTGTGGTGGAGTCAGCAGTGGTTGCTTTCTTGGAATTTTTCCAAGCTACTACTCCTCCATTGAGTTTGAATACGTACCCCGATTGAGACTTGGCATCATCGTCATCAGACTGGAAGCTAGCGTCGCTAAAGCCGTCCAGAATTAGTTCTCCATTGCCAAAGACCAAGAACATCTCCTTAGTCCTCCTTAGGTACTTAAGGATGCCCTTAACAGCATTCTAATGTGCTTGTCCTGCGCAGGACTGATATCTGCTTGTTACGTTCAAAGCGTATTCAATGTCAGGCCTAGTGCAGTGGACCGCATATTGGATGCTACCTACGGCAGAAGCATAGGGGATGACCTTCATCCTTTCAAGTTCCTCATCAGTCTGTGGGGACTGCTTCTTGGACAACTTGATCCCATGCCTCATGGGAAGGAATCCCCGTTTGGAGTTGTCCATTCGATATCTCTTTAGGACTTTCTCCATATACGAGTTTTGGGTGAGTCCTAACATCCTTTTAGATCTGTCCCTGACAATCTGGATGCCTAGGATGTAGGAGGCTTCACCCAAGTCCTTCATGGAAAACTGGGTTGACAACCATGCTTTTGTGTTTCCTAACATTCTAACGTCATTACCAATGAGCAGAATGTCATCCACATAAAGCACTAGGAACACAATTGAGCTCCCACTGACCTTCTTGTATACACAAGGGTCGGATTCGTTTTTGATGAAGTCATACCCCCGTATTACTTCGTCAAAGCGAATGTTCCAACTTCGTGAGGCTTGTTTGAGGCCATAGATGGACTTCTGGAGGCGACAGATTTTCTGTTCTTCTCCAGTGACCGTGAAACCCTCTGGCTGATCCATATAGATCTCTTCTTCAACGAAACCGTTGAGGAAGGCCGTTTTCACGTCCATCTGCCATGCTGCTATGGCGAGCAGAATCCGAATGGATTTAGCCATGGCTACTGGAGAGTAGGTATCCTCAAAAATCGACCCCGGATCGTTGAGTGTATCCCTTAGCTACAAGCCTAGCCTTAAAGGTTGTGATTTCTCCATCAACGCCAAGTTTGCGCTTGTAGACCCACTTACAGCCCACTGGCTTAACACCTTTCGGTGGATCTACAAGACTCCAAACTTGGTTCTCGCTCATGGAGTCCATTTCGGCTTTCATGGCCTCAAGCTATTTCTCGGAGTCGATGTCTGACATCGCTTCTCCATAAGTCTTAGGATCGTTATCCAAAAGATCGGTCGCACCTAGAAAGCCATATCTCACTGGAGGTCTGGACTCTCTAGTGGACCTACGGAGAACGGGAACGTCAGTGGTGACTGTGGGCGCTGATTGTATCGGAGCCGGCGGTTCAGGAACCGGGCCTGGCTGTTCCTGAGGCTGTCCTTCATGCCTAGCATGTTGGACTTCTCGAGGTTGGTCAGCCCTTCGGCTGTCTATCCTGAATCCTCTAAGTGAGGGTTCCGCGGCTGTGTCTGATGGCTGGATTCCATCATTTGATTCCTCAAGGATCAGCTCATCAGGTTGGATATCCTCCGGGAAGCCTTGCTCCAAGAATACTGCATTTCTTGAAACAAACACCTTTTGTTCCAAGGGGTCATAAAAGTAATAACCCGCAGTTTCCTTAGGGTATCCAACGAACCTGCATAAGCTAGACCTAGATTCTAACTTATCTCCCACTAACCTCTTGACGTATGCGGGGCTACCCCACACTTTCAAGTAGTTGTAGGATGCTGGCTTGCCGTGCCATATCTCATATGGCGTTTGGGTCAATGTACTAGTAGGCGCTAAATTCAACAATTTGGCCGCCGTTTCTAGTGCATAGCCCCAAAACGATAAGGGCAATTTGGTAAAACTCATCATGGACCGAACCATGTCCAACAGGGTTCGATTCCTCCTTTCAGAGACACCATTCAACTGTGGTGTTCCTGGAGGTGTCCATTCTGATATTATACCATGTTCTTTAAGATAATCTAGGAACTCCGTACTAAGGTACTCACCGCCTCGGTCCGAATGAAGGACTTTAATTTTGCAGTTGATTTAGTTCTCCACTTCAAGTCTGAATTCTTTAAACCTCTCAAGAGCTTCAGACTTGTACCTCATCAGGTAAACATAACCATACCGCGTATGATCATCGGTGAAGGTTATGAAGTAGGAGAACCCACCTCGGGCCTGCGTCCTTAGTGGTCCACATACGTCTGTATGGACCAAGTCCAACAGACCTGTGACAATCCTGCTTTGTCCTACAAAGGGCGTCTTGGTCATTTTCCCTCTTAGACAGGACTCACAAGTTGGTAGATCGCTCAAGTCCCCAATCTCTAGGTTCTTTGAGTCTACCAACCTTTTCATCCTATCTTGGGATATGTGACCTAGCCTAGCGTGCCACAGATGTGCGTTCCCGTTATTATCTAATTTTCGTTTGTGTTGTGCATTGAGGACGAAATTCGTTTGTTGCAAGATATAGAGTCCGTTATGCAATGTACCAAGTAGATGAGCAATTCTACACCTCATCAAATAAAAGCAATTTTTATTGATTTTAAACTCATAACTACTATTGTCCAACAATGGAATGGAAATGATGTTTTTAATCATACTGGGTACAAAATAAACTTGCTCTAAATCTATGCTAATACTATCACTAATCACTAGAGTGGCGGATCCTACTGCTTCTGCCGAGATGGCCTTGCCATTCCCAAGCTTCAGGATCATGTCCCCGCTACCCAGTTTTCTGCTTCTTTTCAACACCTGCAAGTCATTCCAAAGAATGCCTTGGTCGCGACATACCTAGTATGCCGGTCCAGGACTGCATAGTAATCTTTAAGGCGAGCCATAATGGAAGGGACATCGTCTAGCCTTTCATATTGCTTCTGAATCTCATTGGTCATTGAAGCAAGTATGACGCTACGGACCTTCCGGTTATCCTTATGCCAAGTCTCGAACGTCTCACGTTCTTCTGGCGTCGATCCTTCCGGCAAGGTCCTAGGGAGAGGCTCGTCCATGACGTAGCCTTGGTTCTCGTAATCTAGGACTATCCTGAGATTGCGCAACCAGTCGTTGTAATTTGTTCCATTGAATTTGTTTGTCTCAAGAATGGTGGAAAGTGGGTTCTTAGACATTTTAAAATCTACATTTTAGAAAACAGCGCGCGATCAGCAGAAAAATAAAAGACGGTGGTTTGATAAAATAATTAAATGCATGGACTTTAGTCATTTAATCTTCCCACTATTTATACGAAAACACGGTACTCTCAAACGTGATTTTCGGGAAATCCTTTCCTAGTGGGCTTGGGATCCACAGCGATTTTTCCCATACCCCGCTTTTACGATTCGCATGGAAAAGATCCTGTGGGAGGTATTCCATACCATTCTCATTCCACGAGATTCCCAAGATTATTGCCTCACCCTTTCACATGATCCCGAGGACTCCAAGCGAATCATGTTAATTGGGCATTAGACCCAACCCAATCGACCGAGCCACAGACCCACTGGTACCCCCACGACTCGTGAGACAGGTAGCAGCAGCCCGTTTTTCGTTCATGACATAGTGCAGCTTCCTTTAAGTACAATAACGTGCCACAACTCTTGAGACCACGCTATTGACCCAAAGCAGCTTCCTCACTATGCCATGGATTGGAAGGCATGGACAAACTCCTAGAGTTTATGTCCACTTTGTCTAGGATCTAATATTTTGACATTGGTCCAACCAATGTGAGAGTAATAAATGACCGAGATCTCAAATAAATAAACATTCACACATACATCCATAATGCGTAAATTAAACCATCCATAGCAGTTATATGATAAATAAAAGCCCATTCATCCATCATAATAACCACATGCAAAAATTAAAGCCTAGCACGCCCCTGTTGGATGATCACGAGCCCATATCCTATCCGACCCACTGAGCCCGCAGTGGATCTATGGTCAATCTAGGGTTGGTCCTATACTATTACATTAATAGTAACCCGATCATCATGCTGATAGGCCTTGGTCTCTTTTCTCTTTCTTCACTTCATGGAAAACTTCAAGGGACCTCCCGTCTGGGCTCTCCATGTGGTCCTTCCTTCTTCTCCACCAATTACAAAAATAGAAACCTCACTCCTAGTCTACTCTCATTACATATTAAAAAGAAACCCCAGCGAAAACCCGGGGGGAGTACATAAGGAGGGAGGTAGAATGCCTAATTATTCCAAGGCAACTTGAGAGAGAGAAGGAGAAAGCAGTAAAAGAGGCACACAGGCCCAACAGAAAATAAACTATACATTCGGTCTAAGGCTCGTGATCATCCATTTCCATCCAACACACATAATCACATGATCCAATCATATAATTACAATATACCAACAACACATGATTTCCAATCATAAATATCCAAAATAATAAATTAATATGTGCATAACGTGTGAAAAATAAAACACAAATATTGGTAATAATATTTTCTCGTTTTAGGAAAAACTTTCCTCATTATTTTAAGTAAAATAACCCCGGGATTCAAAATCCAATTTATTTTACTCCTAAAATAATGTCTTTAGAAAAAAAGGCATAATTGAACCAAAAAATGATTTTTCAGAATTAATTCAAAATTAAAACTGAAAATAATTAAAAAATAAAAGAAAAAACACTGCTAGGGTTTTGAAACCCCAGCAGCAGCGGCGGCCGCCGCCGGCAGCGGCCCGCCGGCGCGCGCACAGGGCAGCAGCCTCAGCCTGCCGCCCCTGCGCGCGCGCGCAGGCCCCTTGCCTGCGTGCACGCGCGTTTGGCCGGCAGCGCGCTGCGCGGCCTGGCATTCCGGCAGGCCGTCGCGCGTGCAGGCTCCCTTGCCTTGCGTGCGCGCTGGCCTGCTGGCTGTCGGTCGTGCCGTGCGCAGTGCGCGCGCAGACGTGCACTGGGCACGCCTACCGGGCGCGCGCGCGCGCCTGGCGGCGCTGCCCAGAGTCCGTCCGCGCGCGCGCGTGCAGACACCCTTGTCTGCTTGCGCGCGCGCTTGCGCGCAGCCTCCCTGGCTGCGCGCTGCCCCTGCGCGACCGGCTTCCCTTGCCTGCGCGCGGCCAGCCCTCCCGGCTGGCCGGCTGCGTCGTTTCTCGTTTTCCGTTCAATTTTTCCACCCCGTTTCCCAAGAAAAACAGAAAAATACCAAAATTCAGAAATTCACAAGAATTAAAAAAGCAATAAAACCGACATGCTTATCATCAAGAAAAATCAAGATTTATTATAAAACATGTCAATTTCACGTTTCATGCTTATAACGCACATAAACCCTAGGCTTATACACCGAACCGGGCTCTGATACCACTGAAAGAAATTGGTGGATCGTCCCGGGAATTGCGCGAATGCGGAAGCGCGATAAAAATAAACATACAAAAATTAAAGCATGCTTTTAATTTAAAAGAACACGCTCAAGGTGTGTACCCTTAAGGTTCCCGGGCGTTCGGTGTATCTCATGATCATATAACATGTAAAGAAATCATGGAGGCCATACAGTTGAAAAAAATAAAGAGGGACGAAAAATAAAACGAGACCTACCCGTTGTCGTTTTCGTCTTCAACGGCTACACGCGTTGTTCCCCGTTTTGCACCGAGATCTCGTTCTTGAGACCGTCCAAATCGTGACACACGATCCACCCACGTATCTTGCACGTCGTGCTAGCAACGAACAAGTATTTTTCGAGAGGATAGATCAATCACACGTTATGAATTAACGGAACTAATCTTCCTTAGTTCTAATGTTCCAAGAACAAAAGAACAAGGAATAATATTCTTGGAGAGTGAGAGAGAGAGGGGCGGACGAGATGTAGGATAGGGGAGAGTGTGTGTTGTGTGTGTGATTTCAAGAATCATCATCCTTCAATTGTTGGAGGCTAGAGGTTTATATAGAGCAGGAGTTTAATCCTCTTTAAACTCCAACTCTAAGAACTCTAATTTGACTAGGATTTGACCTAGTCAAAGTCCTAGTCAAACTAGTGTTTGACCTAGTCAAACCAATCCTAGCCTTCCATCTCCCCTTTCCATCTCAATCGTTGATTTAATTTAATGGAATATTTAAATTCCATTAAATATTCCTAAAGGCCAAATAAATATAATAAATAAATATTAATATTTATTCTAGGCCCATTAAATCAATCCCTTTAATAAATCCAATTTATTAATTTAATTCCCTTTATCAAATAGAAGGAATTAACTTTTCTCCAAGAAAATATAGGACCCGATTAAATCTAATTTAATCATTCCTTTACTCCAATATTTAATTCCAAATTAAATACTTAAGTGTGTGTGGATAGTGTGTGACTCTTTAGGTTCACCTTTCAGCTAGACTTGGTCGGATTCCTAGAATCCGCCTATTACCATGGGTGGCCATCTAGCAACGGTCCATGGCACTAGAGACTAGGTGAAATAATCGGGGATGAACATTTAGGCTCTAACAGTACATTTGTCCTTCTGTCGACGGTCTCATCACTTAGAGTCTAGGGCACGGAAAATGCAAGTACCCATTTTGGACCTAAGTGTCGGTCTGCCCTTACCAAACGCCGCAAGGGAAACCTTCCTTTCTGTTCAGTTACTGTGGCCACAGATTTCAGGGACAAGACACAGAGCATACATGAGACTGAACTGTCAATACCTTTTGACAGGAGACAGATCCTTTCTTGGAAACTACTGTCACTCTGTACACCCGAGCTGCACTAGACATGGCTTATGACTACTCAAGAGTATTTTGGCAATCTCTCACCATATCTAAGATATAGATCTGATGCACAGGTAAACTCAGCAGTTCCTCAAGTCAAAGGACTTGACCTTTACCGTTTGAACCGAGAATACGTCATACCTTGCAGACCATACTCAAGGTCCTCCGTAAGACGGTTCCCCTGAGTCACCTCAGTCAGCTGCTTCCTAGCATGCTGACCCACTAACATTGCTTAGACGACCTTCGTCACCCGTCGATGAAATACGACAGCAGATGCTTAGTGCAAGTCTCAAAGGGAATCCCGGTACCCATTTTTCGGGATTCCTTGACTTGGAAATTTCCGGACTGATTCGGTAAGACTGATTTCATGGACCTACCTCCAAGCGTAGTCCCAATCCCCGAAATCGATTCTCAGTCCGTGGGCTTTGTTTGCGTAGTGAACAGATATGTAAAAGCAGATATAAGTGAACGTAAACAAAGTATTGCCATATGAACTTTTCACTTCTTTATTCATATATGTTTTATCAAACACCTAAAATTGTCTTGACATAGGTTATATATTCCTACCAAAATTGGCTTACATGGTCACCTATTCTAACAGTTAAGACATATGGGTGATTGGCTTTAGGTCAAGTGGGAGATTGTTAGAATAGGTGACCGTGAATCCAATCTTGTTAGGCTTATGTAACCTATTTCTGACGATATGGTGTTTAAATAAAGATTATGAATAAAAGTGATATTCATACTAGGCGTTAATACTTTGTTTGTGTTCACTTACTGCTTTATATCATAAACTGTTCAATGCACAAACAAGGCCCACAGCCGAAAGGTTAATTCAAGAAACTGGATTGCGCATAAGATGGCAAGTCATGAAATCAATTTTTATGGATCGGTCTGAAATACTCCAAGTTAAAGGACCTCGAGATAGGGCATTGAGTGTCCGTTTGAGTCTTGCACTAAGTGATTACAGTCGCATTTCATCGACCAATGACGAGGGTCGTCCATGCAATGTTACTGGGTTAGCCAGCTCAATGTCGGCTAACTGAGGTGACTCATAGGAATCATCATATGGGAAACTTTGAGTGGGTTAGTTGGTATGACTTGGATTCTCGGTTCCGACAGTGCGAATTCGGTCCTCGGACTTGAGGGACTATTGTGGTCACATACACACATGCTTGTATCTTTGATTTGGCAAGAGGGTACCTAGTCGAGAAACTCGATTGTCATAAGCTCTATCTCATGCAGTCAAGGTGTGTAGCGTGAACAGTAGGTCCTACTAGAGGATCCGTCTCCTGTCAAAAGGATTGACAGTAATGTCTCACTTACACTCTGAGACTCATCCTCCAGTAAATTTGTGGCCACAGTGACAGAATAGTAGGATGATATCCCTATGACATATGGTGTGGATGAGCCAAGGATTTAGTTAAGAATGGGAATCGATATCTAAGGTCCACACCCCAGACTACAGCTGTCAGATGGTAGACCGAAGGACAAGCGTATTGAAGAACCTAAACGTTCATGCCATAATATTCACCTAGTCTGTAGTGAAGGTCCTAGTTGATCCGCCCGGGAGCGCGAATAGAAGCGTGAAACCGAAATAAATCGCATAATTAAAAATAATTATCACAAAATTCCAAGGGGTGCACCCTTGGGTGCTAAACCGGACGTTCAATGTAGGATGTAACAATATTAAAAGCATATATTGTAGATAGAGCATAGAGATTAGAGAAAAACTAAACATAAAATCAAAATTACCTTTATAATTATATCGTTTATACGGCTACGAGCATTGTTCCTCCCCATAAATGCTCACCAAGTTCAAACGTATGAACTCTCTAGAGGTAATCCACACCACAACGGAAGAGATGTACGTTTTCTTTGCTAGAAGAAAACGGATCTAGAGGATTCAGTTTAAGAGAATAGAACACTATTAAATTAGTGTCTTTCTTCAACTTGCTTTGTTCTTCCAAATGATCCAAGATCAAATGAAGAACAAAGGGGATATGTGAGAGAGAGGGGGGGGGGGGCAAAAATTGAGAGGAGAGGTGTAGTGTATTTTTCTTCTTTTTCCTAGAAAAGGATGAAAGTGAATTCTCTTGCATTGATGATTGTATATACTCATATATATAAAAAATTAATGTGATTATTGGAATGTGTCTAGGTTAATCCAAGGATGTCTAGATACATTCCAATCAATCCCACTAATTCATTAATCAAGCGTACCATCTCTTAAGGTATGATTTAATCATACCAAAAGAGAGAGGCTTGATTGGAATTGATTTGTCTCTTACCAAAAGAGACAAGTCAACTCATCAAGGCCATGTATGGCCGATTTTTACCTCTCCAAGAGTGGTAATTTTCGGTCGTACCACTATAGGAAGAAGTCCAACTTCTTCCTATTCCAAAAGTTGAATTGACACACCTCTTGGGCCAGAACTTAACAGATCGGGTTCCACTATAATCCAATTACAATGAATCTTGAATTAAATCCCATTTAACATTAGGTCCACTTAAATAATTCCCATTGATCTTTTAATCCAATTAAAAGACCCAATATTTTGGCTCTCTACATTAACCGATAAATCCCATTTACCGATTAAACGAAGGGCCCGATACAATATTGGCCCGTCCATCCAATGGACAATCCCTTAAGTAATCCAATTACTTATTATCCTCCGAAATTAACTTCAAGTCAATTTCTCCACCTTGTTGATGATTTGTGTGTGACCCTTTAGGTTCACCCTCAGCTAGACTAGGGCCTGTGTCCAATAGGGACCCGTTACCATGGGTAGCCGTCTAGCAATGGTCCATGGCACTAGAGACTAGGTGAATGTTGGCGTGAACATTTAGGCGTCGATTCCGTATGGGTATGATCCTCCGTCTACCGTCTCCCGCCCTTAGTCTAGGGTATGGAATTGGGCGTCGGTTCCCATCCTTGACTAGGCATCTATGCTTAATACTCGAGACTACGTATGTCTCATTGCATCGACACAGGACACCATTTCCTGTTCGACCAACCACTGTGGCCACAGGTTTAAGCAGCATGAACGTGTCTCCGAGTGCATAGGAGATACCTCTGTCACATACTGATAGGGGACGGATCCTCTTCTTAGAACCCACCGTTCTCGCTACACATTCTGACTGCATTGGACAAAGCTTATAACGATCATCTTATAGAATGATCACCTCTCGCCAGATCCAAGATACAACCATTCTGTGTACGTGTCTGCCATGGTTCCTCAAGTCTGAGGACTACTCTCGTACTATCAAAACCGAGAAAATCCAATCATACCGACCAAGCCTCCAAGTCTTCCATATAATGATCCCCGCGAGTCAGCTCAGTCGGTTCGACCCCAGTCGGCCAACCCACCAAGATCGTATAGGCGTCCGACGCTTGTCGCCGATGAAACACGACACTCATCCAATGAATACGACACTTGGTGCAATTCTCTATAGGACTCTCGATGCCCTGTCTCGAGGTCCTAAACCTGGAACGTTTCAGACCCAACTCTTTATCAATTGGTTTCATGACCACCATCCAATGTGTGGCCCAACTGCATCAGTTGTTAATCGTGATCTTTGGGCTTTGTTGTGATATATGTAAAACACTTTTTAACATATGGAAAATAAGTACAACAAAAAGGTACCAATGGTAACGAATGCTCATTTTATTCATTACATAACATTACATTACATCAAGTAGTCAAATAGGTTACAAAATGCTAAACCTATTAGCTTTCTGGACACCTATTCTAACATCTAGTGCCATGGACCGTAGCTAGACGGCCACCCATGGTGACGGACGAGTTTCCGTCATATGATGATTGGAAATTCGGCCAAGTCTAGCTGACGGTGAACCTAATGAGTCACACACAATCCACCGGTAACAGGGGAATTAATTTGGGATTAATTTCGGGAGATAGAAAGATTTAATTAGATTAAATTGGTTCCATTTTTTTGGGTTGATTATTTCTTTTAATTAGATTAAATGGAATTAACTGATAAATAGAATTTATTAGAATTGAGCAAATAGACTCAAAATTATTACTTAATTATTAAAAGCCCAATGAATTATTTTAAATTAGATCTAAATATTCCATAAAATCCATCTAGTGATGGACGGACGAGATTGAATGGGGAGATAAAGGGCCAACATTACAGTTTAACTTAGTCTTTAGCCTAAGTTGACTAGGATTTTACTAGGTCAAAATCCTAGTCAACCTGTGCCTCTTATTGAGAGTTTGAAGAGGAATAGGAGAATTCCTTTCCTATAAATTCTCATAGAGACACACACACACAAGGTTATCATCTTATGCACATACAAACACATACACACACACACATGACTTCTCTCTCTCTCTCTCTCTCTCTCTCTCTCTCTCTCTCTCTCGTCCCATTCCTCTCTTCACTCCAAGTTAATCTAGTTCGTTGTCTTTAATACAAGTGAACTCTAGGAAAATAAATCACGTTAATTCATAACGCTAGGTCGATTTGTCCTCCCATATTCCTCTTGATTTCTTGCTAGCACGAGGATCAAGATCCAATGGATTGCGTGGATGATTTAGAGGGTTCCTAACTTGGAATCTTGGTGGCAAAACGTGGAACAATGCATGTAGCAGCACGAAAAAAACTACAATGGGTATGTCACGTTCCTTACATGTTTCTTTCGTTACGACCCTATGGAAACCATGAACAATTGCATGTTTTATTTTCCTTATTCATGAGATACACAAAACGCCCGGGAGGTTCAAGGGAACACGCCTTGAACGTGTTTCTTAATTCCGTTTAAAGCATGTTTAAATTTTCTTGTTTTTTAATTATCGTGCTTCCGCATTCGCGCTCCTTCCGCGGACGATCCACGCTCGCTTTCATTTTTTGGGCTATGCACTTGGAAAAGCAGCCAAGTTATTGAACATGGCGCCATCCAGTGTAGTAACTCCGACACCCTATGGGATATGGCACAACAAGCCTGCTTCTTACCGATACTTGGGAGTGTGGGGTAGCCCTGCATACGTCAAGAGGTTAGTGGAAGACAAGTTAGAGTCGAGATCTAGCTTGTGTAGGTTCGTTGGATATCCAAAGGAAACTGCAGGTTATTACTTTTATGATCCCTCGAAACAAAAGATCTTCATTTCGAAGAATGCAGTGTTCTTGGAAAATGGTTTTTCATTGGATACCCAATGTGATGAATAGCTCCTTGAGGAATCAAGTGAGACACATCAGTCATCAACGCCAGGAGCCGTGGCCACTTCACCAAGAGGCTTTAGGTTAAGTACCTGACGGATTGAGCAGCCTCGTGAAACTCAACATGTTGGACAGCCTCTTCATGCCCAGCATGACGAACAACCCCCCGAGGAGCCAACCACGGTACCGGAATCACACAACTCCTGTCGTGTCTGCGCCTTCAGTTACCACTAATATTCCAGCCCTTCTTAGGTCAGCCAGAGCGCCACGCCCTCCCGTGAGGTATGGCTTCTTGGGCATGACCGGTCAATTGGATAAAGATCCTAAGATATACGGGGACGTGATGTCTGATATCGACTCTGGGAAGTGGCTTGACGCCATTAAAACCAAAATGGACTCCATGAGCACAAACCAAGTATGGACACTTGTGGACCCACCAAAGGTATTAAACCCGTCAGGTGTAAATGGGTCTATAAGCGTAAACTTGGTGTTGATGGAGAAGTAACCACCTTCAAAGCTAGGATAGTGGTGAAAGGCTATATACTCAATGACTCGGGGTCGACTTTGAGGATACCTATTCACCAGTAGCCATGGCTAAGTCCATTCAGATAATGCTTGCCATAGCTGTATGGTATGACTATGAAATATGGCAGATGGACGTGAAGACGGCATTTCTTAATGGTTTCATTGAAGAAGATATCTATATGGATCAGCAGAACGGATTCACTATAATTGGAGAAGAGCAGAAAGTCTGTCGTCTCCAAAGGTCCATCTATGGCCTCAAACAAGCATCCCGAAGTTGGAACATTCGCTTTGATTAAGTCATACAAGGATATGATTTCATCAAAAATGAATGTTACCCTTGTGTATACAAGAAGGTCAGTGGAGCTCGATAGTATTCCTAGTACTTTATGTGGACGACATTATGCTCATCGAGAATGATGTCAAAATGTTAAGCGACACAAAAGCTTGGTTGTCTACTCAATTCTCCATGAAGGATTTGGGTGAAGCATCCTACATTCTAGGCATCCAGATTGTCAGGCATAGATCTAAGAGAATGATAGGATTGACCTAAAACTCGTATGTTGAGAAAATCCTGAAAAGATTCAACATGGATAACTCAAAACGAGGTTTTCTTCCCATTAGACATGGGATCAAGTTATCGAAGAAATAGTCTCTCAAGATTGATGAGGAGCTTGAAAGGATGACGGTCATCCTCTATGCTTCCGCCATAGGTAGCATCCAATATGTCGTACACTGCACTAGGCCTGATGTTGCTTACGCTTTGAGTGTAACTAGCAAATATTAGTCCTGCGCAGGTGAGGCACTTTAGAGTGCAATCAAGAGTATTCTTAAGTACCTAAGGAGGACTAAGGACATATTCTTGGTCTACGGTGGTGGCGACACTAGTTTCTAGTCGGACGACGATGATGTAAAGTCTAAGTCGGGCTATGTATTCAGACTTAATGGTGGAGTGGTGGCCTAGAAAAGTTCCAAGCAAGACACAACAACTGATTCCAGCACTGAAGCAGAATACATAGCAGCGAAAACTGCCAAGGAAGCGGTTTGGATGAGAAACTACATCCAAGAGTTGGGTGTGGGGCCTAGCATTGTCGAGCCAGTAGTTACCTTCTATGACAACAATAGGGCTATTTCGCAAGCAAAGGAACCGAGATCTCATCACAAATCCAAGCACATACTTAGACGCTACCACCTGTTGAGGGAAATGGTAGGAAGGGGAGACGTTCGGATGGACCGAGTCAACTCAGGAGACAATACAGCAGATCCTTTGACAAAGCCCATGTCACAGATTGCTCATACGCAACATCTTGAGAAGATGGGGCTAAGGCATATGGGCGATTGGCTTTAGGTCAAGTGGGAGATTGTTAGAATAGGTGACCGTGAAGCCAATCTTGATGGGCTTGTGCAACTTATTTCTGACAATAGGTGTTTAAATAAAGTTCATTCAGAATAAAAGTGATATTCAATTATGGCATTAATACTTTGATTATGTTCACTTATTTCTTTAATTTATGTGACTGTTCAATGCACAACCAAAGCCCACATGCCGAAAGGTTAATCCAAGAAACTAGACTGCGCATAGGTTGGCAAGTCATAAAATCAGTTTTCTGAAATACTCCAAGTCGAAGGACATCGAGATTGGATATCGAACGTCCATTCGAGACTTGCACTAAATGATTGCAGTCACGTTCCACCGACAAGTGACGAAAGTCGTCCATGCAATATTAGTGGGTTAGCCAGCTTGGTGTCGGCTGACTGAGGTGACTCACAGGAATCGTCATATGAGAAACCAAGATGTGTAGTATGGACAGTAGGTCCCAAGATAGAATCCGCCTCCTGTCAAACGATTGGCAGTAGGATCTCACATATACTCTGAGACTCATCTTCTATGAATCTATGGCCACAGTAACTGAACAGCAGGATGGGATCCCAGTAACGTTTAGTACGGATGAGCCTAGGCCTCAGTCACAAATGGGTACCGACATCCAAAGTCCATACCCTAGACTAAGGCCGTGAGGTAGTAGATGGAAGGATATATGTGCTCAAGAACCGAAATGTTCACTCCATGATATTCACCTAGTCTCTAGTGCCATGGACCGTTGCTAGAAGGCCACCCATAGTGACGGACGAGTTCCCGTCATATGATGAGTGGGAATTCGGCCAAGTCTAGATGAGGGTAAACCGAAAGAGTCACACACAATTCATCGGTAGCGGAGGAATTAATTTGGGATTAATTCTGGGAGATCGAACAATTTGATTAGATTCAATTGGTTCTCTTCTTGGAGGGTCAAGTCCTTAATTAGATCAAATATACTTGACCTATGAATAGGATTTATGGAGTTGAGAATGGACTATTTTAAATAGGATTTAAATATTCCATAAAGACAATCAAGCGATGGAGAAACGAGATTGATTGCAGAGGGATTGATGAGATGGAATGCCATGATTAAAGTTTGACTTAGTCATAGACCTAAGTTGAATAGGATTTTACTAGGTCAAAATTCTAGTCAAAGTGTGCCTCTTTTAGGAAAGTTTGAGTAGGAATAGGAAAAGCCTTTTTCTATAAATACTCAAAATACACACACACACACATACACTAATCTCTACATCCATCTCTCAAGCACACACACACACACGGCCGATCCCTCTCCTCTCAAACTCATCCCCTCTCCTCTTCACTCCAAGAAAGCCTAGTTTCCTTGTCTTTGATACAAGTGGACACTAGACGAATCGATCACGTTAATTCATAACGCTAGGTTGATTCGTCCTCCCTATTCTTCTTGATCTCTTGATAGCACGGGAAGTCAAGATCCGGTGAATTATGTGGACAAATTAGAGGGTTACTGTTTTGGGATCTCGATGGCAAAACTGGAACAACTCGTGTAGCCGTTCGAAGAGAGACTACAACGGGTAAGTCTCGTTTCTTGGTCTTCTTTGTTGTAACCCTATGGCTACCATGAACTCTACATGGTTTTCTTTATTCATGAGGTACACCGAATGCCCGGGAGGTTCAAGGGAACACCCCTTGAACGAGTTCTTTAAATTTCATTTCTTTAAGCATGTTTACCTTTCTTGTTTTATATTACCCCCGCTTCCGCATTCACGCTTCCTCCCCAGACAATTCACTATACGTTACATCATCAAATATTCCGGGGACATCGGAATCAATGAAAGGATATTGCTTTGCTCGCATTTCCTTGAAGGTAAATTTTCTTTGTGGTCTCTCATAAGGAGCATTATTCTTTGGGGCAACATTGTCTTTTGTTGCACTCCTAAGCTTGAATGATGCTACATTCACTGCCATTGATTCCTTGCTTCAAGCTTTTGAGAAAAGCTTGCCCCCTTTCATGACTTCTTGCTTTTCTTTGATTCTGCGAGGCTCTTGAATAGGTGGTCCTTCCACTCCATCGCTTCCATACTCAACTCCATATCATGTGCTCTAGTGGCTATGTTTTCAAAAAAATTTGGGTAGGATTCCCTAGAGAATATATTAGAGGCCTCAATGCATCCCTAGAATCCACATCTCAATGGCAAAAGCATCGGATAATCGATCGTTGTAATTAAGACCTAGATTCTTTAACCTATTGATATAATCGATGACTAGCTCATCTTTCCATTGGTTGGAATGTGTAAGATCAATTATGCTGACAGTCCGTCGAGTGCTATAGAAACGATAGAAAAATTCTTGCTATTGTTGTTCCCATCTATCAATTGGACCAACCTCCAAGTCAATATACTAGTCAAATGCATTGCCTTTCAGTGATCGTATAAATTTTTTGACTGGATGATCCTCATATGTTCCAGCGTTATTGCACATTTTAACAAAGCGAGCCATGTGCTGCTTAGGATTGCCTTAGCCATCAAATTGTTGGAACTTCAATGATGGATAACCTATTGGCATATTTAAACTATCAATCCTTTGATTGTAGAGCTTAGAGTAAGTAAAGGATGACTTTAAGCTCCCCTTGATCTTGCTTCTGATGGTTCCTTCAAATAAATTCTTTTAGTCGGTCCACCTGAATCAATCTATAAGATAAGACGTGAATCTTTTTTGTAGGCTTATCCTTCTCAATATAATGTTGTGTTGTGGATGCATCTTCTTCATCGTGAGCCTCAACTTGTTTCCCCTAATATGGCTTGTGTCAATATTATATGACTTGTTGATCGACCTAGTAATTTGAGCATCTTGCTCTTGGGTATACTTTGTGAGTTTTTCAATGGCTCTTGTCTGACTTGGCAATTTGCTCTTCTATAGTTATAGCATTCGTCTCAATGACCAAAGCCATATTTTTTGTGAAGGAGTAGCTAGACACGGAGCAAGGAGAGGGACGAAGGAGATTTTTCTTCGTCATCTTTACTTGAATGGCTAGGTATGATTAAGTCATCCTGGCAGACTCGATGGGAGGAGCCGTCTAGGAAGATTCTTTAAGTTTCTTCGACATGCTCTTTGTTGTGACATTGATACTCTTCGTACTCGAACTTGAAGACTTCAACACAATGAGTTTTGGATTCACCATTTTCACAGCTTTTACTTGAGTATCCATATCAGTACTTCAAACTTTGGACGTGCCAAAATTTATAGCGCAAATATTCGTGTTCCTGAATTTATTGAAACAAGAACATATTACAAATGAATTTCTTGAATTTGATTGAATATTTTTTGGCACAAACTCTCTATTTGGAACCTCTGATTTTTCACTTCAATAACGCGATCTTTAATTTCGGCAACTTCAAAGGTGGAACTTGACGTTTGATCTCCTTAAACATTGACTTCGATCTTTAAATAACGTTAATTCAGGGGTCTTCCGACTTATTCCCAGATTGAACACTATAAACTTGAAATATTTGACTTAAACTTGATTCTTTTTTCGTGGACTTGAAACTTTGATCTTCTCCTAAGGTGGACTTGCATCTTAATAACGTTAATTCGCAGGTCTTCCGTTCTTCTCGAATAAAACGTTGAATTTGGATAATTTTCGCAACTAATGCCTAGATTATTGCCTTGAACGTCGTGGATTTTCCTTAATTTGCGCTTGAGAGGATTCTGAGACTCTCTTCCTTGTGTCTTCACTTGTCTCTTCAATTATGTCTTCAATTGTCTGTGTGTGTATCCTTTGAATGAGCTTCATGGTCCCTTTATATAGCATCAAAGAGGTAGCATTGTGGTTTGTATTATCAATTTATAATTTAATTTAAAGAGATAAATATATTAAATATTTAAAATGTCCTAATTTGGTCAATTTTGATACTATCTCCTTAATATTTGTAATTTTTAAAGACGTAAAAAATAAAGTTGTTTGTCTTAATTTGATTGGAGTGTACGTGCAGTTACTCCACGTGGCACCATTTGACTAGCTTGAATTTTTTAGTATGAAACATGATTTAATTAGCCAAAACGCTTCAATTTAACACTTGCCGGTCATTGATTTGATGACGAAATAGATATTAAAATAATAATTAAATTAATAATTTATATTTAGAACTAATTTAGTAAATTTTAAAATATAAATAAAAATGAAAATAATTAATAAATAATATATATTTTTCACTTATCCTCAATTGGTGTAAAATTAATTCGTCTACAACAATGTTGTCATTCTCTGCCATTATTTCTAGCTCATGTGAGGTACTAATTTGCTGTTAAAATACATTCTCTTAGCTTTTGAAGATAGCTTCATCTACTTTAACCATTTTGCACTAAGTTGCTATCTTTCAGGGAGGCCCGTGCAGTAGTCCCAACCTTTGAGAATCAAAATTATTCCCCAAGTTAGTTACAAAAAAAAAAAAAAAAAAAAGTACAGTTACAAAAATGTTTGACCACTTTACTTGGACAAGTTAGAAGTACACGCATTGCACGTGATTCGTATTATCTCAATAAATTACTACATTGTAACAATAAAATAAATTTATAATAAGAATATATTAACTAAATATAATATGGACTTTATAAATAAACATTGCTATTGTCACAAAGTAAAAGAATGTAGTTAAAAAAATAAATATTTTTTCTTCACTTTAATTATTATTTAATATTATAATTATATTTGTTCTACTTGCGATATATGCATCTATTTTAGAATAAATAAATCACATTCGTATAAATAAATTTGGGTCAAGATAATCATATACATATATAACAAATACACAACAAGATTAAAACAAACTATATGTATGTGTGTGTAGGATGTACAATGACTAAGACTGATAAATAAAAAATATATAGTGATTGATTTTTTTAAATGGATAAGTAATGCATAAAAAATTTGAAGTATGTCCATCATTTACGATATAAAAATATATCAAAGTAGAATAAACATATATATATTTACTTATTTATTTTTGACTTGGTACTTTTTAATTGTAGTTAAATGTTTGTAATCAAATATTTATTTAATAAGGCTCCTATATTCTCAATAAATATTTTTTTACATTGATGATCACATTATAGGAACAAACAATGAAAATAAAAATTTAGATCTTTCATCTTATTAATTAGCTCTAATTAAAATAAAGCATAAAAAGAAAATACAATTACTATTGTATTATGGAATAAGCATAAAATTCTTTGTTTCTAATTGAAATTTATTTTCATTGAACTTGTGGATATTCTAAACTTGTTTCACTTACGAAATAATATTTTAATCTTTTTGGGTTGTGCAAATTTTGAAAAAAAAAAATATATTAATTAGTCATTTCTTTTTTTTCTTTTATTTTTTACTCCTTATGTTAACTATATTTAAATTTATTTATAGCATAATGTTCTACTAATAGCTTCATTATAAAAAAATTATTTTAGTCATCATGTTTTTTAAAGAGATTCTAGAACACAATCCTAAATTGATTAAACCATCTATGGAACGATTTAAAGTGGAATAATAAGTATTAAATTTTTAACTTAGATGATACAAAAATAATTACTTCAATTTTAAAATTTAATGATAAAAAGTTCATTTTATTAAATATTTAAGAGTCCAATTATTGATCTAGTTACACTTTTAATTAGACATCCATAATATTATTTTATTGCCATATAAAATTATAGCTATTATGTAATAATTTCGAAAAATATTATCTATGTTTTTTTCTTTGATATTTTCATAAAGAAACATGATAAAATAAAATTACAAATACACCAGAAGAAAAAGTATATTAGGAGAAGGCAAAAATAAACTATTAGTTGTCTTAAGTCTCTCTTGTTCTTTTATCATTTATCCTTTTTATATTTTCTAGAGGATCATATATGATTTGGTTAGTCTAATCAAAAACAAATATGAAAAGAAAATGTAATAGTATACAAAAATTACCTTTCTTACCTTTATGTCTTTTTCTTAATCCGAATACTTGAAAACTAAAATAAAAATATTCAATATTATTTACTCTATTGGGCTCGTTAATATGAATATGTACTTTTACAAATTTAAGTTTATATTACAATAATTATAGTACTATTCAAGTAAATAAATATATCATGAACAATTAATTGGATAAATAGAATTGAAAAAGATGTATATCCAAATAATATTATAATTTAATATGTATTTATTTACTTATTTAATCAGTAGTTCTTTTTTATTTAGTAGCAAAGCTCTAAAGAGTTAAAGTTTTATATTTTTTTTTTTTGTTTTTCCTATAAATTCATCTTAATTTGTACTTTCGAATTATAGTAGATGGATAATATTTAATTAGTGTAAAAAATTAGAAAAGTATCATATGATCTCCCCAATTATAAAACATATTAATTTAAACAAACACAATTATCTCATAGGAGGTACTTTATATGACTATCACCTATGACTAAAATTCTCTTGAAGTCTAGTTTTATACGAATTGATTCTATTTGAAAATCTAACGTAATCAAAATGTTACGATAGAATGAAATCACATTGCTAATTTTAATAGTGAACTTAGAACATAGAAAGTACCATTGGTATTATATTTAAACTATAGTATCATTAAAAGAAAGCCCAAGTATCCCTCATTTTCTATTATTTAGTACATGATAGTTATTATATTATTGGGTATTAGAAAAATTTATTTCAAGAAACTTTTTGAATATTTCATAAGTCTTGTGGTACAGATATCAATATAATCTTATATAGAAAATAGATATCTTGTATGTACAAATCTGTACTTATACTTAAAAATGCAAGTTAGTCTATGATCACATGATGACTAAGATTAGGAGTTTTAATTTAAAATTTCAATAAATATAACGCTAGTTGATAACCATTAAAATCAAATGATTAATTTCATTAAAAAAATCACTTAATTAATAGCTCCCTTGAACATTCTCTTATGTTTCATTGGACTTATGATCTTCAATTTTACCCAAAAAGGTATGTATTTTTACATTTTAGATATTTCCCTCTTATAAAATTTTAGATTTTAAAATTAACTCTCTCCATGATACTTATCTTTCATCTCTATATTTGTGATGAGAATTTCACCATTATTTATGTGAAAACATTGATTATTAATCTTTTTGTTCATTTGGCTTCTATTGAAATTTTAGATCTTATAATTATTTCTCTTTATAATATTAATTGTTCATCCTTATATTTGTTTTTACTTATTAAATATTACTTTACTTTTTACATGCCTATATTTGTAATAAAAAGTTATCATTTAAATTAATCCATATTCTAAATTTACTTCATGAATGAAATAAGATTTTAATTTTTTTTTGGTAGTTGTGCAAAGCAAGAAATAAATAAAAATTAGCTTTTGATTTTTATTTTTATTTTTGAACTCTTATAATAATTACCAATAAATTTGTTTATAATATAATTCTCTCGTAATAATATCTTTACTTATTTTTATTCTTCATGTTGGTAGAAAAATAGTCTACGTTAATGAATAGCATCTTATGGAATAAATTGAATGGAATAAGTATAAAAATCATTGACTAATTTTATAAGTTCGGGTCAAATTAAAAATATAAATGTACATAAATTAAATTACTTATTATTGAATATGATGTCGTAGAAATCTTATAGACCAAGTAATCTGTGCATTAAATAATCAGAAAAACCATAGAGTCGTTTAGCTCATAAAATATGTTTTGAATAATATTATTATGATATTAGAATTAATATTATAATGACAATTAATTATAAAACCACTTATGAAATAATTTAAGTTTGTTTTTCAGAAATAATTCATTTTAAGATAAACTTACATAATGTGCTTGTTTCTCATTGAAGTTTATTTTCGTTGAACTTGCGGTATTATACTATTAATTAGGTACCCCAAAATATTTTTTATGGACATATGAAATTATAATTTTCATGCAGTTTTAATATTTTTAATCAACACAAAAAAAATTAAAAAAATATAAAATATCTCAAGTTGCTCATTTTTATAATATTTTATTATAAAATTTTGCTTACATTAAATTAATGGCAAATTGTCCCATAGATTGCTTTCCTTGATCTTCAAGTTTTCAAAGTGTATCTTCTCCTAATTATATAACCTATATCTTTTTCCTAGTTAGTATTAGGGTTAATTACACTGACCCCTCCTACTACTATGGGAATATACAAATTCTCCCCTCGTACTATGAAAATTACATAAAATTTCCTTTCAAATATATTCACCTTACAAATTGCCCCTTCTCACTACAAAAAAAAAAAAAGGTGTTATTGGGAGGGACTTTTGGGACGGCCAATATTTCTCCCACTATCCGTCCCATTTTGGAACGATTTTGGTACGACTTCGGACGGTTTTGGAACGGAGGGTCTAGCACCTGCAAGTACCATTACAAAACAACCATATTGTCCCAAATTCCGTTCCAAAATAGGACAAAAAAATGTAACCGTCCCAAATCGTTTCAAAAGTCGTCCCAAACATTAGGCATGAAAAGTTTATGACGACGTTTGGGACGACACACAGGCCGTCCCAAATTTGGCACGACTTTTGAAACGACCGAAAATTTAATTGGGACGGTACATTTTTGTGACGAAAAATTCTTCGAACTACAGTTCCAAATAGTCATCCCACATTCCGTCCCAAATATTTAACGGCTAATTTATAACTGGTATTTTATTTCATCCCAAACGCCATCCCAAATGGTGACCCAAACTTCCAACTGCTATATTATAATGGGTAATTGTCGTCCCAAAATTCGTCCTAAAATCCATTCCAAAATTGTCAAAAAGATGTATATAAATTCTTGTTCTCCATCTCATTTGTGTTCACATTTAATTGCATTCTACTTATTATTTGTGTGTCCCAGAGTTGCCATCAGTCTTTTTGTTCTCGAAATTGAGGTGGAGGAGGTGCATCATTTTATCCAGGTATTAGATAATGTGATCATTTAAAATATGATATTGTTCTCGTTTTTTATATTGTCGGCATAAAAGTTTTTTTTTTTTGGTGAAAGTCGCCGGTGTTGTGGCGGGGGGTTTGGCGGACCCCTACCTATTTATTAAGGGATCAAAAAATCTCTATACAATTGAGCAAAAAAAATCTGTAAACGAGGAGTACTACTCCCTTTACATAGCACCTAAACTATTTACGAAAGCGAAAATTCGGGAAGTGCAAATCCATACGAACCAAACCAGCAAGAGCACCCCTCGCTGCATCCAAAATCGCAACGGAGTGTGAAGTGTAGGCCAAGTTGGCCAAGTGGTCAACCGGTTGATTACCCTCGCGAAAAATGTGAGAAAATCGAAGCTCAAGGACCCACCGCAGACGACGCAATCTTTTGAGGAGAGGCTGCAACGTCCAATCCCCGTTGCCGGCATGCACTATCTGGAGCACCACCAAGGAGTCCGTCTCAACCCAAATGCGTGTGAAACCTCGGGACTACGCCAGTTTCAGTCCCCGCACAATGGCGAAGAGTTCTGGGAAAACGTTCATGCGTACTCCAAGGGGCTCGAAAAAAGCAAAAAGCATGCTCCCGTTAGAGTCTTGCAACAGACCTCCACTGTTGGCCACCCCCAGATTACCCTTGGATGCCCCATCACAATTGAGTTTTACCCATCCTACCTCCGGTGCCCGCCACCGACCGGAATAGGCTTGATCGGAGGGGGGGGGGGGTCATGGAAGATGTCCGCACGAAAGTTAATTTTATATATATATATATATATAATTTTTGAGGTGTTTGTTACAAATATATATTATGTTTTTATATAATTAGACAAATATGTTAAGACAATCGAGAAGGTGGATGTATGAAAAGTACGTGCCGAGAAATTTAGCAGTTTGGCAGGAGTTTGAGGATGGTGTTCGTGAATTCGTAAGTTGGGTAAGCATCAGAAAGCATATATGAACCGTGAGAAAATTAGGTTTCCGTGTCGTAAGTGTAGGAATCGTGTGTTCAAAATGATGGATGAGGTTATGTATGACCTGTGTATGAAAGGCTTTATGGAGGGATACTACAATTGGACTGCTCATGGCGAGGCTCAAATGATAGAGTACTATGATGATCCGTCTGCACTAATTTCTGTGGGGACTCTTGTTGCACCTGATTTGGCGACGCATTGGAGTGATTTTGAGCATATGAATTGGGACTAGAGGATGGTTATGATGCTTTTTGGCCGCACTTTTTCTCGGCGCATCCTAAGCCTGGACCTATGGGTGGCTGCAGTTCTTTACCTACTGATGGTGGTGAAGCCTGCCCTAGTTCGTACGACTATGATTTGTCAAAAGTATTGGATCGATTTTTTGATGTAGTGCGCGCAACCGATCAGCCGTTGTATGATTGTTGTGATGAATCCCAGTTGTCAGCGGTTGCCCGGTTGGTTAACATTAAGGCCGAAAACAACATGTCCGAGAGATGTTATGATCAAGTGTCTCAATGGGCAAGTGACCTATTACCCCGCAATCACACCCTCCCTTCCGATTACTACAACACGAAGAAGTTGATACGGGATTTGGGTTTGCATGTGGAGAAGATTCATGCATGTAAAAATGGTTGCATGCTATATTTGAAGGATGACATTAATCTAAATTACTGCAAGTCCTGCGGTAGCCCGAGGTATAAACCGACTAGGGATCGAAACCCCCAATGCAAGAAGTCCCCATATACCGTCCTCAGGTACTTGACACTGACTCCCCGACTGCAAAGGTTGCATGTTTCACCGACGATGGCTGAGCACATGATGTGGCATGCCTGCCATCAAACAGAGGAGGGCTCCATGTGCCATCCTTCCGATGCTAAGGCGTGGAGGCATTTCAACCAGTCTGAACCTGATTTCGCTGTGGAGTCTCGTAACGTTAGACTGGGTCTGAGCACTGATTGGTTTACACCATACGGGCAATATGGTAGCACATATTCATGTTGGCCAGTTATCCAGACACCATACAATCTCCTACCCGGGATGTGTCTGAAGTCCAAATACATGTTCTTAATGATGGTGATCCCTGGCCCATCCAATCCGAAATGTCTTATTGATGTGTACCTGGTGAAAGGTTATGTGGATCGTCCCGGGAGATGAACGCGAATAGTGGAAGCGCGAAAAATTGCATAATAAAATTGCAAAGCATAATTAAACGGAATTTAAATCATGCATAACATACATAACCGGATCAAGGGGTGTGCCCTTGATTCTCCCGGGCGTTCGGTGTATCTCATGTTCAATCAAACACAACATGGAGGCCATAGAATTGAAACTGAAAAACGTAATTAAAGAACCTACCTAGTTATAGTTTTGTCTTTGTTCGGCTACATGCATTGTTCCCCGTTTTGCACCAAGATCTCAAAGAAGAGACCCTCTAAATCATGACACTCGCTACACCGAAAAGCAAAGAATCCTTGTGCTAGCAAGAAATTATTTAGGGAGAAGAGACATCGATATACGCTATCAATTAACGTAATCGACGTCTCTTATGTTCTAACTTGAATACATCAAGAAGAACAAAGTAGAGATCTTTGGAGAGTATAAGAGGGGATGGACGAATTCTTGAGAGAATTTTGGGAGATGAGAGTTGTAAAGATTAGTAGGTGTGTGTGTGTGTGTGTGTGTGTTTTTGAGTATTTATAGAAAATAGAATTTCCTATTCCTACTCCAACTCTTCTAAAGAGACACACTTTGACTAGGATTTTGACCTAGTCAAATCCTAGTCAAACTAGACTTTGATTAAGTCAAATTAATCATGGCCCTTCATCTCATCAATCACTTGATCAAATCTTGTCCATCCATTTTGATGGGCATTATGGAATGGACTTATTTAATTCTAAATTAAATAATCCCATGGACTTTATATTAAATCCCATTTAATATACTAAGCCCATTAATTAATTAATGGAATGGATTTTATTTAATTCTAAATTAAATAGTACCATGGACTTTATATTAAATCCTATTTAATATACTAAGCCCATTATATTAAATCCTATTTAATATACCAAGCCCATTAATTAATTCACCCTTTTTTAATCTAATTAAAAGGGATGCCCATGCTTTTATAAAATTCATAAATCTAATGTATGAACTGAAGCCCGATTATTCCAAATAATCCATCAAGGCTTGAATCTTCAAGAAATATAATTTAATTCCATTAAATTAAACCTTCTCCCGGAATTAATTCCCAATTTAATTCCCTTTCATTTTGTGTAGCTGTTGTGACTCTTTAGGTTCACCTTTCAGCTAGACTTGGACCTACTTCTTGTTATTCCATAACCAAAGTAGTCTGTTACCATGGGTGGCCATCTAGCAACGGTCCATGGCACTAGAGACTAGGTGAATATGTGGTGTGAACATTTAGGCTTCGAGTTACATGCAGGTACGGTCCTACCGTCGCTCGATACGTACGGGTACGGTCCTACTGTCGCCTGTCTCCCGGCCTTTAGTCTAGGGCATGGAATTAGGCGTCGGTTCCCATCCTGGACTAGGCAACTATGCATAATGCTCGAGATAGGTTTAATTCGACGTACAAGATCCTTTCCCACTACATCGAGTGCTACGGCCATAGACTTTGTGAGTCTAAACCATCTCCGAGCGCATAGGAGATCTCGCTGTCATATCCCTTGACAGGGAACAGATCCTATCTTGGAATACACCGTTCATACATACTTCGACTGCACTGGACGAGGCTTATGTTGACCATTTGATATAACGGGTCAAATTTCACCAGATCCAAGATACAGCCTTAGTATGTAGGGGACTGTCGTGGTCCTCAAGTCCGAGGACTAATCCTATACTACCGAAACCAGGAATACGAGTAATACCGACCAAGCCCGAGTGGCTTCCACATGACGATTCCCGCGAGTCACCTCAGTCGGCCGCTCCCCAGCAGGGCCGACCCACTAACACTACTTAGACGATCCTCGTCACCCGTCGATGAAACACGACAGCAGATGCTTAGTGCAAGTCTCAAAGGGATTCTCGATGCCCTGTCTCGAGATTCCTTTGACTTGGAGTATTTCAGCCCGATTCGGTGAAACTGATTTCATGAACCTACCTCCAAGCGTAGTTTCAACTTCTCGAAATGTTATTTTAATTTTTGGGCATTTGTTGTGACAAGCAGTAAGTACAACAAACTCATGCCTATGAATCCTTACTACATTCATTAACATAATATCACTTGTTCACAAATTGACGAATGGTTCTCAGAACAGCCAATACCAATGACTTTCTGGTCACCTGTTCTAACAATCTCCCACTTGACCATTAAGTCAATTACCCCCTTTGTACAGAATCCTCTGAGTATGAGTAATCTACAATACCGACTAAGGTATTTGTGAGTCTGCTTATATTTCCTTGCGAAGCAATACGGTCTAAGCGTGTTACCTCTATCCACCGTTACCTTCTAGAGATGGTGGTTGTCTAAGAATATTTTTATGGATCTTGTAATGAGATCTCGTGCCAATACTCCCATAGCCAAAAGTTGCCTGCTATATAGGCGAACATGGCTAGGCCGTGCTAGGCGCCACGTCCATCCTATGGACGCGGTCTGCATCAGTGACCACTATCCGATCCATTCATCATTGGGCCTGATTGTGCATACCTTTGAGACTAAGTGGTTTTCACTTATTCTCTGGAAGCTAGTATCGCTTTAGCCTTCCAAAGCAACTCTCAACAGACGGTGCATCATGAACACATCTTTAGTCCTTATTCAGGTACTAAGGATCGTTCTTGATTGCTGTCTTCAACCCCTCAGTGCATTATCGATTTATGTTGAGTCATGCAAGAAGCACACTCAACATCAATTCCTATGCACCGAGTAAACATATCATATGTTTGCCTAGGGTTAAGACATAGGGGATACTCAACATCCAAGCCTTCTCATTAGTCCACCGTGACTAAGTCTTGAATGACTTCATGCTTTATTCATAGTATCTAAGCGTTCTCATTAGTCTAACTATGACTGAGTCTCGAACAATTTGTGCCTCTACATATTTGAGTTTTCTCATCAGTCTACCATTAACTGAATCTTTGGAAAAACTCAATTCATGATATGTATATGGGAACCCTAAAATTTCATGGAGAATTTTCGTAAGTTACAGTTGTGTTTTAGTGATTCCTAATATCTTGAATTCATCCATGAATCAAGACATTACACACTTAAACACATGGAACACCATTTCTACTCCCACTGATCACCTACATCGTTTAAGACCGAGTCATGCTCCGTATGAGCTCGTCAAAATAAATATTCCAGTTATGCGGTGTTTCAAACCTTGTTTGAATTTCCTCGCGGATTCTATGGCTCCTCTCCATAAATCCTACTCCGATGTCCAATATCACGTTCCGCAGGTCATTTGGATTTCTATCCAATTTTGACCGAACATATCCCGATCACTCGTACCTCTTACGACGTTCTGGGTTCGTTCTTAAGGGGACTGGAATATGATCAATTAAGTAAAAACTACGATTAACATTTAGCAATATTCTATGATATGTTGGAATAGGTGACCAGAAAGCGAATAGGTTTAGCAATTTGTAACCTATCCGACAACTTGATGTGAATGTAATATTATTATGTGATGAATAAGATGAGTGTTCGTCACCAATGGTACCTTCTTTGTTGCGCTCATCTAACATTTGTTAAAATGGTGTTCAACTTATATCGCAACAAAGCCCACAGACCATGGATAACAACTCGTGCAGTTGGGCCACGCATTGGATGGTGGTCATGAAACCAACTGATTAAGAGTTGGGTCTAAAACGTTCCAAGTCGAGGACCTCGGGACAGGGCATCGAGAGTCCTATTGAGACTTGCGTCAAGAGTCGTGTTCATTGGATAAGTGTCGTGTTTCATCGGCGACAGGCGTGGGATGCCTACACGATCTTGATGGGTTGGTCGACTGGGGTCGAGCCGACAGGACTGACTCGCGGGGATCATCATATGGAAGCCTTGGAGGCTTGGTCGGTATGATTGGTTTTCCCCGGTTCCGATAGTACGGGAGTAATCCTCAGACTTGAGGAATCATGGCAGTCGCGTACACAGGACGGCTGTATCTTGGATCTGGCGAGAGGTAATCATTCTGTAAGATGATTATCATAAGTCTTGTCCAGTGCAGTCGGAATGTGTAGCGAGGACGGTGGATTCCAAGAAGAGGATCCGTCCCCTGTCAATATGTGATAGAGGTATCTCATATGCACTCGGAGACACGTTCATGCTGTTTGAAGCTGTGGCCACAGTGGTTGGTCGAACAGGGAATGGTTTCCTGTGTCGACGCACTGAAGCATACGTGGTCTCGAGTATTAAGCATAGATGCCTAGTCAAGGATGGGAACCGACGCCCAATTCCATACCCTAGACTAAGGCCGGGAGACAGTAGACGGAAGGATCGCACCCGTACGGAATCGGCGCCTAAATGTTCACGCCAATTCACCTAGTCTCTAGTGCCATGGACCGTTGCTAGACGGCCACCCATGGTAACGGGCCCTTGTGGGACACGGGCCCAAGTCTAGCTGAGGGTGAACCTAAAGGGTCACACACAAATCACCGAGGAGGTTGAGAGATCGACTTGGAGTCAATCTCGAAGGATAAAATAAGTAATTGGATTACTTCAGGGAAAGTCCATTGGACGGACCGGCCGATATTGTATCGGGCTTCCGTTTAATCGGTAAATTGGATTTTTGATTAAATATGGAAAGTTGAGACGTTGAGACGTTGGATCTTTTAATTGGATTAAAAGATCAACAGGAATAATTTAAATGGACATTCAATTGGATTTAATGTTGGGTTCGTCGTAATTGGATTACGATAAAACCCGGTCCGTTAAATTATACCCGAGAGAAGAAATAATTCCTATTTTGGAGTAGGAAGAAGTTGGACTTCTTCCCTTAATTAAACATGGCCGACATGCTCCCTTGGAGGAAGCAAAATCAGCCATGTTTCATGCTAGGTGGTATGTTGACTTATCTCTTTTGGAAAGAGACAAATCAACTCCAATCAAGCTCTTCCCTTTTGGTATGATTTGATCATACCATAAATTTTGGTAGGCTTGATTGAAGAATTAATGGTGATTGATTGGAATGAATCTAGACATCATTGGATGAACCTAGACACATTCCAATAATCACATTAATTATGTATATATATTAGAATATACAACACCAAGTATAAGTGATTCATTATTCATCTTTTTCTAGGAAAAAGAGAAGACAAAAATCCCTCTCCTCTCTCTCAAAGTTCGTGCTCTCTCCCTTCCCACACTTGTGTTCTTCACTTGATTTTGAATCAAGAAGAAGAACAAAGTAAGTTTAAGAGAACACTAATTCATAGTGTTCTTCTCTTAAACCGATTCCTTCTAAACCCGTTCTTTTCTAGCAAGAAGAACGTGTGTTTCTTCCGGTGTGGTGTGGATCACCTTTGGAGAATCCATACGTTTGGATTTCGTGAGCATTCCGGAGAAGGAACAACGCAAGTAGCCGGGAGCATACGCTAAACAATCAAAGGTAACGGTTTATTACGCTTTGATTGATTTCATTTATAAATCAATGCCCTATGTGCTTAAATATATGTTTTAATATTTACACATCCAACATCGAACGCCCGGTTGAGCTCCCAAGGGTACACCCCTTGGGATTCGCGTATTTTGAATTTGATTTAAATACGCACAATTTCTCGCTTTCTCGCTTCCGCTCGCGCTCCCGGGCGGATCCGCTTGACCTTCAAGTGGTATTAGAGCCCGGTTCGATGTAAGGGGCATAGATCTATGTGTTTGGCATGATCTACTTGCTTTTAAATGGCTTTATTGGCATGTTAGATTACATAAATATATGAATAATATGATGATTCAATTGTTTGGATTTAATGGACTTTTCGCATGCTTAATTTTGTTAGATTGTATCTAAAATTGCGTGCTTATTTTCAGAATAATATTACTGTTATTGTGCTGAAACAGTTTTGAAAAACAAAAAAAAAAAAATTTGATCGGGCCGGCAGTGGACGCTGCTGGCCGAGGCCAGCGCGCGGCTTGCTGCCTGCGCGCGCAGCCGGTCGGCCAGCACAGCGGCTGGGCCGTTTTGTGCCGTTTTTTGACTTTTTCTGGAAAATTTGATTTTATGTATTTTCTGCACAATATTCTAAAAATATATTAATTTTGCATATTTGATTTTGGAATAATTGGATTATTCCTTGAATTAAATTTGCTTAATTAATTTGGGATTAATACATGCATTGTTTAAAATGTCCATTAAATTTAAAATTTGAATTTTGCATATTATTTGTATATTTATGCTTTTGTAATGTTGGACATCACTTGGATATTTGGAATATCCATTGGTTATTTATGCATGATTATTTGGAATAATTATATTATGTGAGTTGATGGAATCAACATGGGATGATCACAAGAGCCCTAGACCTTATGTATGGATGAATGTATGATCATTTATTTTCTGTTGGGTGGGGCCTGCGTGCCTCTTGTTTTTGGGACTATCATCTCTCGTATTTTCAGCCTCATGATATTAAGGCTTGTTTTCTTTATTACCGATGTATTACTTTCAGTTGTAATGAGAGTAGATAGGATTGGTGAGGTTTCAATTTTAACAAGCAATTGGAGTCGGAGACCCCAAGGAGGAGCATCAAGGCGTGAAACAAGAAGCACTTCAAGGCCCATTGGAATGACAATGGGTTTATTATTATTGTAATAATTTAGGACCACCCTAGACAGACCATAGACTCACTGCGGGCTCAGTAGGTCGCATAGGTTGGGCTTGTGATCTTCCTAAACAGGGGTATGCTATGTTTTCTGCATGCGGCGTATTTATTTATCGCTTTAAATATTGGATATTTATGTATGCTAAAACACAATAATGTGATGAGGTCTCGGTCATACACAAACTCTCATTTGGTTGGACCAAATTAAATATTAGGCCCAGAACGGACTTGGATCAAAATGGCATTTTGGTCTGTCCGAGCCTTCTATCCACAACAATATGGTGAGGAACCTCCCACTACCCAAGTGTGGTCTCACGAGTCGTGGCACACTTGGACTAGGGGAAAGCTGCACTATTGTTGTGAACAAAAAGACTGCGCTCGCTGTTTCCCTGTCTCACGAGTCGTGGGGGGCGACAGTTTGAGGCATGATTTTGTTGATGGGTCGGGCCCAACACTGAGTAACATGGTTCGCTTGGAGTCCTCGGGACCATGTGAATAGGTGAGGCAAAATATCTTGGGAATCTCATTGGATGAGAATGATATTGGATATCTCCCACAAGGTCTTCTTCATGTGAATCGTAAAAGCGGGGCATGGAGATTACGCTTGTGGATCCCAAGTCCACTAGGAAATGGTTTCCCGAAACTCCGCTTGAGAGTGGCAGACTTTCGTATAAATAGTGGGAGGGTTAAAGACTAAAAGACCAAGTCTTCAACTTGAATAATAATATTACCATCATCTTTACCTCTACCTTATGTTGTAAAGGAACAGCGCTTGAAGTGCTTAACAGTTGATGTCACCTTACCCTTCTTCCTCTTTTGGCGTCTGGCATCCTTGCCTTTCGCTATGGAGGTTGAAGCCTCTCCTACTAGTACAGATGGCGCAGATTTTGCAATCGTTGCTTCGTACTAGGCCAACATAATTACCAACCTATGAAGATCTTTTCTAAGCTCGTTCATGTTGATAATTAATGGTTCGTAGGAAGAAGGAAGAGACTGAAGGATCATGTCAATGTACGTCTCTATTTCAAGACCGACGTGGAGGTCTTTTAATCTCCACTAGGGATTGCATCATCACTCCATGTTCTTTGTATAGACATCCCTTCCGTCATCTTAGCTCCAAAAATGCCTTTGTTGCATTTTACCCTACATGCAGGTCCGGGATTATATGATGCAAACGAAGCATAGTTTGAGCCAACATCATTTTATCCTACTTGTTGGTGGTCGTCCTTCAACTTTTGAATGCCAAGCATTACTTTTGTTGTCGACCCCTCCGGTAAGGGCTGAGGAATGTCCTCATCTGGTATGTGAGTTAAGGTTCTGGAAATCTAAGACCATCTTAAGATTTCGCAGTTAATTCGTGTGATTGGTTCCATTTTAATAAGGCTCTTAGTGATGTGTTTGGTGGATACTTAGACATTCACAAATATATAAAGCAGAAATAATAAGCAGAATGAAGTAATATTAAGGTTAAGTCTCGGTCTTTAGTCCTTAATCTCTCCCACTATTTCTACGAAAAAATGACACTCTCAAACGTTGTTTTCGGAAAATCCTTTCCTAGTGGGCTCAGGATCCACAGCGATCTCCCCCATACCCCGTTTTGACGATTTGTTAGAATAGGTGACCATGTAAGCCAATTTTGGCGGGAATATGTAACCTATGTCTAAGAGAATTTCAGGTGTTTGATAAATCATTTATGAATAAAGAAGTGAAAATTCATATGGCAACACTTTATTTACGTTCACTTATATCTGCTATTACATATCTGTTCACTATGCAAATAAAGCCCACGTACTGAGAATCGATTTTGGGGACTAGGAATACGCTTGGAGGTAGGTCCACGAAATCAGTCTTACCAAATTAGTCCAGAAATCTCCAAGTCAAGGAATCTCGAAAATGGGTACCGAGATTCTCCTTGAAACTTGCACTAAGCATCTGCTGTCGTATTTCATCGACGGGTGACGAAGGTTGTCTAAGCAGTGTTAGTGGGTTAGCATGCTAGGAAGCAGCTGACTGAGGTGACTCGCGGGAACCCTCTTACGGAGGACCTTGAGTATGGTCAGCAAGGTATGACGTGTATTCCCGGTTCCAACGGTACAGGTCAAGTCCTTTGACTTGAGGAACTGCTGAGTTTACCTGTACATCAGGTCTGTATCTTAGATATGGTGAGAGATTGCCAAAATACTCTTGAGTAGTCATAAGCTATGTCTAGTGCAGCTCTGGTGTACAGAGTGACAGTAGTTTTCAAGAAAGGATCTGTCTCCTATCAAAAGGCATTGACAGTTGAGTCTCATGTATGCTCTATGTCTTGTCCCTAAAATCTGTGGCCACGGTAACTGAACAGAAGGGAAGGTTTCCCTTGTGGTGTTTAGTAAGGACAGACCGACACTTAGGTCCAAAATGGGTACTGCATTTTCCGTGCCCTAGACCCTAAGTGATGAGACCGAAGACAGAAGGACAAATGTACTGTTAGAGCCTAAATCTTCATCCCCGAATATTTCACCTAGTCTCTAGTGCCATGGACCGTTGCTAGATGGCCACCCATGGTAACGGACGGATTCTAGGAATCCGATCAAGTCTAGCTGAAAGGTGAGCCTAAAGAGTCACACACTATCCACACACACTTAGTATTTAATTTGGAATTAAATGTTGGAGTAAAGGAATGATTAAATTGGATTTAATCGGGTCCTATATTTTCTTGGAGAATTAATTCCTTCTATTTGATAAAGGAAATTAAATTAATAAATTAGATTTATTAAGTGAATTAATTTAATGGGCCTAGAATAAATATTAATATTCATTTATTATATTTATTTGGCCTTTTGGAATATTTAATAGGATTTAAATATTCCATTAAATTAAATTAATGGTTGAGATTTAATGGGAGAGATGAAAGGCTAGGATTGAATTTGACAAGTTCAAATTCTACTTTGACTAGGACTTTGACTAGGTCAAAATCCTAGTCAAATTAAGCTTCTAAAGAGTTGGAGTTTAAAGAGGATTAAACTCCTCCTCTATATAAACCCCTAGCCTTGCACCTTTTGAAGGATGATGAAATTCCAACACACACCAATTTTCGGCCCTCACTCTCCCCTCTCTCGCCCTCCTCTCTCTCTTCTATTCTCCAAGAAACTCTTTTCTTGTTCTCTTGTTCTTGGAACATTAGAACATTGATGAATCAATACCGTTAATTCATAACGTGTCGTTGATTCATCCACTCCAATAAATTATACTTTCTCGTTGCTAGCACGACGTTCAAGATACATGGTGGATCGTGTGTCACGATTTGGAGGGTCTCAAGAACGAGATCTTGGTGCAAAACGGGGAACAACGCGTATAGCCGTTGAAGACGAAAAACGACAACGGGTAGGTCTCGGTTTACGTTTTCGCCTCTTTTATTTTTCAACCCTATGGCCTCCATGATTATTGTATGTTATTTATTCATGAGATACGCCGAACACCCGGAAAATTTCAAGGGCACACCCCTTGAAACGTGTTCTTTAATTTAAAAGCATGTTTTAAATTCCGCTATTTTATTTTATACCGCGCTTCCGCATTCGCGCAATTTTCCCGGGACGATCCACATATTCTTTCAGTGGTATCAGAGCCCGGTTCGGTGTATAGGCCTAGGGTTTATGTGCGTTTTAAGCATGAAACGTGATCTTGGCATGTTTTTGATTAAATCTTGATTTTCTTGATTTTAAAAGCATGTCGTTTTATTGCTTTCAATTCGTGTGAATTTCTGCAAATTGGTATTTTCTGTTTTTCTTGGGAAGCGGGGTGGAAAATTGAATGGAAAACGGGAAACAGCCGCACGCCGACCAGCCGGAGGCTGGCCGCGCGCAGCCGCGCGCATCAGGCAGGGCAGCGTGCACAGGCAAGGGAAGCCTGCGCGCGGCCGTCCGGCCAGATGCGCAAGGCCGCGCGCTGCCATCCAGGCAGGGCGCGCGGCCGGGGGCTCAGACAAGGGCGCTGGCCGGGCGCGCGCGCAAACGGGCAGGGGAGCTCGCGCCCGCAGGTCAGGCCAGTGTGCCGGGAGTCTGCGCGCCCGGTCGCGCAGCCAGGGTGGCCGCACACGGGCGCGCGCTTAAGCCGGGGCCTCCAGGTGCGCGCGCACGCAGACAACGGAGTCTGCACGCTCATGTGCGCGCGGCGCACCAGGCAGCGCCACCAGGCGCGCGCACACGCAGACGAAGGTGTCTGCGCGGACGCGCACTGCGCAGGTGCACAGCGCGGCTGGCGACCGGCAGGCCAGCGCGCGCGCAAGGCATGGGAGCCTGCGCGCGCGGCAGCCTGCCGGAGCGCCAGGCCGCGCAGCAAGCTGCCAACCAGGCGTGCACGCCGGCAGGCTTCTGCCGGAGGCAGCGGCCGGCTGCCGGTGCAAGCTAGGGTTTTCAACCCTATTGGAAATCATGAATTGTTGGTATATTGTAATTATGTGATTAGATCATGTGATTATGTGTGTTGGATGGAAATGGATGATCACGAGCTCTAGACCGAATGTATGGTTTAATTTTCTGTTGGGTCTGTGTGCCTCTTTTACTGCTTTCTCCTTCTCTCTTTCTAGTTGCCTTGGAATAATAAGGCATTCTACCTCCCTCCTTATGTACTCCCCCCGGGTTTTCGCTGGGGTTTCTATTTTTTAATATGTAATGAGAGTAGACTAGGGTGAGGTTTCTATTTTTGTAATTGGTGGAGAAGAAGGAAGGATCACATGGAGAGCCCAGACGGGAGGTCCCTTGGAGTTTTCCATGAAGTGAAGAAAGAGAAAAGAGACCAAGGCCCATAAGCATGATGATTGGGTTACTATTAATGTAATAGTATAGGACCAACCCTAGATTGACCATAGATCCACTGCGGGCTCAGTGGGTCGCATTGGATTCGGGCTCGTGATCATCCAACAGGCGCATGCTAGGCTTTAATTTTGCATGTGGTTATTATGATGGATGAATGGGTTTTTTATTTATCATATAACTGCTATGGATGGTTTAGTTTACGCATGATGGATGAATGTGTGAATGTTTTATTTATTATGAGATCTCGGTCATTTACTACTCTCACATTGGTTGGACCAATGTTGAAATATTAGACCCTAGACAAAATGGACATGAACTCTAGGAGTTTGTCCATGCCTTCCAATCCATGGCATAATGAGGAAGCTGTTTTAGGTCAATAGCGTGGTCTCACGAGTCGTGGCACGTTATTGTACTTAAAAGAAGCTGCACTATATCATGGATGAAAAATGGGCTGCTGTTACCTGTCTCACGAGTCGTGGGGGTACTAGTGGGTCTGTGGCTCGGTCGATTGGGTTGGGTCTAACGCCCAATTAGCATGATTCGCTTGGAGTCCTCGGGATCATGTGAAAGGGTGAGGCAGCAATCTTGGAAATCTCGTGGAACGAGAATGGTATGGAATACCTCCCACAGGATCTTTTCCATGCGAATCGTAAGAGCGGGGTATGAGAAAAATCGCTGTGGATCCCAAGCCCACTAGGAAAGGATTTCCCGAAAATCACGTTTGAGAGTACCGTGTTTTCGTATAAATAGTGGGAGGATTAAATGACTAAAGACCAAGCATTTAATTATTTTATCAAACCACCATCTTTTATTTTCTGCTGATCGCGCGTTGTTTTCTAAATGTAGATTTAAAAATGTCTAAGAACCCACTTTCAACCATTCTTGAGACAAACAAATTCAATGGAACAAATTACAACCACTGGTTGCGCAATCTAAGGATAGTCCTAGATTACGAGAACCAAGGCTACGTCATGGACGAGCCTCTCCCTAGGACCTTGCCGGAAGGATCCACGCCAGAAGAACGTGAGACGTTCGAGACTTGGCATAAGGATAACCGGAAGGTCCGTAGAATCTTACTTGCTTCGATGACGAATGAGATTCAGAAGCAATATGAAAGGCTAGACGACGTCCCTTCCATAATGGCTCGCCTTAAGGATTGCTATGCAGTCCCGGACCGGCATACTAGGTATGTCGCGACCAAGGCGTTCTTTGGAACTAAAATGACAGAAGGATCCTCTGTACAAGAGCACGGGGTTAAAATGCTTACCCTGGTGGAAAAGCTCGAGGACCTAAAGGCAGGTCTCGATAATAAAACGTACATAGATGTGATCCTTCAGTCACCCACCCTCCTTTAACCAATTTATCGTCAACTACAACATGGACGCACTTGAGAAGGGCATTCATGAGTTGATCAATATGTTGGTGTAATACGAGGCAACGACTAAGAAGTCCACGCCTTCGGTATTGTTTGGAGGTGCTTCAACTTCCAAAACGAAAGGCAAAGGTGCCGGACGTTGGAAAAAGAAGAAAGGGAAGGGAAAGGCCGTCAAAGCAGCTACGAACACTAAGAGTGTTTCCATTGCCAAAGAGGGGAAAGGCAAAGGAAAGGGAAAGGTTTTCTCCAAGCAACAGTCGAAGGCATATGATATATGTATCAACTGCCGTGAGAAAGGGCATTGGAAGAGAGAGTGCCCCAAACTCTTCTCGAACCAAGGTATTTTTGTGATTGAGGTTAACATGGTCACTAATTCTGCCTCTTGGGTATTAGATACCGGCTGTGTAGCTCACATTTGCAATGATTTGCAGGTGCTGAAAAGAAGCAGAAAACTGGGTAGCGGGGACATGATCCTAAAGCTTGGGAATGGCAAGGCCATCTCGGCAGAAGCAGTAGGATCCGCCATTCTAGTGATTAGTGATAGCATTAGCACAGAATTAGAGCAAGTTTATTTTGTACCTAGTATGATTAAAAACATCATTTCCATTCCATTGTTGGACAATAGTGGTTATGAGTTTAAAATCAATAAAAATTGCTTTTATTTGATGAGGTGTGGAATTGCTCATCTGTTTGGTACATTAAATAACGGGCTCTATATCTTGCAACAAACGGGCTCAACACAAACGTAAATTAGATAATAACGGGAACGCACGACTGTGGCACGCTAGGCTAGGTTACATATCCCAAGATAGGATGAAAACGTTGGCAGACTCAAAGAACCTAGAGGTAGGGGACTTGAGTGAGCTACCAACTTGTGAATCCTGTCTAAGAGGGAAAATGGCCAAGAGGCCCTTTGTAGGACAAAGCAGGCTTGCCACAGGTCTGTTGGACCTGGTCCATACAAACGTATGTGGACCACTAAGGACGGAGGCCCGAGGTGGGTTCTCCTACTTCATAACCTTTACCGATGATCACTCACGGTATGGTTATGTTTACCTAATAAGGTACAAGTCTGAAGCTCTTGAGAGGTTTAAAGAATTCAGACTTGAAGTGGAGAACCAGACCAACTGCAAAATTAAAGTCCTACGGTCAGACCGAGGCGGTGAATATCTTAGTACCGAGTTCCTAGATTATCTAAAAGAACATGGTATAATATCAGAATGGACACCTCCCGGAACACCACAATTAAATAGTGTCTCTGAAAGGAGGAATCGAACCCTGTTGGACATGGTTCGGTCCATGATGAGTTTTACCAAATTGCCCTTATCCTTTTGGGGCTATGCACTAGAAACAGCAGCCAAATTGTTGAATTTGGCGCCTACCAGTACATTGACCCAAACGCCATATGAGATATGGCACGGCAAGCCTGCATCCTACAATTACTTGAAAGTGTGGGGCAGCCCCGCATACGTCAAGAGGTTAGTGGGAGATAAGCTAGAATCCAGGTCTAGCTTATGCAGGTTCGTTGGATACCCTAAAGAAACTGCGGGTTATTACTTTTATGACCCCTTGGAACAAAAGGTATTTGTTTCGAGGAATGCAGTATTCTTGGAGCAAAGCTTCTCGGAGGATATCCAACCAGATGAGCTGATCCTTGAGGAATCAAGTGATGGAATCCAGCAATCAGAGGTAGCCGCGAAACCCTCACTTATAGGATTCAGGATAGACAGCCGAAGGGCTAACCAACCTCGAGGAGTCCAACATGCTAGGCATGAAAGACAACCTCAGGAACAGCCAGCCCCGATCCCTGAACCGCCGGCTCCGATACAGTCAGCGCCCACAGTCACCACTGACGTTCCCGTTCTCCGTAGGCCACTAGAGACTCCAGACCTCCAGTGAGATATGGCTTTCTAGGAGCGACCGATCTTTTGGATAACGATCCTAAGACATACGAAGAAGCGATGTCTGACATCGACTCCGGGAAATGGCTTGAGGCCATGAAAACCGAAATGGACTCCATGAGCGAGAACCAAGTTTGGAGACTTGTAGATCCACCAAAAGGTGTTAAGCCAGTGGGCTGTAAGTGGGTCTACAAGCGCAAACTTGGCGTTAATGGAGAAGTCACAACCTTTAAGGCTAGGCTTGTAGCTAAGGGATACACTCAACGACCCGAGGTCGATTTTGAGGATACCTACTCGCCAGTAGCCATGGCTAAGTCCATTCGGATCCTGCTCGCCATAGCAGCATGGTATGACTATGAGATATGGCAGATGGACGTGAAAACGGCCTTCCTCAACGGTTTCGTTGAAGAAGAGATCTATATGGATCAGCCGGAGGGTTTCACGGTCACTGGAGAAGAACAAAAAGTCTGTCGTCTCCGGAAGTCCATCTATGGCCTCAAACAAGCATCCCGAAGTTGGAACATTCGATTTGATGAAGTAATACGGGGTTATGATTTCATCAAGAACGAATCGGACCCTTGTGTATACAAGAAGGTCAGTGGGAGCTCAATAGTGTTCCTAGTGCTTTATGTAGATGACATTCTACTCATTGGTAATGACGTTAGAATGTTATGAAACACAAAAGGATCTGTCTCCTGTCAAAAGGCATTGACAGTTGAGTCTCATGTATGCTCTGTGTCTTGTCCCTAAAATCTGTGGCCACAGTAACTGAACAAAAGGGAAGGTTTCCCTTGCGGCGTTTAGTAAGGACAGACCGACACTTAGGTCCAAAATGGGTACCTGCATTTTCCATGCCCTAGACCCTAAGTGATGAGACCGAAGACAGAAGGACAAATGTACTGTTAGAGCCTAAATGTTCATCCCCGAATATTTCACCTAGTCTCTAGTGCCATGGACCGTTGCTAGATGGCCACCCATGGTAACGGACGGATTCTAGGAATCCGACCAAGTCTAGCTGAAAGGTGAACCTAAAGAGTCACACACTATCCACACACACTTAGTATTTAATTTGGAATTAAATGTTGGAGTAAAGGAATGATTAAATTGGATTTAATCGGGTCCTATATTTTCTTGGAGAATTAATTCCTTCTATTTGATAAGGGGAATTAAATTAATAAATTGGATTTATTAAGGGAATTAATTTAATGGGCCTAGAATAAATATTAATATTCATTTATTATATTTATTTGGCCTTTTTGGAACATTAGAACGTTGATGAATCAATACCGTTAATTCATAACGTGTCGTTAATTCATCCACTCCAACAAATTATACTTGCTCGTTGCTAGCACGACGTTCGAGATACATGGGTGGATCGTGTGTCACGATTTGAAGGGTCCCAAGAACGAGATCTTGGTGCAAAACGGGGAACAACGCGTGTAGCCGTTGAAGACGAAAAACGACAACGGGTAGGTCTCGGTTTACGTTTTCGCCTCTTTTATTTTTCAACCCTATGGCCTCCATGATTATTGTGTGTTATTTATTCATGAGATACACCAAACACCCGGGAAATTTCAAGGGCGCACCCCTTGAAACGTGTTCTTTAATTTAAAAGCATGTTTTTAAATTCCGCTATTTTACTTTATACCGCGCTTCCGCATTCGCGCAATTTTCCCGGGACGATCCACATATTCTTTCACGATTCGCATGGGAAAAGAACCCACGGGAGGTATTCCATACCATTCTCGTTCCACGAGATTCCCAAGATATTTGCCTCACCCTTTCACGTGATCCCCAGGACTCCAAGCGAATCACGTTATTCGGGTGTTAGACCCGACCCATCAACTGATTCATAGACCCACTGCTACCTCCACGACTCGTGAGATAGGTAACACCAGTCTACTCCTCGTTCATGACAAAGTGCAACTTCTTTTAAGCACGATAGTCGTGCCACGACTCGTGAGACCACGCTATCGACCTAAAAGATCTTCCTCACTTTTGCCATGGATGGAAGGCTTGGACAGACTCCCAGAGTCCTAATCCCTTTATTAAGGGTCTATATTTAGCTTGGTTCAACCAAGTGAGAGTTTTCATAGAACGAGACCTCATCACATTTTAAGTATTTTGCATGCGTTATAGCATAAATATTCTAAGCATAAATGTAACCATACATAAAGCATATAGAATAATCATAAGCATATAAAACGCATCGCATGCAAAATAAAGCCTAGCACACCCCTGTAGGATGATCACAAGCCCAAACCTATGTGACCCACTGAGCCCGCAGTGGATCTATGGTCAATCTAAGGGCACGCCCTATGCTATTACAAGGTTTAATAACCCATTACATGCAATGGACCTTGTAAGTCCTTTTTATCTTCTTGGGCTCTCCATCGTGGGTCTACACCGGGCTTCTTCTCCATGGATCCTCCGTGGGCCATCTGATGGGCCTCCAACACCTTGGGCTTGTCTTCTCTTGTAGCTTTTATTTACAAAAATAAAACCTCACCCCTAATTCTACTCTCATTACATCATAAAATAAGAAACCCCAATTAAACATTTGGGGGGAGTATATTAGGAGGGAGAGAGCAAGCCTTATTATTCTAAGGCAACTAGAAGAGAGAAAGAGAGAGAGGAAAATAAAGAGGCACACAGGCCACAACCCAACAAATAAATATAAATAAACCATACATGTAGTCTAGGGGTTTTGTGATCATCCTTCGTCAATCCAATTAACACAAATAGCATAAAGGCATATCCCACGTAAAACATGTTATTCAAATATCCATGATATCCCATACCATAAAATAAATGTAGAAATTACATGCAAAATATTCACACCAAATATTGGATAATGGTGCAACCTACGCACAACGATTTTTGTTGGAAAATCCTTTTCCATAATTAACAAGGACATATTAATTCTATGAAATATAAAATCTCAACCAAAATTAAAATGCCCCAAGTTAATTAATTTAGAAAACTTCCCAGAATTATACAGAAAAATCAGATTTTCTGAAAACGCACGAAAACAACGAAAAACCGAAAAATGGTCCACAACCGCCGGCCAGGCACGCAGCCTGCACAGGACACGTGCCTGCGCGCGCACGGGCCCTCGCCCGCACACGCACACAGTGCAATGCGCACGCCTGCGCGCACGGGCCCTTACCCGCGCGCGCGCAGGCACGCGCCTGCTGTCTGCCGTGCGGCCTCCCTGCCGACCACCACCATTTTTCATGTTTGAATGTTTTCTTGCAATTAAATTTCTGAAACACAAAAACCAACAATTCAAGAATATGCCGATATATTCAAAAATTCCAAAATCCAACATTTGTGCAATATTAATACATGTCAAGATCTACTCATGCTCAAGCCATAAAATAACCATGATGTCCAACATCATAAAACGCAGAAATTGTAGTGAAATTTTACATTTAAATCTTGATCATTGGTGCAACAATTGCAAGAATTAAATCTTGTTAGGAAACATATTCCTCATCAACAAAGCAACATTTATTTTAAGAAATTCCACATCTCAAAAAATAAATATTCTAAATCAACGGGTTCAGAATAATGCAGAAAATATCATAAAAATAATTCAGTAAAAAATAGTTTTGAAAAATGAGCCAAAAATGGGAGAGAGAAGGAAAACGGCACAGCCGGCCGGCCAAGCACGCGCGCGCGAGCTCAGGCTCCTCCGCCTGCGCGCACAGCGCGCGCGTCCGGCGCAGACAGCCGTGCATGCCGTGCGCGCGGCCGGCATAGTGCGCGCACTGTCCAAGCACGCTGGGCACGCCCGACCGCGCCCCTGTGCGCACGGCCAGCATGCTGCTACTGTCGGTTCACCGTTTTTCACTCCTTTTCGACTTTTCATGTTATTTTTTCGAACCACAAGATAAATTCAACCCTAGAACTTGTATAAACACATTCAAGAAAACCAAGATCTAAAATCCCATGCAAAATTAAACGTCAATCAAGATCTACGTTAAACATGCTATAAACGTAAATTAAAACACGTTTATCATGCTTAAACGCACATAACACATAGAATTCTAGGCCTATACACCGAACCGGTCTCTGATACCACTGAAAGGTTATGTGGATCGTCCCGGGAGATGAACGCGAATAGCGGAAGCGCGAAAAATTGCATAATAAAATTGCAAAGCATAATTAAACAAAATTTAAATCATGCATAACATACATAACCGGATCAAGGGGTGTGCCCTTGATTCTCCCGGGCGTTCGGAGTATCTCATGTTCAATAAAACACAACATGGAGGCCATAGAATTAAAACTGAAAAACATAATTAAAGAACCTACCCGGTTGTAGTTTTGTCTTCATTCGGCTACATGCATTGTTCCCCGTTTTGCACCAAGATATCATAGAAGAGACCCTCTAAATCATGACACTTGTTACACTGGAAAGCAAAGAATTCTTGTGCTAGCAAGAAATTATTTGGGGAGAAGAGACATCGATACACGCTATCAATTAACCCAATCGACGTCTCTTATGTTCTAACTTGAATCCATCAAGAAGAACAAAGTAGATATCTTGGAGAGTATAAGAGGGGATGGATGAATTCTTGAGAGAATTTTGGGAGATGAGAGTTGTAGAGATTAGTAGGTGTGTGTGTGTGTGTGTGTGTGTGTGTGTTTGACTATTTATAGAAAATAAAATTTCCTATTCCTACTCCAACTCTTCTAAAGAGACACACTTTGACCTAGTCAAATCCTAGTCAAACTAGGCCTTGATTAAGTCAAATTAATCATGGCCCTTCATCTCATCAATCCCTTGATCAAATCTTGTCCATCCATTTTGATGGCCTTTATGGAATGGGCTTATTTAATTCTAAATTAAATAATCCCAAGGACTTTATATTAAATCCTATTTAATATACTAAGCCCATTAATTAATTAATGGAATTGACTTTATTTAATTCTAAATTAAATAGTCCCATGGACTTTACATTAAATCCTATTTAATATACCAAGCCTATTATATTAAATCCCATTTAATATACCAAGCCCATTAATTAATTCACCCTTTTTTAATCTAATTAAACGGGAAGCCCATGCTTTATAAAAATTCATAAATCTAATTTATGAACTCAAGCCCGATTATTCCCAATAATCCATCGAGGCTTGAATCTCCAAGAAGTATATTTAATTCCATTAAATTAAACCTTTTCCCGGAATTAATTCCAAATTTAATTCCCTTTCATTTGGTGTAGCTGTTGTGACTCTTTAGGTTCACCTTTCAGCTAGACTTGGACCTACTTCTTGTTATTCCATAACCAAAGTAGTCTGTTACCATGGGTGGTCATCTAGCAACGGTCCATGACACTAGAGACTAGGTGAATATGTGGTGTGAACATTTAGGCTCCGAGTTACATGCAGGTACGGTCCTATCGTTGCTCGATACGTACGGGTACGGTCCTACTGTCGCCTGTCTCCCAGCCTTTAGTCTAGGGCATGGAATTGGGCGTCAGTTCCCATCCTTGACTAGGCAACTATGCATGATGCTCGAGATAGGTTTAACTCGACGTAGAAAATCCTTTCCCACTACATCAAGTGCTACGACCATAGATTTTGTGAGTCTAAACCATCTCCGAACGCATTGGATATCTCGCTGTCATATCCCTTGACAGGGGACAGATCCTATCTTGAAATACACCGTTCATACATACTTCGACTGCACTAGACGAGGCTTATAATGACCATGTGATATAACCGGTCAAATTTCACCAGATCCAAGATACAGCCTTAGTATGCAGGGGACTGTCGTGGTCCTCAAGTCTGAGGACTAATCCCGTACTATCGGAACTGGGAATACGAGTCATACCGACCAAGCCCGAGTGGCTTCCATATGATAATTCCCGCGAGTCACCTTAGTCGGCCACTCCCCAGCAGGCCGACCCACTAACACTGCTTAGACGATCCTCGTCACCCGTCGATGAAACACGACAGCAAATGCTTAGTGCAAGTCTCAAGGGGATTCTCGATGCCCTGTCTCGAGATTCCTTTTGACTTGGAGTATTTCAAACTGATTCGGCGAAACTGATTTCATGAACCTACCTCCAAGCGTAGTTTCAATTTCCTGAAATGTTATTTCAGTCTGTGGGCGTTTGTTGTGACAAGCAGTAAGTACAACAAACTCATGCCTATGAATCCTTACTACATTCATTAACATAATATTACTTGTTCACAGATTGACGAGTGGTTCTCAGAACAGAATACTATTAACTTTCTGGTCACCTATTCTAACACCTAGATCCCTTAATCGAGGAGTTGCTTCAATTGTGGCACGTAAGTTTATTAACTCACGACCACGCCATGATCCAGGTGTTCATGATGCGTGCAGCCTTGATGTGGACCATCAATGACTTGCCTACCTATGGGATGGAATTAGGATGGAGTACCGCGGGTATTATGGGGTGACTTATTTGTATGGAGGATTCACAGACATTCCATCTAAACCATGGCAGAAAGGCATGCTATTTTGATTGTCATAGACAATTTCTACCATACGACCATTCGTACAGGAGGAACAAGAGATCCTTCACCAAAAATTGGCAAGAAAGGAAGATTGCACGACCAAGGCTAAAAGAAGAGGAGATTCGTCATAGGGTCGAGCAGTATAGTACTGTAGTTGAAGAACCCTTGACATACCCACCAGGTTATGGCAAGGTACATTAGTGGACTAAGAAAAGCATCTTCTGGGATCTTCCGTACTGGGACACACACTTGATATGACACAATCTTGATGTCATGCATATTGACAAAATGTATTTGACAACATCTTCAACACCGTAATAGACATCATGGGAAAAACGAAGCACAACCTGAATGCAAGAAAGGATTTGAAGAACATATGTAATCGCCCAGAGCTTGAGGTTGATGAACGTAAATCGAACGCTATGCCTAAAGCCTCATATACCCTGACAAAGGATCATAAGAGAAGGATATGTGAGTAGGTGAGGTGTTTGAGGTTTCCTGATGGTTACGCATCTAATCTTGCTAGATGCGTCGACATGGCGGAGTTGAGGCTGCACGGCATGAAAAGCCACGATTGTCACGTCTTCATGCAAAAGTTGATCCAGATTGCCTTCCGTGAGATGGTTCCTGAGTTAGTGTGGAGTGCTTCAACGGAAATAAGCCTTCTATTTCAAGTTCTATACTCAACCACGCTAGATGTCAAGAAGGTGCAGGAGTTAGAAGACAGTGTAGCTATAATCATGTGAAATCTTGAGAAAATATATCCTCCAGATTTCTTCGACTCAATAGAGCACCTCATTGTTCACCTACCATACGAGGCACGTGTGGGAGGACCCGTGCAGTATAGGTGGATGTACCTATTTGAGAGGTAACCATTACTAAGTCATTTAAATGGGTTTGATTTGTAAAATATATATTATTCATTCTCATTTATATGTGTAGGTTCCTACGTGATTTGTAAAAGAAGGTGAAGAACAAAACACATGTTGAGGCTTCGGTTTGCGAGGCATACATTGTCGAGGAAATCGGGTGGTTCACTTCTCACTACTTTAAATGCTACAAAAAGAAAGCAGATGGTGCCTAGAGCAGCTCGCGTGCAGAGGAGGTGGCGGTAAGTTACACTTCTTATCTACTAATGGATCATATTTTATTTATTTTTAGGAGACATACCAGAAGATGCTCGAGGAGCGTGCCTCACAGTGGACGCCATCGGAGGAGGGTACCTCATTAGTTGCTAGTGTTGACGCATTGGAGGAGGAGCAACTTTGGCTCAAGCAGCTGGGGGGAGGAAGCGGGGCCGAGTCTTTGGTATGGGGTCCGAGGCATTCACATCAGATACTGCTCGCCCGTGGATCATGGACCATAATGCATCGACGTCCACCGCTGCCCCACCGCCCGAACCTCCCATCTCAACACAGCTTTAGGATATCAAGTTTATATTAGGCGTGCTCTTCAACAAGATGGGGATCTCAATGTTGGTCCCCGACCAGTCACCGATAGTCCCACCCCCATCCTCAGCTACGGACGTCCCAGTCGAAGGGTCCACACATCAGGCGGCCGAGGATGATGCAGACCATCAACCGTTATATTAGGATTCTTTTATGTTTTCTTTTTGAAAAGCGAGTTATAAACAATACAGTATATTTTGGCTAATTATAACTGCTTTCTTATTAAAAATGTTGTCTTCAATTACAAAATTATAACAATATTAACAAAAAAAAAAAGAAATGAAAAAAGGCAAGAAGTTTCATTTTAAATTAATTAACATTTGAAACGGAATTTGGGACGACAATTGGTCCCAAATTAGGAAGAAAGTATTACGTCCTAAACACCGTCCCAAAATCCGTCCGTAAGGCCTTCCCAAATTTAAATAAAAATATGTCCCAAAACCCTGTTAGAATAGGTGATCATGTAGCCAATCTTGGTAGGCGAATTGTAACCTATGTCTAAACAATTTCGAGGATTTGATAAATCATTGATGAATAAGAAATGAAATTCATTTGGCATTTACTTTGTTTCTGTTCACTTTATCTGCTTTATATTTCTGTTCACTACGCAAACAAAGCCCACGGACTGAAAACACATTTCGGGGACTGGGACTATGCTTGGAGGTAGGTCCATGAAATCAGTCTCGCCGAATCAGTTCGGAAATCTCCAAGTCAAGGAATCTCGAAAATGGGTACCGAGATTCCCCTTGAGACTTGCACTAAGCATCTGCTGTCGTATTTCATCGACTGGTGACGAAGGTCGTCTAAGCAGTGTTAGTGGGTTAGCCTGCTAGGGAGCAGCTGACTGAGGTGACTCGCGGGAACCGTCTTACGGAGGACCTTGAGTAGGATCGGCTAGGTATGACGTGTATTCCTGGTTCCAACGGTACAGGTCAAGTCCTTCGACTTGAGGAACTGCTGAGTTTACCTGTATGTCAGGACTATAACTTAGATATGGTGAGAGATTTTCAAGAAGCACTTGAGTAGTCATAAGCCATATCTAGTGCAGCTCCAGTGTACAGAGTGACAGTAGTTTCCAAGAAAGGATTTGTCTCCTATCAAAAGGTATTGACAGTTGAGTCCCACAAATGCTCTGTGTCTTGTCCCTAAAATCTGTGGCCACAGTAACTGAACACAAGGGAAGGTTTTCCTTGCGGCATTTAGTAAAGGACAGACCGACACTTAGGCCCAAAATGGATACCTGGATTTTCCGTGCCCTAGACCTTAAGTGGTGAGACCGTAGACGGAAGGACAAGTGTACTGTTAGAGCCAAAATATTCATCCCCGTATATTCACCTAGTCTCTAGTGCCATGGACCGTTGCTAGATGGCCACCCATGGTAACGGGCGGATTCTAGGAATCCGACTAAGTCTGGTTGAAAGTGAACCTAAAGAGTCACACACAATCCGCACACAATAAAGTATTTAATTTAGAATTAAATATTTGGAGAAATGGAATGATTAAATTGGATTTAATCAGGTCCTTAATTTTCTTGGAAAGAATTAATTCCTTTTATTAGATAAAAGGGATTTATTTAATAAATTAGATTTATTAAAAAATTAATTTAATGGGCCTAAAATAAATATTTATATATATTTATTGCCCTTGGAATATTTAAATATTTAAATATTCCATTAAATTAATTGGATGGTTATGATTAAATGGAGAGATGGATAGCTAGGATTTATTTGACTAGGTCAAAGAACTACTTTGACTAGGACTTTGACTAGGTCAAAATCCTAGTCGAATTAGTCTTCCTAGAGTTGGAGTTTAAAGAGGATTAAACTCCTCCTCTATATATATTCCTAGCCCTTCACTTGTAAAAGATGATGAATCTGAAACACACACACACAACTCGTGCACCTCTCTCCTCCCTCTCGTCTGCCTCTCTCCTCTCTTTCCAAGAAAAATACTCTCTTGTTCTTTTGTGTTAACAATTGAACATAGGAGGATTAATCCCGTTAAACTAACAACGTGTGATTGATCCGTCCTCTCCAAAATACTTGTTCGTTCGCTAGCACGAAGTACAAGATACGTGGGCGGATTGCGTGTCACGAATTAGAGGGTCTCCCATACGAGATCTTGGAGCAAATCGGGGAACAACGTGAGTACCGGTTAGAAGAGGAAAACGATGAATCGGTAGGTTTTCGTTTACGTTTTCGTCTTCTTTATTTTACATATCCTATGGCCTCCATGATTGCATGTATGTTTTTTAATTCATGAGATACACCAAACACCCGGGAATTTCAAGGGCACACCCTTGAATGTGTTTTATTTTAATATGTATTATGCATGTTTAAATTTTGTAATTTAAATTATACCGCGCTTCTGCATTCGCGCTATTCCCGGGACGATCCACACGCCTACCCAAGGCTTTCAAACCCATCCCAAAACCATCCCAAACATAATACGTTCATTTTAAAAATTCCGTCCCAAACCGTCCGTAAGTGTGTCCCAGATTTTTATTTCAATTATTCATCCCTTCATCCTATTTTCAGACGGCTTTATTAGGTTATCCAAATTGGTAGAAGTCGTTCGAAAAACCGTCCTAAATATTTTCCGACAGGGCTTTTTGGGACGGACATCAATTCGTCCCAAAGTCGTCCCAAAGTCGTCCCAAATGTCGTTCCAACATTTAAATGGGACGACATGCCATCCCAAAATCTGTCCCAAATTCCGTCATAATAAAGCCTTTTTCTTGTAGTGTCTGTTAACTTAATAAATTTTACTGATGTCATAAAAAAATTGGTCTAAACTTCCTATAATACCCTCAACCAGAATAAGTCTATTTTTTTATGACTTAAATACCCCTTGGGGTAATTTATTATTTTTAAAGGTAAAAAAGGTGTATACTTGTAACTTTTATTATATTATTTTATAATATTTTGTTAATCACATATTGTGTGTGTAGGTTGTGACATTAATTTCTATTCGTAACAATCATCAAAACTTGCAAATTTTGTTGAAATTATATTATTTTATTAAAAATAAAGCTTATATTTTGAAAAAAAAATACGTGCAGATATTTTGGTCCACTTTTATTTTCAAGTTTATTAAATTATTTTTAGTTTTATAAATGAGGGCAAAATGGTCATTTAAGCACATAGCGTTGAATTTGAGTAACACCTGTTAGCCAGAGGGGGCAATTTGCAATTTTCATACTAAGAAGAGGGATTTGAATATTCCCATAGTAGCAGGGAAGGTCAGTGTAATTAACCCTAAGATTTTTAACTAATTTTATTTTATTAGTTATAAATAAAACTTTGTAAAATGAATGGAACTCTTTATTATAATTTATATTTGTTTTAATTCTATCTGAATTCAACTATCTAAGTGATTAACAACTATTACAAAATTACTTATTATACACATAAATTTACGATCTAATATTCTATGAAATGATATACTTTACATCACAAAAAAGAAAGAAACATAAAACATGTCAATCCGTTCACACTTTTATAATATATACATAGATATAGACAATATTTATCTATTGTTGTATGCCCATTTTTTATTATTTTTCATTTTTTTGTTAAAAAGAAATATGTGTAGTGATGGTTTAGGAGTAACATTTACACCTTTGCGGAAAAAAAAAAAATTTAGTACACTAACTTGGCTCTCGTTCAGTTTTAGTACACTAACTTTGGTAATTATCACATTTTATACATTATGTTGCAATTTTACTTCAATTAAGTCCAATTGATCGGAATTTGCTGACGTGGCCAATTTTTTGCTTATGTGTCCGGCGAAATTAACCACGTTAGCACATGACGTGGCCGGCGACTGACGTGGCGGGATGACTTGGATGTATTTTCTTCCATAAGGATGAATTTTAGTACACTAACTTTAGCATGGTTCAATTTTAGTCCAATAACTTTGAATGAGGTGAAATTTTAAGTCCCCTGTCATTGTGTCTAGGGGTTGTCACTGCCCCATTTATATTTATATTATAAAAAAAATTAAATATAAGTGTACCGCTGAAAACGGTACACTTATATATTTATGACTGGTCGCTAGTTGCGAGCTGCACTCACGACCAACCCTCAAATTTTTTTAAATTTGTTAATTCTTTATAATTATTAGTTTAAAGTTAAAATAATAATTATTAATACTTAATTAGATATAATTAATTAATAATAATTTGATAATTGTTAATATAGCTATTAGATTAATTAATTAGAGAATAATAAATTTAATAATATAGTTGTTAATATTAATTAATTTTGATATATATTAATTATTGAAAATTTGATAATATAGTTGTTAATCATAATTTAAAAAATAGGTAATTATATATTTTATAATTATTAATAATTTGATAATATATTTGTTAATTATTTATAATTATTAATAGAGTTGATATTATTATAGCCGAGATCTTTTCCTTTTCACACTTATCAATTCAGTTGGATCATCTATTTTTTAAACTATGATTAACAATATATTATCGAATTTCTAACAATTAATCTATATCAAATTAATTAATATTAACAACTATATTATCAAATTAATTAAAATTATCTTAATAATATTACATTCCGTACGAGAAAAAAAAAAATATTATATCATTATTATAATTATTATTTTGTACTTAAATTTAACCTCATTCAAAGTTATTGGATTAAAATTAAACCATGCTAAAGTTAGTGTACTAAAATTCATCCTTATGAAAGAAAATACATCCAAGTCATCCCGCCATGTCAGCCGCCTGCCACGTCATGTGCTGACATGGTTAATTTCGCCGGACACGTCAGGAAAAATTGGCCACATCAGCAAATTCCGGTCAATTGACCGGAAAATTGGAACAAAAACCCTCTATTGGACTTAATTGAAGCAAAATTGCAACATAATGTATAAAATGTGATAATTACCAAAGTTAGTGTACTAAAATTGAACGAGAGCCAAGTTAGTGTACTAAAAAAAGTTTTTTCACTTACACCTTTTAATATTTTTTTTACAATGAGCGATTTTTATCGTATATTATTGAAAAGATCAAATATGTACACTGTCATTTTGTTCTATTATGTTAGAGATGATCAAAGAATCATATAAGATACCTATTTATGACATCTCAACTCAAATTACATTTTAGTCTATCTTACAACAAAAAGTATTCACTCTACATGATAAGTAATTTAATTGATTCTCATTTTTCATTTAGCCTGTTTTACTCTTTAAATGTTTGTTTTAAATGACAATTCATTTAATTGATTTCATTTGTCATCTAACCTCTATATTTTAATATGTCTAGTGATCTAATAAATTCCCATTTATATTTAGTTTTATCTATGCTTGAAAAAATTTCAACATTATATCCTTTAAATTTTCATGATTTTTTCTAGTCATTCCATGTTATATCATTGGGCTATTTTTTTATCTTGTAAGTGTATTATATTAATATGAATATAATATACACACAAATAATATGGGTAAATAAGTTTAATGTGAAAAATAATTAATAGAAATAACTATGGATAATGTGAAAGTAATTAATAAGAATAAATATATATAATGTGAAAAGTAATTAATAGGAATCAACAAGTATATTATTTTATATTTTTATTTTTAGAAAAATAATATTACAAGACTAATTTAGTCCAATTAAAAAAAAATCCAAAATTCCTATTCATACTTTTATATAGAATATACATAGATATTTCTTTTTCCTTCAGGTTAGTGAACATATTTCGCTTTGAATTCTCTCGATCTCTCTTATGGAAATTGTCTTTTCACCAATTCTTTATTTCACTTTTTTCTGTTGAAAAGCATTGAGGATATTTTAGTTGTTTTCTACTTTTCCAGTTAGTAATGTTGTTTAGACCTCAAAAATATTATTGTAATTTTCAATCTGATAGGAATTTGTTTGTAATTAAGACGAATATCAAAGAGGAGCTAAATTGTCTTTTTGGTCCCACAAAGAAGAAGATGTCGCGTTTTTTGTTCCATGATTTATGGATTTTCTTTTTTGATCCCAAAATTATTAAAAAGTTGACAAAGTTAGTGTCAAATGATTTTTTTACTATTAAATTTTAACGATAAGTGACAAAAATTAGTTAAACCATACTTGTTAAATTGTTTTTTTGGTCCCACAAAGAATAAGGGCTTACTTTTTTGGTCCCTATTTTTACGAAAAAAATAATTGGTACCAAAACTGTTTAAAAATTTCCAAAGTTAGCACTAAAAACTTCTTTTCTGACAATTTTTTTGTCATTAATCAATACATCAATGTACGATTTTATTAAATCAACAATCAATCTTTTATGCAATCATTATTAAAATAGAGATTAATAATTTATTATAATATAATTATTAATATAAATTACTATTAATATTTATATTTATATCTCAGATAAATAAATAACAATGTGCAATTCATAACTATAATACAAAAAACGATAACAAAAAATAGCATTGCATTTAGCCAATAAAAATTATTGTTATGTGATTGAGAAATTTGTTTTCGCAACAATTGTTATTTGATTGAGCAACAAATATTCATATATGATTTGCAACTACAATTTTCGGAGTTTTCCACCGGACTAATAGTTAGAAAATAAAAAATAAAATGACCAACACATTGATTTTTTTTTTTTTTTGTTATAGATTGTAGATTGTTGTTTGTTTATTTGTATTATAAATAGAAATATAAATAATAATTTATATTACAAATAAAAAATATATTATAACAAATATATATAAATAAATTATTAGTCTATTCAATAAAATTGGATAACAGCGATTTTTTATTTAATAAAATAATTTGCATGTTATGCAGATTAATTTATTGATTAATGATAAAAAATGACGAAAATGAAACTTTGAAACTAACTTTGCAAAAATTTAACAATTTTGGCACCCAAAAGAATTTTCGAAAATCATGAGACCATACACGCAAACGTCTCTCCTTTGTGGGACTAAAAAAACAATTTCACAGTTGAGGGTTAACGGGATTTTGCTACTTGGTGTTAAAAACTTAACGGAAAGAGACTTTTGGGGACTAAATTTCAAATTTTTTAACACTTTGGGACCCAAAAAATCATAAATCATAGGACCAAAAAAGCAAATCCCCCATCTTTGTGGGGCCAAAAAAGCAATTTAGCCCTCAAAGAGTGTAGATATAATTGACTCTAAAATTTATCTTTCATGCACATCCAATTCCATTTCAACCCCTTTCTTAGGGAAATATGCAAAATTATATTTTTCGTCACATAGAACAGGGGATTCAACACATTTAGTCCTCTATTTTATGGGATTTTTGGTACTAAATGTGTCGAGTTTCTCAATTTTGAGACCATTTTTAAAATCCCGTAAAGTATAGGACTAAATGTGTCGAGTTCTCATAATTTTGGACTATTTTGAAATTATCGTAAGTAGAGTACTAATAGTGTTGAACTCCATATCCTATAGGACTAAAAGTGTACTTTCGCCTAGGGGAAGACAAGGCCAAGAGACGACGGGTATCTCTTTATGTAAGTCTATAGGGGAAAAAAGAAAAAAATATCCAATGAGTGAAGGCTATGCGTCCAAGCCTTGAACGACGGTGGCCTAACGAGGCACCCAGAAATAGGGGCGAAGGTTGAACACAGCTTCAGAATTAATTTGACAACTTACATACACAATATAGCACATCTCCCTTGCTATGCAGGGATTTCAAGAATCAATGGTACAAAATACAATAGAGAAAAAACAAAGCAAGTACCAGATAGAGCTGCAGCTGAACTAGGAAAAACTCCAATATGTAAACACTGAATTAACTGATCATATAGCATCACTTGGTTACAAACCTGATTTGCTCAACATTTCAGGCTCTCTACTTCCATGTTTCTTTCACCTCTTAATTCAACAAGCTTCCACACCTTAAATGTTCGTTAAAACGTTATCAAAAACAGTGCTCGAACCAAGATACAAACGAGGAACAGAACAAATATACTCAAGAGTACGAACAATAACTCGATTAAGTATTTACCTGCCCATGCAATACAATCAAAAACTGTTCATAGACTTACATAACTAATTAGCTGATGATGTGCTGGTCTTGGAGTGAGCCGAAGCACTTGAAGTGTAGCTTTTCGTCTGTGAACTCTGGTCAGCAGATGAGGAATCAGTGAAGAAGATTATGTGTTCGTCACTTTCAACGAACACTTGCAGTGAACGAGGGATTGGTGGCAAGTTCACGTCCATGAGGCCTTCAAGGATTTGAACTACCTGACCCATTGGTGGCCTAGTGTTTTCGTCATCCTGGATGCACCAACAAGCAACTTTGCATACTTTTAAGACCTCTTCTACATTGGCGTTTCCGTCCAGTACAGGATCTAATAGGCCAAGCACGTCCCCTCCATCTACTGTCACTCTAGCAGCCAACGCTGGGAAAAATTTAACTTTCCCATCTTCAGAATTCTCAGCGTTTCGCCTTCCTGATACTAGTTCAAAGAGCATCATTCCATAGCTGTAAACATCTGCTTTGGCTGTTATAGCAACTCCGGATATCCATTCAGGCGCAAGGTAACCCCTCGTTCCTCTCATGGTCGTAAGAACCCGACTAAAATCACGGCCGACGAGCTTTGCCAAGCCAAAATCTGCCACTTTGGGACAGAATTCAGCATCCAGTAATATATTTTCAGGCTTTATATCACAATGAATGATGCAATCCCGGCACTTCTCATGGAGATACGACAACCCCCTGGCTACTCCCAATGCAATTTCATATCTCGTCTTCCACTCCAAAACCTTGGATTCATTGGCACGGAAAAGATGGGAGTCCAAGGAGCTATTTTCCATGTAGTCATAAACCAACAGCTTTTTAACACCTTCGGAGCAAAACCCACGAAGCCTAACAAGATTCAAATGTTGAATCGTCCCGATCGTGCTGACCTCTGTCCTGAATTGCTTCTCTCCTTGGCTGATGCTTTCAAGCTTCTTCACCGCAACCACAGTTGAATCCGGTAAAGTCCCTTTAAAAACAGATCCAAAACCTCCTCCTCCCAACTTATCGGAGAAATTTTTCGTTGCATTTTGCAAATCCTTGTATGCAAATGCCACCAAAGAACCTTCCACCGGCTTAGAACTTCCAACTGTTTGCCTCCGGCGTCTCCATATTACCGCCATTATGATTGCCAGAAAGAGGACTATAACAGCAATGGAACCCAAGATAGCACCAATAATAGCCCCTTACTCTTCTTGGTACTAGAAAAACACAGATGACGAAGCAGAAAGTTTATATATATGGTTCTCCCATTACCATCTCCCTGGCTCAGTTGCTGCAGGTTCAATAGTTCCCCATTCCAAAGAGAACATTGATTTCCATCATAGGCATAAGCCGTGCAAGAGCAATTATTCAGGCAAACAGATTCACATTCGCCTGCGTTCCCAACCGTCATCGACAGCGCATTGTCAGGTAAGCTCATATAGGAACTCATAGAAAACTTATCTCCTCTCGCATTAGAATTAGTACTATTATTCCCACACTGCAAATTCATCTCCCTCACACAGCCACCCGAATAATCCTTCAAGTTCCAATCGTTTTCCGACTTATGCTTAAATCCCGGCAAACAATCACAGAACGGCAATGAATTCTGATTGCAGGTACCAAACGCCCCGCAATAAGCATACACCTCGCACTGCTGCCTCGGCTGAGACCAAAACAAGTTCCAGTCAGCATTGTCCCACGACAACTGCTTAATCTGGCCCGAAACATCCATGATGAATCTTGATATAATAGCAGGATTATAAAGCGAATACGTGAAATAACTCTCGTTGTCATTATCAATATAGCTAAAATTATATATGTAATTCAACCTCATTTCAGGGACTAGACTAAAAATATGACCATTCCAAGCCCCACTAGTCCAATACTGCTCACTTCGATTCCACCTTATAATATACTGTCTCCCGTTTGGATCAAGCTCGAGAGAAAACAGCCCAGGTGCAGGATCCTCAGCATTTCTCCAAGAAGTTAAAAGTTGCTTCGTGCGTGTTCTTTTGTTATAAGCAATCTTTCCGCCGGGCAAACCATGTATCCGCCGGATTATCAAAACTTTCCCACAAAGGTTGACTAATTGAAGAATTTGACTCCGACCCATCTCTCAAAACTAAGTTCCCATCATCAAGAAGCACTGCAACTACATCTGAAGCTGTGGAATTTGTATCAGTGGACCAAATCTTGGTCTGTGACTCATTTAAGAGCACTAAGTTACCTTCCAAAATCTTGAGTTGAGCAGAATTCTTGTCTGAAACTGGGGTTTCTCTGTTTGCCACCCAGACTACGGTCTTTTTGCTGACTTTCTTGTACCATATGCCTATGTAGTGTTTTGAAGAATTACCTGGGGTGAAGAATCCCAGCTCAAAGTTCCCGCCTGAAGAAACGATGGTTTGATCCCCAGAGAGAGTTGCGTTCCCTGAAATGGTGTCGGCTGCGAGGGAGGAAAAAGTGGTGATGCAGAAACAGAGGAAGACAAGATGAATCATAGTATGAAAATGGTTTCTGAGGGTCATGGCTGTACGACAGAAGATGAGAGAGAAATGGAGAGGAGAGAGAAAAGATAGTTTAGATAGTTCGTTTTCAGAACATGTTCGGTTTAAGCGCAAAGATGCCCCAACAACAGTTCATCAACATTCAATGACCGAAAATTGTATTCCTATTTCCTAGTCTTTCGTCAAGTCAACTGGATTATGTTGAAAGACAATTGTGCCCTTTAGCACGAGAATGGGTCCTTTATAGTGACCGTGACATACTTGATGTGTGTGAAAAATAAGCAAATTTACTTAATATTTATATAATTATATAAAATTAATTTACAAAATTAAATATAAGGGTGAGTTAAAATCGGGTTTTATGAATTTTTTTTATAATTATAAATACGCCCCTCGTTACTTAAAATATTACAAATATCGGTTGAAATGCATAAAATCCCCCTATGTTTTAAAAAGTCGGCAACCCCCAACCCCTGCTGAAATAAAGTCAGCAAAACACCCCCATTTCGTTATGAATTAAAGGAGGGTGTTCACAATGCGCACGTTGTGCGTCTTGGCTTGGTTTTTACCTATTTGTTGAGCCTTTTTTCTGTCATTTTGACCAAAATACCTTTATGTGGTATATATAAGTGGGTAAGGCTTGTTTGAAGTGTTTCTTTTTATATAATAGGGTAATTTGGACTATTTTTTTAGCATTTTTTTATGTAGCTTTTTTGGGTTGTTTTTTAGCATTTTTATGTCACTTTTTATGTAAGTTATTAATATAATTGTTGTTATTTTATGATGCAAATTCATAATAATCTTACAATGCAAAAACAGAGAACAATGAACTTCTCAAAACTATATTGAACTTTCAATAGACAGCATTAAGGCAATGTGCAACCCAATTCAACATCACAAAACTGAAAGCTTCACCAACCTATACATCATTCCAACCTCTACATCAATTTAGCTAAACATAATTGCCTTAAAAAATAGTTTGTCATTCAAAAAAGCAGTCTACCGAATCTATACATAATTGCCTTCAAAAGCAGTTTTCCATAAAATAAAAATAAAAAAGCAGTTTGTCATTGCCAAAAAAACACTGAGCCAACAAAAACCACCAGAATTGCATATTATACATTTGATTTGGGATTTGAAGTCTCTGAACTTTCTCCTCTTTGCTTGTTGGTTGGTTTTGGCCTGTATGAGTTGGCAACTCCCTTGATCAAAGAGGAAATAGAAGCTCTGTGTTCATTACAACACTTCCTCTTGAATTTGGAAGACTGACCTAGGGCAAGTTGATGCTTCCTTTTTTCTAGTTTAATTGACAATGAGACTGATTTTTGCTGTTTTCTAGGAGGTTTAGGTGGTTGCTGCAACTACATTACAGTAATTGAGTTAATAAGGGTTAGTAATAAAGTTGTAGGGTCATAAATGCAAAGCAAGTTTGAAACCTGATTTTGTGTTGGCTGTTACAATTCAATTCCCCTGGAGGTAGCTTGTTGAGGCATCTGTAGAACAACAGGGAAATCAGAACTAAATAATTTAAAAAATATGAAGGTTTATTGAATGAAAACACTAACCTTAAAGGGTTTTCTTGGGCCTGTTGGAGCAGGGGGGGCCCTAGTCTAGAATTGGCTCATGTTCTAGGGCTGAGTGTTGTGATTCTGGTATTGGGGCTGGTTCTGGATCATGAGGTTGTGAATTTTGAGAGGTTTGAGAATATGGTAGGGGAATCTGCAGCATAAGACAATATGTCAAAAAAGTCTAATGAAATATTCAAAAATATTTAATCTGAAAAGACCTACCTCAGCATGTATTGTCTCAGTCTCATCAAAAGGTGGAAGGGGTGGGGTACTTTCCCTTTGCCTGCTTGCCCCACTGCCCTTCTTGAACCTGATGCACCATGTGATCTTTGGTTGGGATTCTGAATACATCAATAAAAAACAGACATCATAAAGTATTAGTGGGAGACAACTTTTAAAACAAAAATATACAAATATTCAGAACTGTACCTGTGTGAATTTGGAATTAGGGTGAGGAGGGTTGGTGTAGCTTCTGTTATTATGCCTCTTTCTCAAGAAAATTTTACAAGTATGAGTAAGACCCTTTCTTGAAGTTGTTTCTCTTACATCATTTGCATCTTTCCTTCTACCTTTTTTTGGCCTCCCCATTTTGATTACAATATCAGGAGGATCTACTCTTCCCATCTTTGAATCTTCAAAGTCATTCATCCCTGGAACTGAATTGATCATGTGGTTGTATACCTTCATGTAGACTTCTTTCTTGAAGAAGTCATCAATGAAATCCTCTATTTTCAGTCTATGATAGTTCAATTGCAGCAATGGCATGACAACAAGGATATCCCACCAGTTGAAACATCCCACAACTACATAACTTCTCTTTGAGGTAAACTATGTGATTTTGCATCCCATGCATTACTTCATATTTGTCTTCTCCAGCCCATGAAGGAAAATAATTTCTACTTTCTACCCTTTGAATATCAGTTTTCTTCATGATGTTTAGGCACACAATCCCCTCATATTTTTCCATTCCCTCTCTTTTGACTTGGATTCTTGCCATGAATTTTTTTCTAATCCACTCAAACACATCTATAATGGGTAATTCTCTTGCCTCCATGATAATATGATTGAAGGATTCACTCATATTATTGACTAGCACATCACATCTTGTCTTGTTGGGAAAAAACATCTTGCCCAGTGCACTGAAGGTATCTCAGCCAACCAGTCATATGGTGTCTGTTCTCTACCTCTCTTTGGGTGTATTTTTTGAATTTCTTCCATAATTTTTTAATGTTGATTAACACTATATGTGGATGCAGCTTTCCAAAATAGTTTTTTCAGTTCTTGCCCTTTGAATTTTTCCTTAAAATTATTGTACATATACCTCAAACAGAATTTATGTTCAGCCCCAGGTGCCAATTCAGCAATGGCCTCTAATAACCCCTTCTGCCTATCAGAAATGAAGGCCCAACCCCTTTCATTTTGTGACCCTATGTCCCTAAGTAGAAGGTTCAAAAACCATTCTCAGCTATCATACTTCTCAACCTCAACATATGCAACAACAATTAAATACATGTTATCATTTGGATCCCTCCCAATAGTAGCCAACAATTGCCCCTTGAATACCCCCTTCTAAAAACTCCCATCCAACCCAATTAATGGTCTACACCCATCACTGAAACCATCACTCAGCCCCTTCAAGAAAAAATACATTCTCTGCAAAATTGGAGGGTTGAGTTCTTTGTTCAGTTTCATTATTAGAGAGCTCCCAGGATTATGCTTCACTACTGTATGACAGTAGTCATACAGTCTTGCATATTGTTCTTTTACATCACCCCTAATCAAGTCATGTGCATATTTTCTTGCTTTGTATACCTTATGCATGGAAACATCAATTGTAATTCTCTTCTGATTTTGTTCTTCAATGATTGAAGAGACTCATTTGGATTGTCTCTTACAAAGTTTTCAATTATCCTACCAATATACTTGAAATTGGCTTGTTTACTTTCCACTTTATGTAAACAGTATGTTGCCCTTTGATAGATTTAATCTGAAATGTTGCAGATTTCATGACAGAAGATGCCCTCAACTTCCAATTACTCTCATTCTTACATGTTGCAATTATCAAGTGTTTTTCATTCTTCACCAACTTTAAATCCCATCCCCTCCTCACAGCCCAATCCTTCATCACATCCATAAATTTGGCTCGTGTCTCAAATTTCATACCCACTACCAAGTCCACCTCACCCATACCCATCCTCTCATCCCAAACTGGACACCCATCCCCCTTATCATCAGACCCCCTAATAGATTTTAACTCTTCATCCGCACAATCACGAAACCAGTTTGACCCTCCCTTACTGCTCCCTTCACCCCTCTTATTTGGCTGCCGTTGTTTTTTTCTTTTTCTTTCCTTCAGTAAAGACCTTAGGGTGTTTTCAGCATGGTTCTTGTATAATTTGCAGGCCGACTAGTGAAAATATCATCATCCTAAGGGCCCTCCAAGTCCTCTAACATCCATGAACGACAGTCATAGACTAATGATGAATCAGATTTTGATTCTGATTCATCATTACCCATTTCACCCTCATTATCAGCCCCTTCACCCACAGCCCTTTCATCATTCCCACCCTCAACCCCTTCCTCAACCCATCATCCCCTGCACCCTCATTTCCTTCAACCCCTTCCTCAACTCCTGCACCCTCAACCATTTCTTCATCCCCTGCAACCTCATTTCCTTCAACCCCTACACCATCAACCCATTCCTCAAATCCTGCACCCTCAACCATTTCATCCTCCCCTGCACCCTCAACCATTTCATCATCCCCTTCCCCCTTAAGATAATATTGTAACAATGGCACTTGTTCTTCCGGATTAAGGATGTTGCCATTTACATCTATAGACAACAAGGGTCCTACTTTTTCTTCAAAATAAATTGATATAAACATTACACCCCTTATAGTCTCTTAGCAACTCCCTTATACCTTCACCACCTTCTAAAATCTTTATAGACATTTTTAAGGTTTATGATGGAAGTGAATAATAGATTATCACATTACTACCCTTGACCCCAGCCTTAGTGTACATGGTTATTAGGTTATCATAGAATAACCTCTCTTTATCAACTCTAGGAAAAAACACCTTATACCCATCAACATACCTAATATTTGGTACCCATTCTATAACACCACCTAACCAAACAAAAAAAATTTGCATAGTCCCCCAAAACCATTCTCTGCAAATAAATTAAGAAAAAACTAACTTAGCCATACATTAAAATTAACAATTATTAACTATAGAACTTGTAAACATTTATATGATAAGCACAAATGACAAATTTTGCACAAATGACGAATTTTGCAGCAGTATACATATGTTCTCATTTTAGGGTAGTACAAGCAGAAATACATAAATGAACAATAAATTATTGGGGGGGGGGGGGGCAGAATCGCTCAAAACAGCAATGGTGGCTCAACCATACAAAATAAGCAAAATAAAGCATACATTTCCAACAAAAAACACATACATCTTCTAACACCAAATCAGCAAAAAGTCGCAAAAAAAAAAAAAAAAAAAAAAAGAGACTTACCAGTTCTTGAAGAACATGACGTGCCCTATGCAGAGCCACCTCCTCCTCGAACACAAACCAGAAATCTACCCTAATAGCCCTAAAATGATTGTGATTTTAACCTACTTGTGGCAAACGATATCAACTTTTCTCTTCAACTCCTTCGATTTCGTCCTCTCAAACGCACGCGAAGAAAGCCCTAATTTTTACCTCTCTGTAATTTTCCCTCTTCACAGCTTTTTCTCTCTCTTCGTTTTACTGACGTTTGACTCTCAACAAATTTAACGAGGCTATAACTGTCAAACAGGGGAAAATTTAACGCCGTTAGGGCTCAATTAAAAAAAGGGCACGTGAGCTTACTTTATTTAAACAGGGGGGGGGGGATTGCCGACTTTTTAAAACACAAGGGGATTTTACGAATTTCAGTGATCATCTAATAATACCCCCCTTGTCACAGTCTATTGTATGTTTGTTAGATGTTCGTTAATCTCAAGGGATATTTATAATATTTCAAATAACTATGAGATATTTGTAATTATAACAAATTTCAGGGGAGTCTATTGTAATTTATTATAAATATATTTTTTTTGTCATAAGTGCCGTGTAGTGATTTTTCTTTTCAAAATTAAATAAATAGATATAGTAATTATCATGAATTCAAATGTACTTACAAAGAGTATTGTGAAATTTCGAGGATAAAGAATACAATGCAATGGAGAGGGATGAGGATTAAAAAAAAAAAAAAAAAAGAGATGGGAGAAGGGGAAAAGGAAATGGAAGAATTTTCTTGTCCTTTTAGTTATATAGAGGTAGTTCAGTCCGTACACATGCGTAATGCACACCAAGATAATTACTCTACACCCCAATCTTAATTATATAGTATATATTTTATGGGTTTAATGCAATTTATCCCTCTATGATATTGCAAATGAGCAAAGTTACCATCCTGTGGTGAAAAAAGAAGAGCAAATTATCTTCTCTGTTTTCAAAATAGAGAAATAGTACCCCTTATGTGAAATTACCTCTCGCTATTTTTCAAAATAGAGAAATAATACCCCTTACGTGATATCGTGTACTTCACGCGCTTCTTTTTAAAATTTTAAAATTTTAATTTTTAATTCTAAAATCACATTTACAATCTCATTTAATAACCGTCGAATCTGAGTTGAATCTAAGGTCCACATTTAATTAGGAGATCAACGGTGTAAATTTTGCTTAATTTCAATGAACGGTTAAAAATTTAAGCAAATATACAAATTTATCTTTAAAATACATATATGCAATATATTTACAATTGAATATAAATTCTATATATAATTAAAAGTTAAATATATATATAAATATATAGATAGATACATATATAGAGTGAGAGAGAGAGAGAGAGAGAGTTGGTGGCGACGGGAGAGGGGGGAGGGGCACGAAGGAGACGACAGGAAAGGGGAGAGGGGAAGGCATGGTGAGACAGTGGAGGGAAAGGGAGAGGAGGGGCCGACGCGAGATGGAGAAGGGGAGAGGGGAGGGGCGCGGAGGGACAGTGGAGGCGGATGGGGGAGGGAGTGTGAGTCAGTCATGAAGAACGTAGGTGATCAACGGATGTTCCAAGTATTTAAGTGTGTAATGTCTTGTTCATGATGGATGAATTTAAGACGTTAGGAATCACTTAAACACAACCGCAGCTCACGAAAATTCTCCAAGACATTTTTGGGTTCCCACATATATATCGTGGATTGAGCTGTTCAAGACTCAGTCATAATAGACTGATGAGAAAGCTCTAATATGTAGGGATAAGTTGTTCAAAACTCAATCGTGGTTAGACTAATGAGAAAGTTAGATACTATGGATAAAGCATTAAGCTATTCAAGACTTAGTCATGATAGACTAATGAGGAGGCTTAGATGTTGAGTATCTCCTACGTCTTGATGCTAGATAAACATGAGATATGTTAAGTCGGTGCATGGGATCCGATGTTAAGTGTGCTTAGTGCATGACACAGCAGAAATCGGGAATGCACTAAGGGGTTGAAGACAACAATAAAAAACAATCCTTAGTACCTGAATAAGGATTAAAGATATGTTCTCGATGCACTGTCTATGGAGAGTTGTTTTGGAAGACTAAAGCGATACTGCTTCCAAGAACGTAGTGAAAAACAGTTAGTCTCAAAAGTATGCACAGTCAGGCTTAATGATGGTTGTGGTAGCTTGAAAGGATTTTCAAGCAACATACCATAAGGACTTCATCGAAAAGTCGATTGTACTGGGTAGTGGTTATGGATGAAAGCTGCATCCATTTGGACATGGTGCCTAGCACGGCCGAGCTGGTGGTCGCCTATGTGGCAGACAACTAGGCTATGGTAAATGTTATGACCCGAGATCTCATCACAAGATCCACGGAAAATTCTTAGACAACCACTATCTCCAGGCGGTGATGGTAGGAAGAGGTAACATGGTTAGAGCGTATTGCTTCGACAAGGAAATATAGAAAACTCACGAGACCTCAATCGGTATCGTAGATTACTCATGCTCAGAAGGTAACTGACTTAATGGTCAAGTGGGAGATTGTTGAAATAGGTGACCAGAAAGTCAATGTGATTGGTTGTTCTGAGAACCATTCGTCAATCTTTGAACAATAGTGATATTATGTTGATGAATGTAGTAAGGATTCATCATTGGCAACGATGAGTTTTGTTGTACTTACTGCTAGCAATGAACATAGTTTCGATGTCACAGCCAACAACCACATATCGGACATATGAATCCAAGAAGTTGGACTGACGTAGGTTGGCGGTCATAGAACCAACTTATGTGGATTGGTCTGAAACACTCCAAGTCGAGGACCTCGAGATTAGGTATCGAGGGTCCTATAGAGACTTGAACTAAGAATTGCATTCATTGGATGAGTACCGTGTTTCATCGGTTACAGACATAGGTCGTCCATGCAATCTTAGCGGGTTAGCTGGCAGGCGCCGACTGACTGAGGTGACTCGATGGAATCGTCATATGGAAGCCACACAAGCTTGGTCGGTATGACTGGTATTCCTGGTTCTGATATTATGAGATTAGTCCTCGGACTTGAGGAATCACGACATTCGCTTACATACGAAAGTTGTATCTTGGATCTGGCAAGAGGTAATTGTGTCGTAAGACATGATCATCATAAGCTTTGTCCAATGCAGTCGGAGTACCTAGAGAGGACGGTAGATTCCAAGACAGGATCCGTTCCCTGTCAAAGATTAAGACAACGAGATCTCCTATGCGCTCTGAGATAGTTGAAACTCTCAAAGTCTATGGCCATAGATTTAGATTGAGTGGGAAAGGATTTCCTATGTCAATCATAGAGATAAACCTATCTCGAGTTTGAAGCTAGATGTCTAGTCAAGGATGAGAACAGACGTCCTATTCCATGCCCTAGACTAAGGTCGGGAGACAGGCGACAGTAGGACCTTACCTGTATGTAACTCGGAGTCTAAATGTTCACGACATATCACCTAGTCTCTAGTGCCATGGACCGTTGCTAGACGACCACCCTTGGTGACAGACTACTTTGGTTATGGGATAATAGGAAGTAGGTCCAAGTCTAGCTAAGGGTGAACCTAAAAAGTCACACACGATTCACGGGAAATGAATGAATTAATTTAAAATTAATTCCGGGAAATGAAATAATTTAATTGGATTAAATTGATCTTTTTTTGGAGTGATAAGCCGTCATCGATTAATTGGATTAATCAGGCTTGGTTCATAAATTAGATTTATGAATTTAGAAGTTGGGCTTTCCCTTTTTAATTACATTAAAAGGTGAAAATTATTATTTTGGGCTTAAGTATTAAATTGGATTTAATACATAAAGTCCATTGAACCATCGGCCATTTAAATTAGATTTAATAGGTCCATTCCATAAAGCCCATCAAGAATGGATGGACGAGATTTGATCTAGAGATATTGAGATGGAGGGCTAGGATTCATCCTATGATGAGGTTTGACTAGGTCAAATCCTAAATCAACTAGGATTTGATTAGGTCAAATCCCTCGTTGATTAGGGTGTGTCTCTTTGGAAGAGTTTGAGTAGGATTATATGAGCTAGTCATATAAGCACTCAAACACACACACACACATGTCATACACTAATCTCTACACATTTCCACATCTCTATGCTCTCTCTCTCGTTCACCCTTCTTCCCTCTCTAAGAATTCCTTTTGTTCTTCTTGATTCGATCAAGGTAGAACGTTAGAGACATCGGTAGCGTTAATAAATAGCGTTGTACCAATGTCCTTTCTCCCCTAAATGATTTCTTGCTAGCACGAGAGTTTGTTGGTATTCGGTGAAGCGTGTGGACATTCTTAGACGGTCTCTATGTTGAGATCTTGGTGGCAAAACGGGGAACAATGCGTGTAGACGAACGAAGAAAACTACGAGGGTAAGTTTTTCTTTTACTTTTCTTGTTCCTCCAAATTCTATAGCCTCCATGTTGTGTACTTTTCTTGAACATGAGATACACTAAACCCTCGGGAGAATCAAGGGCACACCCCTTGATCCCGTTTTAATCACTTTAATTCCGTTCCTTTTACGCTTTTGATTTTAATATCCATCGCTCCCGCGCTTCCGCCGCACCTTTCCTGGGCTGATCCGCTCCTTACATAATTGGCCATGACTAAAAGCATGACTTCGAAGATAAATTCCCACATTTGGAATAGTTTGACCTTGAGATTTGTTAATTGTCAATACAAAACTTAAACGATCAAGAGCTGTCTTCTTTCATTTCAAAGGGCATGTTCGCATCTTTTGCACTCTTCAATGGAATTCGTGGTAGAAAAACTCTCATCCCCTTGAATTGTCTAGTCAAAATTTCTGCTTCAATAATATTTCTACCAAATTGATGACGAATAACTCGAATACCATTGCAAGGCCAAATTTTTAGATCAATATTTCTGAGGAGCATGATAGGAGAACCTCTTTTCAAAGTCAATTTGTGAGGTTGCAAACTACTAGGTGAAAGAGAGTTCAAAAACTTAGGTAAGTACAAACTACGTGCATCATCAGTCACTGAATCAAATGAATAGTAAGTCACCTCTTCACCATGAAAAATAGTAGGAACCTTTTCATTTAAATTGTTGACATCATCGTTCAAAGGAGTTAATAAAGCCCTACTGGCTATGTACTCTGGATCAAATATGCGTGAGAGCTTAATTCCGGGAATATAAAATTGATTAATTGTTCAATTGAATGTTCACCTTCCCAAGGTATGGCCATAGAGTGGAATTAGTATCGAATCACCTTCAATTGTTGGTTCATCACCATTCCCAGCACGGAGCCAAAAATATGAGAAGACTTCATCGTGTTGTGCTCTCATATTCTCTAATAAGTGAAAACCTTGACATTTAACTACAATGGTGACTGGACTGTACTAGCATTTATAATTTGTGCTTTTGTACCTCTAGTTACAATACGAAGAACTTGACGAAAATCTCCATCTAAAATCATGACATTGCCACCAAATGGTAAGTCCACTCCAAGTATGTCTCTAAATGTCTGATCTATTGTTTCAAATGCTTTTCTATTCGCCATTGGTGCCTCATCCCAAATAATGGTTGATGTGTGTTCTATCAATGTAGACAACTACGACTACTTACTGAATCGACACATTGATAAAGGTTCTGACTTGAGAGGTATTTTCAACTTAGAATGTGCAAGTCCTACCACCTGGAAGTAGGTCAGCTGCGATACCTGATGTTGCAGTTGCCAACATAATAAGTCCATCTTTTTGGACATTGGCAACCAAAAATTTGTATAGAAAAAGTTTTACCAGTTCCACCTGGACCATCCACAAAGAATATTGCACAATGTTTTCATCTTATCGCTCGACTAATACCATCATATGCCATAAACTGACAGTCGTTAAGAACACGGACAGTATTCAAATCAGTTTCTGAAACTGTAATTGAGAGCTCATGCTCAATAAGACCAGATATATTCATCAAATCTTCAAACCCTTCAGTTATTTGAGGCAAGTCAAACTCGTTTATACTTCTCTTGTGTTGCATAAGAATACCATTTAAATTATTGAGAAGTTTATTCAAGACATATAAACTCCTTGAACTATTTGATGACGGATAATCCTCAATCATGTACGAGAAGTTCTCCTCCCATAAGCTTCTAACTCCACTGGGTTCACAATAAAATAAATTGTGGCAAATAACCTTCTAAGTGCAGATGGCATTCTAAAACTTCATGCTTCAACTAAGCACTCTCTAATACTATTATCTTCTTGAAGAAGACCTCTTTTCTCAACTGCGTGCTTAAAAGTTAAATAGTGCACACCATCAACTGTCAACAAATCATTAAATGGCTTTGGACTTTTAATATGATTGAGCATCACACGCAAATAAAATCTTTCCCCTTCATTTGTTGACATTGCATATACTCGCCCTATAACCTTTTGAGTGCTTCTTCTCTTTACTCAAATTCTTTGAGAAAGAAACTGGCTATAGTATTTTGGGAAGTCCCCATATAGATATTTGTTTGGCTCTGTTCTTTCACTATATATCTTGAAAAACTCTGTTAACATAGTTCTTGAGTTTCTCTCATCAGCTAGCACATCAGAAATTGATTGGTGACTGTAAAACTGAACTTGTTGCCTATTAGGTAGGTGAATATGTAAACGCACGACTGAAGGATAAATTATGGTCATTGGAAATTTGAAAATTCTCCACCACACCTCTGGAGCACAGATCCGTCTCCATCAACATATTGACTGATTTCATCGTAATTTGGACCCGGACGAACTTCAAACACAACACAGTCAGGCTCTTTGTACATGTATTTATATATATACTTAACTCTTTTCATGCTGCTCCATACTTCAACATTTATGTGACAGTCATATTTGAGTGGCAACCAAGGATTATAAGGAACCACCCAACTATTGTCAAGAACCACTTCCCCATCATTATCTAAGGCTATCGACCTATTATCATTTCGTCGTTGATAAATTGGATATGAATCATTTTCTTGCATAGTGCACTTTGCAAATTATTTATGATAGCCTTTTTTACACCTCCCTTTTTTTATGCATGGAGCATTTGGCTTGATGTGCCCATAGGGTCCATGTATGTTTCAGGACAACATCATACAACTCTGGCTCTTCATCTTGTTTTGGGATTCCTGTTGTCACGATATAATTATAATCATCAGGGTTGTTCAACTTGTCATCCTCATCAAAGATCACCAACTATGTACATGTGGCAAACCACATTTTTGGAACTCAATGACATGAACCTGTGCTATAGTTTTTCCAAGAATGCCTCTGTGAAATATGCCCTCTTTTAACTCTTCGCATTTTGCATGAAAAATCCTTGTTAATAAATCTGGATCTTGTGCTGTTTGTCCAGTGAGAAGTTTCCTTTTTATCTCTTCCCGTGAAAGATTACATATCATTGTACGAAATATATCTGGTTTTTCAAACTTTTGTTTATTGCCATAGCATCTTGATATCTTTAAAATATATCATGCGGACTTTCAATAAATGACGATGGCAAAATTTTACGGCGCCCAACATCTCCTAAAAATTGAAACAACAAAAAAAATATTTAAATTTATGTTGGATTATCAAAAGAACGTCAATAGCTTTTATAATATAAAATAAATAATTTAACCTGCATCATTTTCTCCATTGTCTAAGCAATCTTGTAATCCTTCATATACTCAGCCTGAATGTCATGCTGGTGGAATCTTATCCATCGTAATTTTCGAGTCTCTATCTTGACATAGTGTTAACAACATATTGTTGTAGATGTCCTGTATGGAGAAGAATAGATGGAATAATACCACGTATCTAAAATTGAACATATAAAATTATAAAATATCCAAATGCTAGTATGAAATTATTGAGAATAGTAGAATAACAAACAATACCTGCAACATATATGCATAATAGTCACAACACGTGATTCTATTTCCCCAAAATGAGCACAATCCCAACCATATATTCCATATGAAAGTAACAATGGGTACTGGAGTGAATCATAGTAGCCGAATACTCCTTAATTTTAAATAGTTGGCCAGTATTGCTTTGTACTATTATTTCCCTGTCATTCGCATGCATCATTTCGTCTCCACCAACCAAAATCGTTGCAACTTGTGAGGTAGTTAGGAGTGTGTATTGCATATTTGGAGCAGGTCTCTCTTTTATAACTAACTTATAGTCGTTATATCTGACTGCTGAGCAAGTTGACATAGCGTTATGACAAAAGGGTTATGAGCATTTAAGATGTGCTTTACCTTTTTAATTAATTCTCCATCAAGACTAGTACTTTCTTGTAGTCGGTTTTCTATTTCATGCTCAGTATCATAAATGAACATTTGTATGTACTTTGGACGGGTCCCAGGAAAAGGTAATAGAGATCCAATCATATGATATATTAACCCATGAGCCCTAAAAGTATAAATTCCTTGATCAAATGGATCTAAATTTTTGATCTAGTGCCACCCCCGTAAAAGTAAATGAAAATACATGATTATAAGCACGTATATTTTATCTGAATATCTGACCTTCTGCAGATTGATCAGTAAAAAGATGCATCAAGTCTATTGGAACTGGTATTTCTGGCAACATTACTTTTCCTCCTCTGCAACAAAAGCTTTATGCCTCTCGATGAAATAACTTTGCACGACAATGAGAACAAATTCTAGGAGTTGGGAGTTACAACCGATGAACATTATTTGCTGGATAATAATTTCTTGCAGCATTAAAAAAACAATTAGCTCGAGGTCGGATGCAATGCATTTTCTCACCAACATTTGGTGGATCATGACATGATCTGAGGAACTTGAAGACGAATTATCTTCATTGGCGTTATGGTTTGCGTTGCGATATTTAATTAGGTGGCAGATAATTAGAGTAAGATTGGAAAATTAATTAAAAAATAAATAAATATTAATTTATTTCTACCTCCGTTATTAGACGATCGAGGACGTGAGGTTGATGCCTAAAATTGATTAGCAGGTACTTGGGCAAAGTTTGGTGTTGGAATCTGACGAAGTGAAATACTTTCAATAGCTATAGTCGAGGCAGAACCTATATTGTATTTCAGTATGACATATATTAGTAGACTAATAACCAAAGTAAAATAGGAACAATTAATGACAAATAACTAAAATAATGCTTTGTTTATACCTCCATCGTTGGATGGTTGAGCACATGAGGTTGATGCCTCAAATTGATTAGCGGGTACTTGGTCAAAGTTTGGTACCGGAATTGGACAAAGTAAAACAATACCAATAGTTGTATTTGTGGAAGAACCTATATTACATTTCAATATGGTATACCTATATTAATATGAGAAAGAAAAATCAAATAGAAAAACTTATAAGCATATAAATCATACCAAATTTTTGAACTACTGAAATTGCGGTTACAGAGAGATTAGCATCACCTATGGTTATTGGATTAGGTATTGAGCGAGCCAGGGGAACTACTCTTTGGCTACCTATCAAATGAGTGAATATAATTATTAGCGTGGGGATAAAAAAGTTAGAATCTATTATATGAATTTGATAAAATAGTTTATTTGAGAATATTCACATTTTTTTAAAAGAAACAACATAATTGATGTGTAAATATATGTTGACACTTAAAAATAAGAATAAGTACTAAGGTGGATTTGTCGATACCTTCAACATGTGCTGCTTGAGTATGAGATATTGCTTCATATGCATTAACATTAGTAACAACAGTTGGAACACTATTGTTAGCTCTTCGGAGGTGGTAAAGATGACGTCTTCTTGAAAGGTATGCTTTCGTTGTTTTGTTGTCATCCTTTCTTTCCTTTCTCTTGTACGAATGCGATTAATTTCTCTTCTCCTTTTCATGCTCTCTTGTATTGATACATTATTTTCATTTATTTGCTTTTGTTGTTGGTAATTTTGTGGCCTTCGAGCTAAATGCACTCCGCCTTCTTCCATACTCATCCTTTGTCTTTTTCGTCTAGCATGGAGTCCATTTTGTTCTCATGTACGCTCTATTTTTGTGTTGATATCATCAATATTCATATGTGAATCTTCTGGCTCCATATATAAATATTCTGGAAAAAATATATTATACTAAATAATTAAAAATTAACAAAATACAAAGACATTATATTTGAAAGTTCAAATATATAATAACAATTTAGTCGTTTCATACACTATGAAAGAAGCAACATATTGGTGTGGGGAGGGGGGGATAAAATATGAATATAATTAATATATTATACATGCTTTTCAACGAATGCTATTTTGGGCTCATCTGCACTTAAAAGTATGTGGAAACCCATTATACTTCTATTCATGCATTTTCACTTTTTAATTTATTCATCTATGCTGATTAAATATTAAAAGTAAATGAATACTAAGCACCCCTTAAGATTATTTTCTCTATTGAGATTCTTGACTTTTCAGTAAAATAAGATAAGAAAAAGAATTCTCTATTAATATGTCAAGGTTTGTGCCATAACAAATTACCGCAAGTTGATCATGCTAATTAAATTTGCTCATCTACTTGGTTCAAAATTTTATATGACACTCTTTTTTTTGTCGATTTAATAAGGGTAGCCTGCTATAGTGTGATTATATTTTTCTTCATTGTAGTCGTAATATTAGTTGCTTAAAATTGATAAAAAGGTCAGATTGTTTACTTTTTAACAAAAGTGATACTTAGTATTCATTATAGCATGTTCTATTATTAATTTCGTTAAATGTACCCTATTGTTATTCTATTAATGAAATAAGACATGATTTTAGAAAATTAAAAAAATATGATTTTAAATATGAAATGTAAAAGAATACTATACACCCCCTAAAATTATTAAAAAAATACTCAAAAAATTGCTTTTAAATATTAAAGTAAACACCTCCTAAATTTATTTTCTCTATTGAAATTCTTGATGAAATATTTTTGAATGTAAAAGCACTGACACCGAATACATGAAATGAACCCAATATGTGTATACAATTATCTAGATTCAAAAATAAAGAAATAGAGAGACCAATCAAAATGTGGGATGCACAGAACATATGCTTAAGATTCACAATCATTGCTTTCACCATAGACAAATGACAACCTCATTTGGAACATTGCTAGAGATGCATGAACAGACAAAGAAAAAGAAAGTACTTACCTTGACTTGAGAACGTGCTTGAAGCTATTTACTTCTTGGAAATTTTATATAATTGCGATAAATGGAATTCCTGAAAAAAACACAATCAAATTGTAAAGTTATAGATATTTATACAGCCAGTAATTGTTCAGTGAAGATGAGAACAAAGTGATAGCAACCAACTTCTCAAACATGAAATGCACTACATTAACTAAAACATACATCAATAGCTGCGGCCAAAAGAAAATAATTTGGTACAGAAAAGCACAAAAATGTTGCTTGCACTTATTTCGTCAATGCTAATGGTTGCTACTACTTTGTGAGTCAGTGTCGTTAATGGCTACAATCAAAAATTGCAAAGCAGAAACAAAATTAAAAAGGGTAAGAAACAACTATCGAAAAAAAAAACGTCGCGAGTTAACCAATTTTAACATAGTATACAAATTATATACATACAAAAAGAAGAAGAAAACAACAAAGATAAATACAAAGGGAAAAATCCAAGCTATTTCACTCAATTCCTTCCCCTCATCCTTTATTTCGTCCTCTATTTTTTACTATCTTGCGATTTCCATTGGGCTCCAATCCATTTCCCTATATGTATATGGCTACAATAAAATTTTGTTACTAAGATGTTCGAATCTAAATGTCTTTTGACCCATGTCCTATGTATTTGACAATAGATACTCACGGTGAAGTGCCACACAACTTTTCAATCAATTTATTTTTACTTAACCAATGCTCTAATCTCCTCGATTCTTGCATGATACTTGAAATTTAGATGACACATGATATATTACATGTTAACCTTCATTGAAAAAAAGAATTAAAATAATTAAAAAGTGGAAGGAGGATTTTTCACTCAATAAAAAATTCTAGCAATTTATCAGTCCTGACCAAAATGGATGAATTTCCAGTCAATAGTGTAACTCAGATGTAAATGCTGAAGTCTCATTTCATATACATATGAGAAAAAAGTTCTCAATTTCAGTTGACAAGAACTCAAAACTCCACTGAGTAAAGTTGAAAACGATTCCAATGAATAGTTAATAAGTAAAAATTGCAGATAAGCAATCCTTAAAGCACGCCGTGAAAAGAAAGAATCCAAGAAAGATTATTGGTCCGTAAGCAGGGACTTTCTCCATGGGTGAGCAACTTTGTTCTTCCCTGTCACCATTGAGGCTTTTCCTCGTACAGGTGACCTTCATCAATTTAATCAAAGAAAACCCATTCCAATTAATATATTCCATGGTAAAAAATCAAAACTTACAAAAAATCAAGGATTTAATGAAAGAAGACCCATCCCAATTAATGTATTTCTATGGTAAAAGGTCAAAGATTACAGAAAATAAAGAAAAAGTACTGTGGAGAATTACTCTCTGTCGGCTTGAACCACCACGTCTACTAGTCTGAGTTTTCCTCGTCCGGTGCCGATCTTCCCCCCTCTTTCCGAGCAAGGGTGAAGGACGACATCCGATGATAGGATATTATGGAGAAATCGGCTTGAACCGCCATGTCTACTACTCTAAGTTTTCCTCCTCCGGTGCCGATCTCTCGTCCTCTTTCCGAGCAAGGGAGATGTGGAGAAATAATATTTTCTTCAAGTCAAAGAGCGGAAGAATTGAAACTTTTATCCATATTTAAGATATTTAGGGTGAAGAAGTTTGACTTCCTAAGGGAACTTGAAGGCGGTTTCAACAAATAGTTTGTGTTGGTTTGGGAACTTGAAGATACTTTGTAAATTGAAGGAATGTATTGGTGAGAAAATTTTATTTGAGATGGAAGAACGTGGTGTTGTGGTAACCGTGCAGCTCTTTCAAAAATACACAGGCATACGGATATTTTTGGTAAATTGTAAATTTGGTGTCATGGTGTAACAAACTACTACTTGTGAGTGAAAATGGGTTTCTTTCATATAATAGTATAGATATATATGTGGAAGAAATGAGGCAGTGGATGGGTTGCCGGCATATGTTGCCTTCCCAATTTCAAATATTTCTTTTTTAATAACTTTTATAAAATTACAATTTAGTCCCTTAATTCTAAATATATACAATTTAACCCCAAGTGTTTTTAAAGCTCCAATTTATTCTCTCCAAGTTTTAATATGATCAAAACTAGGATCTATAATTTATTTAATATTTAACTAATTTTTTTAAATAATTATCAATTAATCTCGCAACTATGTGTAAAAATTTATGGATGTTACAAGATGCTTGAGTAAAATCAATTACAATAGAAAAATTATTACAGCTATCCTAATAGCTTTCAAGGTTGAATGCTTGGTTGTGAGATTAATCATTTGTGACCTATGATAGACATAACGATTGGGTGATACACTCCCTTGAATTGGAATGTCTCTCTCTTGATATTATCTCAATAATTTATTCTTGCTTTCTATTTAGTTTATGTTAATTAGTACTTAATTCTCATTTTACAACCCCCCCCCCCCCTTTTTGGTTACTACAACCAGATTGAGAAATTAATTGCTAGTTCTCAAGGGATTCGACCTGATTCCACTACTACTACTAAAGCTTTTGAATCAGTTATTAATTTTCACGGCTTCAACAATCGACCAGTATTTGCAACGGCCTTTATGACAAACCGTCCAAAATATTAAATTTCCCCCCATATTTTGGAGTTGGTGCCAATTTTGATTTTTGTTTGTAATGGCCTTTTTCAACGATTTCGCTACAATTACCATTTCAAAATTTGAAATTCCCACCAATGTTTAGGCTTTCCACCAAATATGTTTTAGTTTGCAACGGCTATTGGAACGGTTCCTATAATCATAACTGTTCCAACATATATATTTTTAAAAAAAATATAAAGTAAAATAACTTAAATATTTCATTACAAAAACCAAAATCTAGCACTAGATACCTAGTCGTCATCTTCTTCAGTGTCGTAGTCCTCGAAGCTATCTTCGCCATCCTCGTCCTCTTCATCCTAGTCCTCGATGTGATCATGGGGCGAACGGGATGTTCTTGCTCCCTGTTGAAGTGTCACGGAAAGATCAACGACTAGTTGTATACCATCTGGATCATGCAGGTCGTACGTCTGATTATCCATAGCAACTTCAAGGATAGGTATCACTTCTTCCAGCTGATATGTGACATCAGTCAATCGATAGTCATCAACTACTCTACGAGCCTTGATTTTGCAAATAACCATCGAATCCACTTTGTCTCTCTTCATGCTTGGTTATTGTGTGTAGTAAACTTGTATTTCTTATCATGTCAGTATGAATGGTTCATCTTTTTGGTACAACTTTTTAAAAATTAACATCAACGAGACAATAACGAGGTGTACCTTCATCCCTTTTACTGAATTGACACTTGCACAGAACGATGAGCAAGTTCGAAACAAGTGATAATCCAACTGAATTATCTCTTCGAGTATCCCATAGAAGCAATTGTCTGTGTCTGTATATGATGAGCTTTTCACACACACACACACACACCTACAATTCATCGTTGACTTGCCGACATTGTGATGTTTAGTGTGAAAATTGTAACCATTCACAAAGTAACATGAGAATGTAGTCACCTCTATGTTTGGAGTCCAATAATGACACTTGAAGAGCTCGTTGTCCGTGTAGCTTAACTCGGGATAAACCTGCAATTCATATACAGTTTTTGTTTATGAGAAAGTTTAAACCATTAATAGTTACCAAAAAAAAGTCATCAACTTACACGACTTTTGAACCAATCCTTGAAACCAATTGCTCAAGTTGATCAATAATTGGATTTTTTGAATGGTGGTGCTAGTATAGTTCATTCAAGAATGTCCTGTTGCCAAATTTCGGTAAATATATATAAATAAATATGCACATCACAATCAAAATTTACAAAAAAAATATGTATATACTTACCGTAATATGGCGTGACAACTTCACAGCTGCACAACACATACGTCTCGATTATGTGGCGTTTTGAACCGTTCAACATCTCTTTTTTGAGGCCCCACTGGCCCTGCTAAGTGGTTGAAAATAGACCGTTGGATTCTGTCATCGTTACTTATGAGATCATCGTTTCTGCCGGGTTGTCTTCGTTTGCAAAGAACATGTGGCTCAAAGTAGTGGAAAGTGAAATAGCCCGATTTCATCGACAATGTATGCCTCAAGGATGGACGCCTCAACATATGCTTTGTTCTCACCTTCTTCTTCAAATCACGGATGAAGCTGTACAAATAATACTTAAATTTCCTTGTAAGCACGACTGACACTATAAAAAGCAAACACAATTAAATATCTTACTCAATAGTAGTTACCTCTCAAATGGATACATCCACCTGTACTGCACAGGCCCTTCCACACGAGCCTCATATGGCAGGTGAACAATGAGGTGCTTCATTGAGTCGAAGAAAGCTAGAGGAAATATTTTCTCCAGGTTGCACATGATGACTGCTACACTATCTTCCAACTCCTGTAGCTTGGTGACATCAAACATGGTTGAGTATAGGCCCTAGAATAGAAGACTCACCTCCATTGATGCACTCCACACATGCTCAGGAAGCATCTCATGGAAGGCAATTGGGATCAATTTCTGCATGAATACGTGACAATCGTGGCTCTTCATGCCTTGCATCCTCAACTCTGTCATGTCGACGCAACGTAAAATGTTAGATGCGTTGGCATCAGGAAACCTCAAACAACAAATCCAACCACATATCATCCTCTTCTGTTCCTTCATCAGAGTATACACCTCATTAGGCATAGCATTCGGCCTCCGTTCATCCACCTCATGCCTCCGGTCGATGACCTATGATTGTCAAGTCCTTCCGTGCATTCAGATTTTCCTTCATTTTTCCTTTATATCCATCACGGATGGAATATATTGTCAAATAAATTCTTCTCAATGTGCATGACATCAAGATTGTACCGTATCAGATGCGTTGCCTAGTATGAAAGATCCAGAAGATGCTTTTCTTGGTCCACTTGTGGTCGCTACCATAGCCTGGTTGGAGTGTCAAAGGTTCTTCAAGTGTAGACTCAACTCTGCAATCCAATCGCGGATCTGCTCTCCAGTCAACCTCGGACGTGCAACCTTTTTCGCAACCCGATTTTTGGTGAAGACTTTCTTGTTCCTGTGGTATGGATGATCCTACAGGAGAAACTATCTGTGGCAGTCAAAGTAGCAAGCTTACCTGCTAGAGATAGAATGCCCATGTGTCATCCATACAAACTGGACACCTTATTACACAAGTAGTACTCCATCCAAACGCCATCGCACAAGCGGGCAGGTCGTTCACGGTCCACATTAACGCCACGCGTTTTCATGTATGCCTGATTTGTGGCATTATCGTGCGTTCTTACACCTTCATGACACAATTGCAACAAATCCTTGATCAATGGCTCTAAATACACATTGATCAGATATTGTGGATTAGACAGGCTAGGGATCACCACTGTCAGGAGCATACACTCAGACTTTATACACATTCTCAGGTGGGAGATTGTACACTGTAAGTCTAACCGGCCAACATGAGTACGTACAACCATACTCCCTGTGTGGGAAAAACCTGTTTGTGAACATCCCTAGCCTAACATTATGGGGCTCCTATGGAAAATGGGGATATGTCTGGTCGAAATGCCTTCAAGCCTCTGCATCAGACAGATGACACATGGAGCCCTCCTCCACCTAATGTGTAGCATGCCACGTCATGTGCTCCGCAGTTGCTATCAAAATATACAACCACTACAGTCGGGGAATAAGTGGTATGTACCTAAGAACGGCATATGGGGACTTCTTATGGCGGGGTTCTCGTTCCCTGGTCGGCTTGGACCTAGCATCTACACGAAACTTGCAGTAATTCAAATCAATGTCGCCCTTCTAGTACAACATGCAACCATTTTTACACACATCAATCTTCTCAATGGTTAAACCCAAATCCCTTATTAATTTATTCGTACTGTAATAATCGGTGGGCAGGCTGATTTCAGGGCAATATATTATTAGACTTAGGACACCTGATCATAGCATCTCTTAGAAAAATTGTGCTCAGCCTTGATGTTCATCAGTCCAGCAACTGATACAAATTGAGATTGGGTACAACCGCTCCACAACGGCTGGTCGACAGCACACACTACATTGAAAAAACAGTTTGACAACCCGGACACATAATCATAGGGTCCCTTTCCATACCACGAATTAGGTCTGGCATCAGTAGGACATGATCTCGCACCATCATCAGGCACACTCTCGTGGTAAGACGAATAAAAAAACCTAGGCCAGTTGTATCTAAAACCATCCTTTGCGCCCAATCCATCTGTTGCTCATCACCCTAGTGCGTACTACCCTCCTCTTGAGCAGTTGGGGTTTGCCCCTCCTGTATTGGAGGGGCGTCACTGTATCAAAGTACTCCTGCATGCTCTCCTCGCCGTTTGAAATTCAATTATAATATTCATGCATAAATCCTCCCATATATAAGTTAAAATTGACCTCCTTAGGTGTTTTGAACCTTTCGTTTTTGCACTTCAGACACAGGCATCTAATCTTATATCCGTCCATATGTCCATGCTGACACTTGGCCTATTTTATGAAAGTCTTAACACCATCCTCAAACTCCAGCGTAAGACCTGTCCTCCCCAAAAAGTTCTTCTCGTACATTCATCTCCTCAACTGTCTTAACATGTTAATCACTATATATACCATATATAATTATATTTGGACCTATATATAATTATTACACTTAACCATCAAATATAAAAACAAGAAAACTATAATAATTAAACTGCAGTTTAATTAATAAAAATAAGAAAAACTATAATAATTAAATTGCATTTTAATTAACAAAAAAAGATTCAAATTGTTACCTGGTCAACCAACTAAAGAGAGCAAAGGTACTGGATAAAATGACGCAATCCTAGCTGATCAACTGTATATGCTTGAAAATCGTATAGAGCTTCAGTGTGTGGTTAATCAATTATAGAAAAAATGAGATGAAATGAAAACAACACATGTATATAAGATTATTTGGAACGGCTGGTGAAACGGCTGTTGGAGCGATCAATATAGCCGTTAAATATAGCCATTGGATTACAATCATGAATGGAATGACTTTTGTAACCCAAAATTGCTTTCCTAGTGAAACCAACCAATAGGAACGATTTTTGGACTTGCCTGGTAGTCTTCCAAATTTGTAACGGTTCTTTGACAAAAATGGAACTGATTCTTTCATATTTCACGTGGCAGTTACATTGTAAACAAGACCTTCCCAAAAATAGTTGCAAATGTGCAACGGCTCCATTTTGTACTAGCTTTTGTAACGGACATGCCGTACTATAAATGTGTAATGGCTTTTTACATGATTTTGGAATGGTTTTTTTTCAGAGTGAGCGTAGCCGTTACAATTCAACATGAGCCGTCTCCAAATGATGTTTCAAACGTGTAAACAACCTACAATTTGTAACACCTTTACGAACACCAACCTTTAGAATGCTTTGGGAACGACCGTTATAAACTCTTTGGCCATTCTAAAAAGGCCAAATTCTTTTCATCAACTGCATGATGTCAGCAAAGGATATCCATGCCAAATTGGTTATAACGATCGTTTCAATTGGAAGGAATATATGATCGTTCCAGCCTAACTATTACAAATCTCGATTATTTTTTTTTTTTTATAATGAAAGGTCAATCTAATTAAATTTCTGATCAGTTATTCTAAATCATATTGCATACATAGTATTCAATTCATTTAATCAATCAGTAAAGATCTACATATTTCATTTCTCCTACATATCTAACTTTAGGAGTACGTAGCTTTCCACCATACCAAAACTCAATGTTAGTGGTGTTTAAAACTCGGCAGATAAAAGAAATTCTAAAAAATAGGGATCAGACACGTAATATTCATAATTCATGAACACACTGTACAACAGAGACTACAGTTCTTCTTTACAGGCAAGCCACATAAATCTATTACCCAACAAACATATTTAACGGTTAAATTGCACATTTGATCCCATAAAAAAGGGTGGTGCCCTTTTCGGTCTCTTAATTTACATAATTCCATTTTTGATTTCAAAACTATTCAAATATTTGCAAATTTTAACGGCATGTGTCAGAAATTCGTTAACTCCCAATTACAAAATTATTTTTTTGGTCTCAGAAAGAATGAGGGTTCGCTTTTTTGGTCCCACAATTTACGAAAAAAAAAATTAGTACCAAAAGTTGTTAAAAAAATTATAAAGTTAGTCCCAAAACTTTATTTTTGTCATTAGCAATAAATCAATGCACGATTTTATTAAATCAACAATCAAAATTTTTTCAGTCATTATTAAACTAGGCAAATAATTTATTTTTTATATTTATTATAATATAATTTTTAATATAAATCGTTATTTATATTTATACTTATATTACATAAAAACAAGTAATATGATACGAGCCATAACTATAACACAAAAAGATAAAAGAAAATAGCATTGTGTTTAGCTAATAGAAGTTGTTATGTGATTAAGAAATTCATTTTTACAACAATTGTTATGTAATTCAGCAACAAATATTTGTATGTGATTTGAAATGACTCGATTTTTAGAATCTTTTATCAGGTTTGTAATTAGAAAATAAAAAAATAAAGATCAACACATGATATTTTTTATTTTATTATATTTTTATTTTATACTTATAGGTTGTACATTGTTGTTTATTTATCTAAATATAAGTATAAATAATAATTTATTATTACAAATCAAATTATATTATTACAAATATAAATAAATAAATTATTAGTCTATTCAATAGTGATTGGATAAGAGTGATTGTTGATTTAATAAAATAATTTGTATGTTGTGTGCATTAATTTATTGATTAATGTAAAAAATAGATGAAAATAAAACTTTGGGATTCACTTTGCAAATTTTTGAACAATTTTGGTACCAAAAAGAATTTTTATAAATTGTAGGACCATAGAAGCAAACCTCTCATCTTTGTAGGACTAGAAAAACAATTCAGCAATTGTGGGTTAACGAATTTCTGCCATTTACCATTAAAACTTAATAGGAAAAGATTTTGGGATTAAATTTGCAAAGTTTTTAACAGTTTTGTGATAAAAAATGAAATTGCAAGATCATGAGATAAAAAAGGACACCACTCTTTTTTTATGGAATAAAAAATGCAATTTCGCCCATATTTGACTCACTATCAGGCGAAAATTAAACCAGAACAAGAAAAGTTCAAAACTTGTGTCAATCAGTGCCCGACGGACCCACATGTCTGGCCATGGAAAGGAGTTCTACAAATAACTATGAGACATGAATATTGTGTCGTAATTAGCAATGTAAAATGTTATTTTGAAACAACAAAATTAGTCTAATAAGATGGATGTCAATTATAAATTAATTCATGGATTACTAGATTGCATGTGCTTTGTCCCATATTGGAAGAATGAGGGACGTAGTTGAAAATTGATAAGGATACATAAAGTTGGGGCAATTTAAAACTAAATTTTACATATCCCACGTAGGAAGTTCTTTAGGAAAAAAAAAATTCTTACATTGAGTTCAAGTTTCAATTTATGTTTGAAGTGTTATTGGAGATGTGAGTGAATTTGTGGGAACTCCACAAGCACACCATTGTTTGCCTGTTCGAGCGTGGGCATTAACGTAATAATTTTAACATATTTTTTTTTGTAACAAAAATATTTGAATTTCAAAATTCAAATGTTTTGTAACAAATAGAAGCTTTTCTGATAATTTATTTGCAAAAACCAAAACGTCCAGCCATTACTGATTACACACTTGTAATCTTCACAAAGGATTTTTACACATTCCAAATATCACGTGGGGTAGATTGACTGAAGCTATAGTCTAAAGGCAGATGATTTGGGAGTGAACACAGCAGATATATCATTAAGAAATGGTCTCCATGGTGTGAAATCTTTGAAACATGAGTACCCCTTTAGAATGGTCATCCTATGTGTCTTCCACGTGCTTGGAACAAAGGAAGACATACGAAAGGGAAAAGGTAATTAAGAAAGGTCAAGTTTGAAACTTCATGAACGAAGATGATTTTGCCAATGAGCTAGTTCTGTTTGCGAAGCTGAGGCCTCATGATTTTTAAAGTTATGGATTCAAACTTCACTAATACGTGGGATATTGTTCTACTACATAGTAGGTGTTGTTTCTAATATTGCTGATCAGTGTATAATTGTTCTAGTTGTCTTTGTTAGATTAAATATTCGACATGAATTATTGTAATCGATTTATTTTAAACAATAATAGTTCATTACTTTCACCTCAAAAAATGAATAGAGACGGTTTTAAATGACGAGAATTAGTATGTAACTTGAATTCAATACAAGAAAAATATAATTTTACTTACTTTTTTCAAATTAATTTAAGAAGGCACAAAATTTTTATGTCAATATTCGTGTCAAACAGTCCACAATGAAATTCTAATACTCTAGAAACATGATTCTTGAGTTTAAGTTTGACAGAAATCAATATGCATGCCTCACTAATTATTTGAGTTTGTTATTACATAATTCATAATATTACATTGATTGATTGATAGGTAAATGTGTGAATACTTTTCTTTTTCCTATAAATTTATTTGTTTATCTTCTAAGTGTTTATTATCTCACTTTTCAACGTAATTATTACTTAACTGCAAGTGCATTAATAAATCACTAATTGGTATACGTTTTTCTAAAAAGAGAAAAAGTAAAAGTGATTTTTTTGAAAATCAATCAATTACATAGACATCATAAATTTCAGTCCTTTAGAATCAATATACACAAAGTTCAGTCCTTTAGAATCAATATACACAAAGCATAACTAATCAAGAACCACTATTATAGTACACCAACAATTACTATTAAAATAGAGTAATACATATATATTAGTGAAATTCAAATTTATAGCCTCTTGATTATACTACAAGAAATATAGTATATAACAATAAACTAATAAATAGTTATTGATCATAGCCTCGCAACGGCTGTTGGTCGTGGTTTTTGCGATGGTGGTTAAAATATTTACCATGGCTAGAAGCCATGGCAAATATTTTTACCATACTCTTAGTTGTGGCAAATTATTTTTTCATAGTCGGAAGTTAGTATTTTTGTATCGATTTTATTTAATCTTAGTTAACAATAGTTATTTACCACGATTTTTAGCCTAGCTTTGAAAATTATAGCCAATAGTAAATTTTTTTCTAGTGTTATGGAACCTCAACTTCGTCAATTAAATTAGACCTCATTAATAATAAGGATAAATTACAATAAGCTCTCCTGAGGTTTGCCATTAGGAATACCCCTTACTGTTTGAAAAATTGCGGATACCCCCGTGATGTTTGATGAAATTATGTAATCCTTGGATGGAGGCCTGAGATTGTCAATTTTGCACTTGATGTAATTTTTTCCTTCTTTTGAAGAAATATTTAAAAAAGCAGACCAGGTGGATGAAAAATTTTAAAAAATTATAAAAAAAAAATATCCACTTAGTCCATAAAAAAATTCAAAAATAATAAAAAATAAATAATTTTTTAATTTATAATGTACAAAAGATTGAGCTAGTTGTTAGACAGTTGTTATAATTAGTAGGGTATTTTGGAATTTCTTAAACAACGAGAGGTATTCGTTATTATGTCAAAGCTTAGGAGAGGTGATGTAATTACCATAATAATAATAATAAAGATGGATTTTTGTCCACGAATAAGTTGAATAGATATTTTTATTAGTTCTCCTTTTTTTTTTTTTTCTTTCTATCTAAAACAACGTTTTGTTATAAGTGGGATTGAATATAACGTGTATAATTGACAGTTGAATCCATTCACGAAGAACTAGTCAAACGTTGTTTTCAAGTGATTATCGTGGCTAACCAGCAATTAATACTATATGCTTACCTATCAAAATCATGTTCAACAAATTTTCAAATGTGGGCTCCTAATTAATAAATTTTATATATAATGAAGATACTTTTATTTATGGCGTTTGTGGCTGAGATTTCGTGTACTTGGGATTTGGAGGGTTGGCATAAGATATTATGTGAGGAAAACTTATTCACATTGACCAAAGATGCAAGCAAATGACATAAATCTCCTTTGCTTTATTTTCTTTTATATGATGTTTGCATTTGAATTGTAATGTGGACCAAAAAAAAACAAAAATTGGAAAACTAACCAATTTTGGTACGTAGGACTCTTGAACCCAGTTAATTTGAAACATATTTTTATAAGTTCCAACATCTTATAAAATATTTCAAAAATTTAAAAATATCAGAAGAAACATATTTTTATAAGCTCGAACATCTTATAAAATACTTAAAAATTTTAAAAACATCATAAGGTTATTTGGAAATAAATTTTTTGCCCTGTAATTGGGATGGATGACACTTTTGGTCCACTTTGATTTCAATCTTGCAACTGAGGATAATAATTTAAAGGATAAATTATATTTTTGATCCTATACGTGGACCTGTTTTCAATTTTGGTCACATATTGTAGACGATTCGCACATTGCATTCCATATGTGCATTTCTTTTTTAAAATTTCAGGACACGAGGGAAAATCGTTAAATTGCTAATGGCTAATGGTTTTTTTTTTTTTTTTATGTTAGGTGGGTGCAAATTTGAAGAAAAAAATTGGTGGGATAGTCTTACTTCTTCTTCTTCCTCATATAAATAGTCTTTTTTTATTTGCTTTTCAATTTAGTAGGAAAAAAGTGTAAACATGGATGCAAATGGAGAAATTGGCTAAATTACCTTTTGCCTCCCATAAAGAAGGGATTTTTCCAATTCAGTCCCACGCTTAATGGAATTTTCAATTTGATCTCATTTTTAGACGAAAAGTTGTCAACTCAGTCCCAAACCCAATTTTTTGTCAAGTTTTAACGGAAGAATAGAGACTCCATTAAGTACAGTTGGGCTAAATTACCTTTTTCGTCCCATAAAGAAGGGCTATTCCAATTAAATCCCACACTTTATTGAATTTCTGATTTGGTCCCAACAAAAGGTTGCCAACATAGTCCCAAAGCCCATTGTTCGTTTATCGCCTAACCCTAAAAATCTCTTCAGCCATTCTCTTCCAAATCACTTATGGTTATTGGTTTGATTTCAAGAAAAACACAATATTTCAAGTGAAGATAGTGAACGCTAGTAGATTTGCGACGTTTTTCTTGCAACCCAACCATCTAATCGAGTTGAGTACATCTGCCAATGTTCACTATCTTCACTTGATCGATCAGATGGCTTGGCTGCAAGGACATCATTGCGAATCTGTCAATATTCACTGTCTTCACTTGAGATCTTGTGCTTTTTTTTTTAAAAAAAAAAATAAACCAGTAATCGCAAGCAATTTGGAAGAGAATCGCTGAAGAGATTTTTAGGGTCATGGGGGGATGACTTGATATTTGATTTGGAGGTGGAATGAGCAGACAAATTACGTGAGAATCACGTATGTAATTTTCCTCCGACGTTAACAGTCATTTAATGGGGTCTCCGTCCTTCCGTTAAAACTTGACGAAAAATGGGTCCTAAGACTAAGTTGGCAACTTTTCGTCTAAAAAAAGACTAAATCGAAAATCCCGTAAAGCGTGGGACTGAATTGGAAAAATTCCTTCTTTATGGGACGAAAAAGGTAATTTAGCTTCATTGTACTTAACAGAGTCTCCATTCTTCCGTTAAAACTTAACGGAAAATGGGGTCTGGGACTAAGTTGGCAACTTTTTGTCTAAAAATGGGACCAAATTGAAAATCTTGTAAAGCATGGGACGAAATTGAAAAAGCCCTTCTTTATGGGACGAAAAAGGCAATTTAGCTTAGAGAACTTTTTTGTCAATTTTATACACGATTTTATGTTAATAATGCCTAAATTTTTTCCATGAAAATCAGAAATATAAACTGCAATAATTTGGTGCAAAATGATAAGGTTCAGTGGACTTCTCGCGACGTCGCGGAGAGCGAACCGCCCACGTCGTCTCGATTTGAACACTTCAATCAGACTATTCAATCGGTTTTCAACATTTTGATCAACATTTGGCACCAAAATGTCTACATGTTGATCAAATTTTTGCACTAAATTGTTGCAGTTTATATTTATGATTTTAATTGAAGAAATTTAGTTTATTATTAACATAAGACCGTGTATAAAATTGACAAATAAATTCTCAATTTGCAGCCATGTTTACACTCTTTTCCTACTAAATGGAAGAGCCCCTTCCCCCTCCCTCATGCTTGCAAGTGATCAAAATTACCCTCTTTATTTCCTGTGAAATTGGCATTTTTTAACATAAATTTAGCAAAAAATGCTAATTTTCTTAAATTATTATCCTAAATTGCAACATTGAATCGAAGTGGATCAAAAGTGTCACACATCCAAAATTACATGATGATAAATACATTTTTCCCAAAAGAAAAAAAAGAGCATGAAATGAACTTACCTTTTTCTTTTAAAATATGATTTATAGATTAAAAAACCTCATTTTCGAGATCTTATAATCTCAATAAATAAAACATACCCAATAATTAATTTTGTCAAACTTATAAACCTTCAAATATTTGATACAATATTTTGAATATTATGAATTCTACCAAACACCTTCTACAAAATTACTGTATTAAGTAAGAGCTTTCATTATTCACTAATTAAAGTTTAAAAAATACTTCTTGCTCAAACTTACATACATTTTATTGTCTATCTGGATTGAAGAGCAGACCACAAGGATACTTGAAGATACTTTCAGTTTAGGTTCCATAGTTTTTGAGAATATGAATGCTACTTTCATGTGAACAATTTAAAAATCTCTCTACACACGGATTGCATGTTTCCCTTTTCTAGTACGATAAAAGGTGTCACTATATATAATGCTCGTCATATGATTAAATTTGGGAAAAAAAGCTTGTATATTTATTAGGGGTGTGAAATGGGCGGGTTGAGTCGGGTTTGGGTTGAGTCCAAGTGGGTCGGGTCCAAAATTGGTTGGAAAATATGAGTCCGAATCAATGGGTTCTAAGTGGGTCGGGTCTCAAATGGTTTAGGTTGGGTCAATGTAACTATTTTTTATATTTAATATTTAAAAAATAGAATTTTAGATAATAATAATAATAAGATGATGATATTTTTAATACAATTTGTAAATAATACGACTAAATTTGTATTATGTATTGTTTCTGGAAAGTAACCATGTACATTAAAGATTTATTTGTTAAACAGTAAAATGAAAAACTCGTAAGGTATACAAAAATACTGCATTTTTCAAAATAAATCATGAAATGAATCGTATGCAATCAACTTCTCCATAATTGTTTGTAAAATTGAATTGTGGCTTTCAATCTATAATAATAGTTATCTTTCTATATTGATCATACATGTTCATTTATTATAAATTATGCTTAGATATTAATATTTGATGTATTCATTGAAATTCATAATATAATTGTACACTGTCAATTTATTCAAAAAAATAAAAATAAAAATAATTTAACATGGAAACATATGAATTGAAAGTTTTGACTATTTTATAAAACACTTTACTTTTATTTTGTTGCTCATTAATTTAAAAAATATTATTTTGCTAAATATATTTTGGAAATTTGTTTCTCATATAAAATGTGAAAAGTTAGAAATGAGAAGTAATTAGTGATAGTACAACTAAATAAACAATGAATCTAAGCAATTAAATCATTTGTTGAATCCATTTAAGACCCATCACCAATCCATATAAGACCCATGGTGTAAAAAAATAACTAAGTTAAATTAAAACGTACTTAATATGTTTTGGTAAATTTGCTTCTTATAAAAAATGTAAAAAAAGTTAGAATATATGGAATTAGTTAGTGATGAGTTGAACCCATTTAAGACCCATCTCCAACCAACCTAAAACCCATCACCAACCCACCTAAAATCCATCACCAACCCATATAGAATTCATAATGAACTCATGATTATAATTATATTAATATCTTTCATAAATTCTATTATTTTATTAAAATAAATTTTGATTGACTCATAGAAAACTAAATATGAAGAACTCATTTAGGACCCATTAGAACTCATATAGGACCCATAATTTATTTAAATTTATTTAAATAAAATTATATTGGACCCATATTAAGAAATGTTAAACCCAACCCAACCCAAAACTAGGTGGGTTGGATTGGAACCATGGATTTCCGCCCATATTGCCACCCCTAATATTTATATATAAGTATTAAATGCCACAGAAGTTGTACAAAGTAGAAGTTGTTTGAAAAATTATTGATATCTCTTGATGTGTAACATAATTACGTAATTTTTTTCATAGAAAATATCAGTTTTATCATTGTTGAAATTTTAATCCGAAAAAAAAAATACATAAAAAATAAAAGAAAAACTGATGTTGGTGTTGGATGAATGTTTTTCTTTTTTCTTTTTTTTTTTCAAATGAATCAATGAACTTTTATTTATTTTAAATATTTATCTTGGGGCCAAGCTTAACTCGAAGAAATATTTTTTAGATTTTTCAGCTCTTATTTATTTCACATAATAACAAGACCTCGAGGGAGGCACGCGACCTTCTTGAAAATCTTTTTCAAAATTTTCAGTTCTAGTCTTTTTCAGACAATAGCGCGACCGTATTGGAGGTACACAACCTTCTTGAAAATAAATCTTTTTTAGATAATAACGCGATTTCATGGGAGGTACGCGACCTCGTTGGAGGTATGTGACCTCCTTGAAGATAAATCTTTTTCAGATAGTAACGCGACCTCATGAGAGGTATGTGACCTCGTGGGAGTTATGCGACCTCCTTGAAAACAAATCATTTTCAGATAATAACGCGACCTAATTGGAGGTACGCGGCCTCGTTGGGGCAATGCAACCTCCTTGAAGATAATCTTTTTCATATTTGAGTTATGGGGTATTTTTGGGACCTCGTTGAAGATAAGTGTTTTTCAGATAATAACGTAACCTTGTGGGAGGTCGTTGGAGCTATGCGACCTCCTTGAAGATAAATCTTTTTCAGATAATAATGCGACTTCATAGGAGGTACATGACCTCGTTAGAGCTATGTGACCTCCTTGAAGATAAATCTTTTTTAGATAATAACGCGACCTCATGGGAGGTACGTGTCCTGGTTGGAGCTATGTGATCCCTTTAAAGATAATCTTTTACAGATTTAAGTTATTGAGTCTTTTCCGGACTTAGGATCTTTTTCAAATCGAATTATGAGCGATTTTTCTTAAATCGCATTATGAGATCTTCTGCACATAAGAGTATGAGAGCTTTTCCAGATCAACATTTAACATCTTCCCCAGACATTTAGGATCTTTTTCAGATCGAATTATGAGATCTTTCTCAGATCGCATTATGAGATCTTTTGCACATAAGAATATGAGATGTTTTCCACATCAAAATTTAACATATTTCCCAGATATTTAGGATCTTTTTCAAATGGAATTATGAGATCTTTCTCAGTTCGCATTATGACGACTTTCTCAGATCATTGTTGTGATGGTCTTTTTTAGATCATTGTTCTGATGATATTTTTCAAATCATTGTTGTGGTGATCTTTTTTTCAGACTGTTGTTGTGGTGATCTTTTTTGGATCATCATTGTGATGATCTTTTCCAAATCATTGTTGTGATGATCTTTCTCAAATCGTATTATGATGATCTTTCTCAAATCATTATTATGGTCATCTTTTTCAGATCATTATTCTGGTAATCATTTGCAGATCATTGTTGTGATTATATTTTTCAAATCATTGTTGTTTTACTTGAATCTCCATGCACTAGCGTAATCACCTTATGCTCTTCTGTTTGTCTAATTCATTCTGGCTTCAATTTTTTGAATTCCTACAACTTCTTACCCTCTTGCTCTGCTTCTATCTTTCTTTTTGACTTTGCTTCCTCGACCTTACCCTTTTTCAGGGACAAATTGCAACGCGAAGTTGCAATGTTCATCCTTATCACCATGGGGTCATCCTGCAACCTAATCTCATCACCTATATTTTTCCTTCCGCATGTGATCTCTCCATCTTGTTCCACACTTAAGATTTAGTCTCATCTTCTACCTGCTCTGAAGCTTCTTGCCTACCTTTTTCTCATCCTTTTTGAGTCTTTGCCCATAGGACCTCTTGTTATCGTGTAAGTCAGTCCTTTAACAGGAGCATTATTATGAGCATCTTCATCTCTCATTATCTTCTTTTTCCTTAATCTTTTTTCTGCTATGAGATCTACTTCTTGACCACTCCTTTCAGCTTTTTTCTTGCTCCCATCACCACCTTTCGACTCCATTACATATTCCTTGTGACCGGTATTGTTCTCCTTTCGTATTCCACCAATGAGTTCCTACTTGCTTCCTCAATCATCCCCTGTAATTCTCCTACAAAGAGCTGGATTCTTTGATCATCTTGTCTTCAAGGAGTTTCCTCCCCTCCTGCCGATGCGGGCTCTCTCCTTGAAGGTCCTTCAATCTCGAATCGTGATTGCTCTTCTCAGCTTTCCCACAGACAGCGCCAGCTAATCCGGGTAGAATATATCAATTTCTTTGGAGTTCCAAGGTAGCGATCTCCATGGAGGTCCAACGTAGTGATCTCCATAGAGGTCTAAGGTAGCGACCTCCTTGGAGGTCCAAGGTAGCGATCTCCTGTGTTTACCTAAATGTGATATGGTCCTCAAGAAGAGGAAAGCATGTTAGGCTAGCCGGGATGGTCCTCGATGAATACCCTCTAATGCTTAAGTCAACCCAAGATCGAGATGATAATATGCGATCTCAAGTGGTAAATGAGGTAGAAAAGTGATAAAATGAGGGTTACCATAAATAAGGCATGGAGCGTGTATTTATAGGTTAAATGTGCCACTTGATCCATGTGGCATCATCTTAATGCATGAGTTGTAAGAGAATCCATGGTCTAGAATCCGGGTCCATGAAGCGGGTCTCAATCGGGGTCGTTGTTCAGGGTCGGGCCCGACTCAAAACTTTGCATGGATCCTGAGCCCAATATGCAAATTTGGCCATTTTTTATGATTTTTGTGTATTTTCTAGAGAAATGGGGTACACCCCTATCAGGACCATCAGAGCGGAACTTGAGGATAACAAAAAAGCAATCTCTCTCAAGTATCACCGAGTTCCAACCATGCCCAAGTATCATCTCAATTGCTAGTTGGACTGCAAAAGCCTTACTATGTTCAACATCTTTAAAGGCATAGAGCTGACGCATCTCCCATTCCGTGTAATGTCCATGACAATATCTAGCAATAACGCCAGCTCCGACAGCCGAAAGAGATGCACGCATAACGCCATCGAAGTTGAGCTTCACAGAGCCTTGCCGAGGGGGAGTCCAACGTGCCACCGCCTCAGAGCAGTTTGGCAACCCATCTATAGCCTAACGGGAAGCAAAAGCTGGAAGGATGTTCACATCAAAGAGGACCATCTCCTAAGGCTTCCCAAGGACCCATTCTAGAGACTATTGATTTGTAACCACCATAAAGCCCAAAAGATCACCAGGAAAAGCTCAAACTGAATAGATTCCACTCTAGCGTGGACAAGGCTATTCCACTCCTCGGTCGCCATGCCATCCTGAAAAAACATAAGAGAAGGTAAATTAGATAAAAGACCACATTTGCCGAGCAACAGGACAAAAGACAAGCGTATGTAAAGAATCCTCCAACACAATGTCACAGTGTGGACATCCAATAATCCAAGTGCAACCCCTTCTTCTCAGGTTATTGGCCATAAGAATGGCATTACGGCACACTCGACAAACAAACACTTTAACCTTCCCTGGAACATCAGCCGACCAAATAAAGGTCCAGCGCTGCCGCAAATTGGCCCGATCAGAATCTCCAGCATCTGACTCATGAGTTGATACACTCAAGGAAAGACGATAGGTGCTTCGAACCATGTACATCCCTCGACGATCATAGTACCAAATTAAACGATCTTCATGTAAAGTCCGAGCCTAAAGGTATGGAGGAAATAAGCTCTGCATCTGCCTCCTAGAAACTCGCTTTAACTAATGCCTCATTCCATTGTAAAGGTTCTTGCAACAGAAACTCATCAACAGTCGAATCAGTCCCAAGGCTATGAGATGGAGTGATGCGGTTGAAAGAATATGGACGAGGAACCATGAATCCAGCAAAATACGAACTTGATGTATATTCAAAATTTGCCACTTGAGGCCAGCTTTGATGAGATCCCGTAAACTCCAAACACTAGACCAAGTACAGGAGGGATTAGTACCGCATTTAGCTTGCATAAGACACGTTGATGGAAAATAACGAGCTTTCAAAGTTGAGCCAGAACACCATCCGGCCTCTGTAACACCCGCCACAGTTGTTTCGAAAAGAGACTCTAATTGAAAGCTCATAAATATCGAAAGTCTAAACCACCCTCCTGTTTACTTTTGCATAGAAGTTCCCAAGATGTACAATGAATACACTTCAAACCAGAGCTATTCCACCAAAAAGCTACGTTCTTAGCTTCCAACTCTTTGATCAAATAATTCGACAAAGGGAAGCAACTCATGATATACGTTGGGATGGCTTGAATTACAGATTTGATGAGAACCTCGCTTCCAGCTTAAGAGAGCAATTTTTGTGACCAACCTTCCAAACGCCGAGTAACCTTAGCTAGAATGGATCGGTATAGCGTCCATTTGCAGCGACTAACCAGCGAGGGAAGACCCAAGTAGCTCCCACCGTGTTCCACCACTTGCACACCCAATGTGAAAGCTAAAGATGATCGCACTGAAGATTGAATATTCTTACTAAAAGTCATTGTCGCCTTCAAGAGGATAATCACTTGACGGACGACCTGTGCATACCAATTCAAAATACATGAAATGCACCATAAATATGAATCATTAGCAGGACAAAATAGTAGAGTATCATCAACAAATAGTAAATGTCATATTTCAAGAGCTCCCTGGAAAATACCGATGCCTCTGAAGCGATTCAATGACATCTCGGAAGAAATCAGGGTACTCAACATTTCTGTGCACAACAAAAAAAGATAAGGTGATAGAGGGCATGTCATGACTCAAATTCGACACATGACACGACAACATCACTAAATCGAAATAATTTTGTGATACTAAGCCAACAGTAAACAATTTTGAAATACCCATAATCGTTGAAGCGAAGAACTAAAACCATCATCCAAATAAATAAGCAAGTAAACCTCATTTATTCAAGGATTTTCAAAAAAACAAGTACAAGAATAGTTCAAAATATTTGAATCGCATGCAGAATATACGTTCATATCGGGACCAAAAGAACACGAGCTTGCAATCTACTTAGAATGGCTCCGATATGGAAAACTACCAAAGTTCGACCAAACAGAGTTTCTTGTATGCTCAAAAATATTAAAATCCATTTTTGAACTTATCAGTTCCTTAACTTTAGATCCCGTTAGGGTGGGTGAGATGTCGTTTTAGCCTACAGCCAGGCCCCACTTAACACTAGTAAGCGGGTCAGGATATATTACCATAGCCATAGCCATGCCTTACTTAACAATAGTAGGCGGGTCAGAGATAGTGTCACTTCCACAATAGTGCCGCACTTAACACCAGTAGGCGGGTCAGAAAAATATCGAGACTAGTCTCTAAGCCCAATTTGGTCTTAATATATTCTGAGCAACAATTTAATAATAGTCTACTAAATGATAACAGAATAGTTCTCACAATTTCAACCGAGAAACATATATTAAAACGACGGTGAAAACATATTTATGAACAACACAAAGCACACAAACATGTGTAATTAAGCATGCTCAAAAATCGGGATATATATGCGTATATATAGTGAAGAGGTATTTGGAATCAAAATTCTTTTATACGAGTAATAATTTCCAAAAGAACCTGATAGAAGGGAAAACTTGGTTCGCCCAAGGATTTCGTTTAGTCCAAATGACCCGTGTCCTAAAAATAAAGTCATATATAATTATTATTATTAATACTATTATTATTATTATTGTAATTACATGTATATATATATTGTAGAACTCTTCACACCATCTAATATTGTATACTACTGTTATTAATAATACCCTTACGTAAAGCACGAACTGCATATTCTCTTGCCGCAACTCGCCATACCAATTGTACTTAAGAGGTTATCTTATTAGAATTGACTAATAATGTTGATTAAATCCTAATTACCCAACAACCAACTATAGGTGGCTAGCAACTTTAAGACAAAACTCACATGCAAGATTCATCCAAATGCTATGCTACCCTTTTAGTTTGGTTTTACACGAAATCCAAGGCAAGACATACGGAGAGTTGTTCCAAAAAAACAGAATTGCTCTTGCTTGTTCACCACACAAAATTTACAAGGATACTCATGAATATCATGGAATTCAATTACTTGACCAAAGGCAATAAACTCACTTGTTCCTTCCGTGTCTGATTCCTCTGCTTCTCTTGCACTGTTTCTTCTTTTTCTTCTTTTTGTTACAATTTCCTACTGTGCGTAATATGTATATATAATGCCTTAACCCTAGTTTCTTTCCATATATATAATTATCTAGCAATACCTATTATTTCTCAAATTTTTCTATAAAATTAAAAAAAGATTTTTAAGACATATTAAATAACTAATTTTATAATCTAAAATTTAAATTCCAATTATATAATTATAAGACTAAAAAATATTCTATTATATTTGAAAAATATGAGTCTTACATCGTGGTGCATGATTAAATGAAATGATACAAAATGTAGAAGTTAAAAATTTTATTATAAGACTTGTACTATTTTCTATTACTAAAAATAGCATGATTATATCAAAACATGCTTAATAAAATGACAACTACATATAGATTGAACCTACCTTGTGAGTTATGGCGGTCACCCCTGCATCGAATTTTAACCACCCGAATTTCCTAAAATGGAGGACTATGTCAACTTTATTATAAATTATATGTAAAATAAAGAAGAAAATATTTTTGATATGATCCGATATGTATATGTACATGCTTATCTATCACGCTGATAAATATTCTTAGCAACTTATGCCCTACTATGAAAAGGATGGGGTCGGGGGTCACAGGGCACCCCTTGAAGGACAAGCGGATCCGCCTTGGAGTGCGAGCGGAAGCAAGAGATGAATATATTAAATCACATAAATTAAATACAATAATCATAAATCCCAAGGGTTGTACCCTTGGGTGCTCAATCGGGCGTTCGATGTAGGATGTATCAATAAGCATATATTATACATAGCGCATAGAAATAAAATGATAAACGACAATAACGTAAAAACCAAGATAACCTTTGTAGTTTAACTTGTTGCACGGCTACTTGCTTTGTTCCTCTCCGGAAATGCTCACCAAGTTCAAAGTGTATGAACTGTCTAGGGGTGATCCACACCACATCGAAAGAGATGCTCATTTTCTTTGCTAGAAGAAAATGGATCTTGGAGGATTCGCCTTAAGAAAAATGGAACACGATTGATTAGTGTGTTTCTTAAACTTAGTTTGTTCTTCCAAATGATCCAAGATCAAATGAAGAACAAAGGGGGTATGTGTGAGAGAGAGAGAAGCCGAAAATTAGAGAGAGAGAGGACTGCAACATTTTTTCTTCTTTTTCCTAGAAAAAGATGAATAATGATTCTCTTGCTTTGGTATTTGTATATACTCATATATATACAAAATTAATGTGATTATTGGAATGTGTCTAGATCCATCCAAGGATGTCCAGATACATCCCAATCAATCCTACTAATTCATCAATCAAGCCTGTCATCTCTTGATGTATAATTTAATCATACCAAAAGAGAGAGACTTGATTGGAATTGATTTGACCCTTAGCAAAATAGACAAGTCAATATATAAAGCATGTATGGCCGATTTTTACCCCTTCAAAAGTGGTAATTTTTTGCCATACCACACTAGGGAAGAAGTCCAACTTCTTCCTATTCCAAAAGTGGAATTAATACACCTCTTGGGCCAAAATTTAACGGACCGGGTTCTACTGTAATTCAATTACAACAAACCCAAAATGAAATCCCATTTAATTCCAGGTCCAATTAAATAATCCCATTTACCTTTTAATCCAATTAAAAGATTTAATCTTTCGACTCTCTTCATTAACCGATAAATTCCATTTACCGATTAAATGAGGGCCCGATACAAAATCAGCTCGTCCATCCAATGGACAATCCCTTAAGTAATTCAATTACTTAATTATCCTCCGAACTTGACTCCCAGTCAATTTCTCCACCTTCTCGGTGATTTGTGTGTGACCCTTTAGGTTCACCCTCAGCTAGACTTGGGCCCTGTGTCCAACAAGGGTCCGTTACCATGGGTGGCTGTCTAGCAACAGTCCATGGCACTAGAGACTTGGTGAATGTTGGCGTGAACATTTAGGCGCCGATTCCATACGGGTACGGTCCTTCCGTCTACCGTCTCCCGTCCTTAGTCTAGAGTATGGAATTGGGCGTCGGTTCCCATCCTTGACTAGGCATCTATGCTAATACTCGAGACTGCGCATGCCTCATTGCATCGACACAGAAAATCATTTCCTGTTCGACCAACCACTGTGGCCACAGGTTCGAGCAGCATGAACGTGTCTCCATATGCATAGGAGATACCTCTGTCACATACTGATAGGGGACAGATCCTCTTCTTAGAACCCACCATCCTGGCTACACATTCTGACTGCACCGGACAAGGCTTATAATGATCATCTTACAGAATGATCACCTCTATCCAAGATACAACCATCTTGTGTACATGACTGGCATGGTTCCTCAAGTCTGAGGACTACTCCCGTACTATCGGAACCCTGGAAATCCAATCATACCGACCAAGCCTCCAAGGCTTCCATATGATGATCTCCGCGGGTCAGTTCAGTCGGCTCGACCCCAATTGACCAACCCACTAAGATCGTATAGACACTTGTCGCCGATGAAACACAGCACTCATCCAATGAATATGATTCTTGGTGCAAGTCTCTATAGGACTCTCGATGCCCTATCTTGAGGTCCTCGACTTGGAACGTTTCAGACCCAACTCTTTATCAGTTGGTTTCATGACCACCATCCAATGTGTGGCCCAACTGCATAAGTTGTTAATTGTGGTATGTGGGCTTTGTTGCAATATATGTAAAATACCATTTTAGCATATGGAAAATGAGCACAACAAAGAAGGTACCAAATGGCAACGAATACTCATTTTATTCATTACATAATATTACATTACATCACGTTATCAAATAGGTTACAAAACGCCAAACCTATTGGCTTTCTAGTTACCTATTCTAACACCCCTAACGGAGACCCCTCTATGGACCGAGGAAACCAAAACATTCATCATTCAACATGTAGGAATAAGTAACGGATGGCACACACATTAGTACTAAGGAGACAAAATGTGCCTCAAAACCCAAACGAAGCATAACCGATTCTAGGAAAGCCCACTCGACTGTGGTAAGCCTTACTCAGGTCAAGCTTAACAGACGCAAACCACACCTCCTTATATTTTTGTTCGAAAAAAGTGGTTAAGTTCAAAAGCGATTCAGATATTATAAAAAGTGAGATAGAAAGGGACAAAAGCTAACTGGGAAGTGCTAATGATCTCGTTGAAGAGAGGACAGAGATGATTTGCTATTGTTTTCGACACTAAATTATAAACTACATTACAAAGATTGATAGGTAATAATTAAGACATAGTTTCAGGTTTGGAGCATTTGGGTATTAGGACAATATTTGTATGGTTTATATCGAGGGGCATAGACCGTGTATTCAGAATATGCAGGAAAAGGTCAATAATATCAGGACTGACCACATGCCAAAAGCTCTTATAAACACAGGGGAAAACCATCTGAGCCAGGAGATTTGAAAGCGGACATGATAGATAAGGACTCACATACCTCTATAGCCATGTAAGGTGTCATCAGCACCGCATTCATCTCCAAACTAACCCGAAGTGTCATCGTCTCTATTGCCCCTTGTATCTCCAGTTCAAAAGGCCAATCAGATCAGAAAAGATCAGAAAAATAACGATGGACAATGTCTTGCATATATAGTGTGATGGTTGTCCCGTCATCATCGAACTGATGCTAGCATCATTTCTCCAAATATGGCATGTCCCTTGGCAACATATTTCCAATTTTGACAAATAGGGATCATCCATTCGCAGAGGTCGTACTTTTATCAAACATAATTTATTACATCATTCAATACTTTTGGTCAAAAATCGAGATTGCTTCGAAAGTAGTCTAAATCAAGTATTTGGGAACCTGAGAAAGAAAAAAGATCGTTAGGCTTACTAGGTAGTTCCTAACAAAGAGCCTCCGATGCTTAAATCAGTTTGTGAGGTCAGAAGAAAGTAATAAATGTTGGTGTGAAAGTAATAGATGACGTGCCAATGAATGAAGTAGTTGGTGTATTTATAGTGTCAAATGTATCCACTTTTATAGGCCACGCAATGTGACCCTAAGCTATCGGCTGTCGGATGCTCCACGACTCAAGAGTAAGGTCGGGGGAATCGAGACTCGACCGGACCTGATTAAGAAAGATGCGGATCTTTGCCTAAATAGGTAATTTGCCTCTAGGACTTGGGGGGGGGGGTTGTAATTGCCATTTTAATAATCTTAATTTGAAACAATAAATTAACCTAATAAGATAGATGCCAATTAAAAGGTGAATCTATAGATTAGATTGTATGTGCTTTTGCCCCACATTGGAAAAATGAGGGATGTAACTGAGCTTTGATAAGGATATATAGAGTTGGGGATATGAGAGTTAAAAATAACTCTCACTTGTCCCACATAGGAAATTCTTGGGAACAAAACGTTCCTTATATTGAGTTCAAAGTTCAACTTGTGTTTGAAGTATTATTGGATATGCGAGTGAACTTGTCAAAACCCCACACACGCCGCCCTTCACCCGTTCCAGGTGCGGGTGCGAGTGCGGGCAAAAGTCTCTGTATATATCATTTTGCAGCAAAAATATTTGAATTTCAAAATTCAAACGTTCTATAATAGCATAAACGTTTCTGGAAATTTTTTGTAACTGCTGAAATGTCCGATCGATCGTTATTGATTATATGTTTGGCAGTTACTAACGACAACTTTATGGTTGTTTAATGTTGTTGCCTCCTGGAGCCCTATATATAGAACTCATTTATTCACTTCAAACCACAACACCAACACAACATCGCAACAAAAGCTTTCTCTCCCTCTCGCCCAATTTGGGTTTTGCATGAGTATTCTGGTGACTGAGTGTTCTTCGAGGTGAATTTTAGCTGAGTGAAGAAGCTGAAATTCTGATACCGTCTCATCCTGGGATATGTGACGATGTACTCGATGCACAAATTGGAACGGGCCGTCTATAGGCAAGCAGATTTTAACTTTGTGATTTGGTTGAACAAGAATTATTATGATACAATTCTTATCAGATTAGTTTACATTTCGATTTCTGTAAACAACATATCTAACTATGTTTTGTTGTTCCAAACGATTTATTTTCAAATTGTGTTTGATTTTACGACGCTGCAAAATTTGGTGTTCTCCAAATTGTGATTCTTGATTTTCAAAATATTGCCTTGGCTATTATTTTCAATAGGGGGTACTTTGGTCCTTCAGTATTGGGTTTGCTATATCCCCATCATTAAATACATTCAACTTCGAAAACTAATTTAATACACTTCAAACCAATGAATAAGTTCAAACAAGACAACAAAATAACAAACTAATAACATTTGTGAGATGCGAACTTACAACTTTTTTATTTTGAGGGCTTAACCTTACGATTCAAATAAGACATCGTTGGCGAGTCCTTAATATGGTCTTGTTTGATGTATCTCAAAATTTGTACTGCAACTATCTTTAGATAATTAAGAAATTGTTATATCTTGGTAAATAAATTGTCGATGTTGTCGGAACATGTGAGCAAAAGTATTATCTTAAAATAAAAATAAATAAATAAGTACTAAGAATTTGTGGCACACTCTATGTGTGTGCAAACTCTATAATGCTATTTAGAATAAAATTTAAAAAATTTATTATTTAATAAAGTATATATTAAATAATAAGTTAATCTTAAATTTATAAAAAATGATAACAATAAAAATGCAAGAAAAAAAATAACTATAAAAAAAATAATGAGGAGTGGGAAGTTACATGAACAAATAAAAAAAACTAAATTAAAAAAAAAAAGACAAAAAATGTTGATTCCAGATATGTGTTTTCTCTTAATATATAGTATAGATAACTGTTACCTCATCCTTATCAACATGCACAACCTCATTTTTTTTTTTCAAACAGAACTACGCCAAAAATACCTAAATACAAGATTTATTAATGTTTTCAAAACTATTTTATTTAATTAGCAAGTAAAATAAACTTATGATTCAAATTGAAGTTACTCAATATTGATATGGTCAATAAACTGTTGTTGGTTCAGATTCGATTTCTATTTCAATTCATGTTGTATTTTTTTTATTCTAATATATATATATATATATACGCCACATGTATAAAAGTTAAGTTATTTATTTATTTTACTTAAGAAAAAGATTTCATACACCTAGCGTCTATATGCTAAATGGAAAAATTGTAATTTAGATATGTTAAGTATATATGATGGCGGCAGATTTAGCCTATGCGAGTCCATTTTGACAATTGTTGTCCTATAATTTTAGAAATTTTCCATATTGAGTACAAAAATGACCGAAAAAGTTCACCCAATGGCGACCTGGGAAGGAGGTAGCCCCTAACTCGGAGACACCTCCCAGAACCGTATACCACTTAACAGAGGAAGCCTTGCAAGATCTGTTGTCGCCTACCATGCGTGAAGCTTTATCGAGGGCCGAAGCGGCGGGTGATACTGCAAGCCCCTCCAGCCTCTTCGACTCTTTGGCACTGCCAGTAAGGAGCGGCGACCAACACGGAGATGCCAACGGTGCTTCCAACCCGGAGCCCCTTAGGATCCAGGTTGGAGGCGCTGGGCCTGTAGTACGGAAGAGTTTGCCCTTCGCGGCAAACATCTTGGTAGAGACAGCCACGCCAGAATTCAAAGTCCCAGACTTATCGAGGTACGACGGCAATAGAGATCCACAGGAACATGTCACTTCTTTTGAGCATGTGATGCAACTATACGGACTGACAGATGCAATGAATGCCCAAATTTTTGTAACGACGTTACAAGGGCGGGCCCAAGAATGGTTCACCTCGCTCCCAGAGGCGTCAATCCCAACTTTTGAGGCATTGATGAACAAGTTCTTGTACCAATTCGCCAGCAAGAGAAGATCGAAAGGCCTGCCACATACTTATTCACCATCAGACAAATGGCAGGAGAAACGCTGCGAGGTTTTATGGCCAAGTTTAACAATGAAATGTTAGAGGTTCAAGATTTAAAGATCGAAATGGTCACTAGTATATTAATCCATGGGCTGGGGAAAGGCCTACTGGCTTCAGCTCTAGCACGCAACCCACCAAAAAGCATGGAGGAATTAAGTGAAACAACCGAACAATACATAAAGAGGAGGAGATGCTAGCAATGTAGGAGGATTGGGTAGAACTATAGAAATTGCATCGTGAAAGGGGAAGGCCACTCCATCAAGAGAACACGCCCCATCAAGGTCGAAGACACCACCTTCGGGGCAGATACCACACGTATACCCCACTCCACGCTCCCAGGGGTCGAGTACTAATGGCAGGAGAGAAGGCCAAGTTTGTTAGGTGGCCCCCACCAATGATGGAGGGCCAGCCCCGTAAGAATTTGCATAAGTACTGTCACTTTCATAAGGATGTGGGCGATGATACGGAAGAATGCTTCCGGCTGAAAGACGAAATAGAGCAACTCATCAAGCAGGGATACTTGAGACATTTTGTAAACAAAGAAGGAACTAGAAACCAAGGGGATAGAAGTTACCCAAGAGCGGGCGAGGACGGCAGAGAAGTCGATCTAGAGACCCAGACAAGGGCCAAAAGGACAAAGGGAAGGGGAACCAGGCCCAAGGAAAGGCGTGATAAACACTATAGTAGGTGGACCAACATATGGTGACTCTCGTAATGCGCGGAAAAGGTACGCTCACTATCACATGCCTCAATATATCTGTGCTTATGTTGTTCAGAGAGTACAATGTAGAGATCCTATTACCTTTGATGATAGCGACTCAATAGGGGTAGAAACTCCTCAGGATAACCCACTAGTGATTGCCATTGAGGTAGCAAATTTTCAAGTGAAATTTTTTTTGGTAGATAGTGGAAGTTTGGTAGATGTCATCCTGTTAGATGCATTAAGAAGCATGGAACTCGATCAAACGACCCTCAAGCCAGTGCGAACCCCCTTAACAGGTTTTGGAGGCTCTGAAGTAGTACCTTTAGGGATGATCGATCTGCCGACGATCTTGGGATTTGGTTGTAAGCAAAGGACTATAATTCTTAAGTACCTGCTTGTAGACATTCCTTTTGCGTACAACATAATATTGGGTCGCCCAGGCTTGAATTATTTCCAAGCCGTAATTTCAATATTTCACCAGAAATTGAAATTCCCTACTAGACAAGTGTGGGCTTCGTGCATGGTGACCAGAAGATAGCTAGGCAATGTTACAATCTAACCGTAGCCAAAAGTGGAATGACGCCAATGCCTAGATCGACTTAGGAAGAAAGATTTGAACGAGGGAAAAGATTGATGCTGGTGGAATACAAGGAGATAGAATTATACCGAAGATGCATCAAAGGTGACCAGAAAGTCAATGGTATTGGCTGTTCTGAGAATCATTCGTCAATCTTTGAACAAGTAATATTATGTTAATGAATGTAGTAAGGATTCATAGGCATAAGTTTGTTGTGCTTACTGCCTGCATCGTTTCGATGTCACAACAAACGTCCACAGACTGAAATAACATTTCAGGAAATTGGAACTGCGCTTGGAGGTAGGTTCATGAAATCTGTTTCGTCGAATCGGTCTGGAATACTCCAAGTCAAAGGAATCTCGAAACAGGGCATCAAGAATCCATTTGAGACTTGCACTAAGCATCTGTAGTCGTATTTCATCGACAAGTGACTAGGCTCGTCCATGCAGTGTTGGTGTGTCAGCCAGCTAGGTGGCTGCTGAATGAGGTGACTTGCAGGAATCGTCATATGGAAGCCACTCGGGCCTGGTCGGTATGACTCGTATTCCCGATTTTGATAGTACGGGATTAGTCCTCGGACTTGAGGATCACGGGAGTCCCTTACATACTAAGGCTGTATCTTGGATCTGGTGAAATTTGACTTGGTTATATCACATGGTCATAAGCCTTGTCCAGTGCAGTCGGACTATGTAGGAACGGTGTATTCCAAGATAGGATCTGTCCCCTGTCAAAGGATATGACAGTGAGATCTCCCATGCGCTCTGTGATGGTTTAGACTCAAAAAGTCTATGTCCATAGCACTTGATCTAGTGGGAAAGGATTTCCTGCATAGAGTTAAACCTATCTCGAGCATTAAGCATAGATGCCTTAGTCAAGGATGGGAACCGACATCCTAATTCCATGATCTAGACTAAAGGCCAGGAGACAGGCGACAGTAGGACCGTACTCGTACGTATCAAGCGACGGTAGGACCGTACCTGCATGTAACTCGGAGCCTAAATGTTCACATCAATATTCACCTAGTCTCTAGTGCCATAGACCGTTGCTAGACGAGCACCCATGATAATGGACTACTTTGGTCATGAAATAACAAGAAGTAGGTCCAAGTCTAGCTGAAAGGTGAACCTAAAGAGTCACACCCGCTACACCAAATGAAAGGGAATTAATTTGGAATTAATTCCGGGAGAAGGTTTAGATCTTAATGGAATTAAATTATACTTCTTGGAGATTCAAGTCTGGATGGATTATTTGGAATAATGGGGCTTGAGTTCATAAATTAGATTTATGGATTTTATAATGCATCGGCTTTCCTTTTAATTAGATTAAAAGGATGAATTAATTAATGGGCTTGTTATATTAAAAGAGGATTTAATATAAAGCCCATGGGACTATTTAATATAAAATTAAATAAAGTCCATTCCATTAATTAATTAATGGGCTTGGATATTAAATAGGATTTTAATATAAAGTCCATGGGACTATTTCATTTAGAATTAAATAGGCCCATTCCATAAAGCCCATCAAAATGGATGGACAAGATTTGATCAAGGGATTGATGAGATGAAGGGCCATGATTAATTTGACTTAATCAAAGCCTAGATTGACTAGGATTTGACTAGGTCAAAATCCTAGTCAAGTGTGCCTCTTTGGAAGAAGTTGAGTAAGAATAGAAAATTCTATTTTCTATAAATACTCAAAAACACACACACACACACACACACACACCCCTACTAATCTCTACAACTCTCATCTCTCATCTCTCGTCTCTCTCAATTTTCGTCCATCCCTCTTCTTTACTCTCCAAGATTTCTAGTTTGTTCTTCTTGATTTATTCAAGTTAGAACATGAGAGACGTCGATTGCATTAATTGATAGCGTGTATCGATGTCTCTTCTCCCCAAATAATTTCTTACTATCACAAGGGTTGTTTGCTTTCCGATGTAGCGAGTGAGATAATTTAGAGGGTCTCCTTCTTGAGATCTTAGTGCAAAACGGGGAATAATGCATGTAGCCGAACGAAGACAAAACTACAACCGGGTAGGTTCATTAATTATGTTTTTCGGTTCAAATTCTATGGCCTCCATGTTGTGTTTTGTTGAACATGAGATACACCAAACGCCTGGGAGAATCAAGGGCACACCCCTTGATCCGTTTATGTATGTTATGCATGGTTTAAATTCCATTTAATTATGCTTAGCAATTTTATTATGCTATCTTTTGCGCTTCCGCTATTTGCGTTCATCTCCCGGGCCGATCCACATAACGTTTCAGTGGTATCAGAGCCCAGTTCGGTGTATAGGCCTAGAATTCTATGTGCTATGTACGTTTAAGCATGATAAACGTGTTTTAATTTACGTTTATAGCATGTTTAGCGTAGATCTTGATTGGCGTTTAATTTTGCATGGGATTTTAGATCTTAGTTTTCTTGAATATGTATTTACATGTTCTTGGGTTTGAATTTATCTTGTTGTTTAGAAAATAGCATGAATTTTTGCCGGCTGTGTTGTTTTCCGTTTCTCTCCCATTTTTTGGCTCGTTTTTCAAAACTGTTTTTACTGAATTATTTTTATGATATTATCTGCAGTTTTCTGAACCCGTTGACCTACAATATTTATTTTTTGAGATTTGGAATTTCCTAAAATAAATGTTGCTTTGTTAATGAGGAAAAAGTTTCCTAACAAGATTTAATTTTTACAATTGTTGCACCAATGATCAAGATTTAAATGTAAAATTTCACATTAATTTCTACGTTTTATGATGTTGGACATCATGGTTATTTTAGGGCATGAGCATGAGTAGATCTTGACATATATTAATATTGCACAAATATTGGATTTTGGAATTCTTGAATATATGGGCATATTCTTGTATTATTGGTTTTTGTGTTTCAAAAAATTAATTGCAAGAAAATATTTAAACATGAAAAACGGTGGTGGTCGGCAGGGAGGCCGCACGACAGGCAGCAGGCGAGCGCTTGCGCGCGCGCGGGCCCTCGCAGCAGCTGCGCGAGGACAGCACCTGCGCGCGTCCTGTGCAGGCGCGCCTAGCCGACCGTGCTGGACCGTTTTTCAATTTTTTGCTGTTTTCGTGCATTTTCAGAAAATTTGATTTTTCTGTATAATTTTGGGAATTTTTCTGAATTAATTAACTTGGGGCATGTTAATTTTGGTTGAAATTGGTTATTTACTGGAATTAATATTGCCTTGTTAATTATGAAAAAAGATTTTCCAACAAAAATCGTTGTGCATGGGTTGCACTATTATCCAATGTTTGGTGTGAATATTTTACATGTAATTTCTGTATTTATTTTATGGTATGGGATATCATGGATGTTTGAATAGCATGTTTTACATAATATATGTATCTGTGCTATTTGTGTTAATTGGATTGACGAAGGATGATCACAAAGCCCCTAGACCGCATGTATGGTTTATTTATGTTTATTTGTTGGGTTGTGGCCTGTGTGCCTCTTTATTTTCCTCTCTCTCTCTCTCTCTTTCTTCTAGTTACCTTGGAATAATAAGGCTTTCTCTCTCCCTCATAATGTACTCCCCCAAATGTTTAATTGGGGTTTCTTATTTTATGATGTAATGAGAGTAGAATTAGGGGTGAGGTTTTATTTTTATAAATAAAAGCTGCAAGAGAAGACAAGCCCAAGGTGTTGGAGGCCCATGGAGGTAGCCATCAGATGGCCCACGGAGGATCCATGGAGAAGAAGCCCGGTGTAGGCCCACGATGGAGAGCCCAAGAAGATAAAGAGGACTTACAAGGCCCATTGCATGTAATAGGTTATTAAACCTTGTAATAGGATAGGGCCTACCCTTAGATTGACCATAGATCCACTGCGAGCTCAGTGGGTCGCATAGGTTTGAGCTTGTGATCATCCTACAGGGGCGTGCTAGGATTTATTTTGCATGCGATGCGTTTTATATGCTTATGAGTATTCTATATGGTTATGTATGTTTACATTCATGCTTAGAATATTTATGCTATAACGCATGCAAAACACTTAACATGTGATGAGGTCTCGTTCTATCAAAACTCTCACTTGGTTGAACCAAGTTAAATATAGACCCTTAATAAATGGACTAGGACTCTGGGAGTCTGTCCAAGGCTTCCATCCATGGCAAAGTGAGGAAGATCTTTTGAGTCGATAGCGTGGTCTCACGAGTCGTGGCATGACTATCGTGCTCAGAAGAAACTGCAATTTGTCATGAACGAGGAGTAGACTGCTGTTACCTGTCTCACGAGTTGTGGAGGTAGCAGTCGGTCTATGAATCGGTTGATGGGTGGGGTCTAACGCCCGAATAACGTGATTCACTTGGAGTCCTCGGGATCACGTAAAAGGGTGAGGCAATTATCTTGGGAATCTCGTGGAACGAGAATGGTATGGAATACCTCCCACAGGTTATTTCCCATGCGAATCGTAAAAACGGGGTATGGGGAATATCGCTGTGGATCCCAAGCCCACTAGGAAAGGGATTTCCCAAAAACAACGTTTGAGAGTGTCGTGTTTTCGTAGAAATAGTAGGAGGGGTTAAGGATTAAAGACCGAGACTTAACCAAAATATTACTTCATTCTGCTTATTATTTTTCTGCTTTATGTATTGTGAATGTCTAAGTATCCACCAAACACATCACTAAGAGGCTTATTAAAAGGGAACCAATTACACAAATTGACTGTGAAATCTTAAGGTGGTCTTAGATTTCCAGAACCTTAACTCACATATCGAATGAAGACGTTCCTCAGCCCTTGCCGGAGAGGTCGACAACTAAAGCAACGCTTGGCATTCAAAGGTTGGTAATTATGTTGGCCTAGTACGAGGCAACGATTGCAAAATCTGCACCGTCGGTACTAGTAGGAGAGGCTTCAACCTCCATAGCGAAAGGCAAGTGTGCCAGACGCCAAAAGAGGAAGAAGGGTAAGGTGACATCAACTATTAAGCACTTCGAGTGCTGTTCCTTTACAACACAAGGTGGAGGTAAAGGAAAGAGCAAAAGGTTCAAGCAGTCAAGTTCATAGATTTCTAAGAACGTAAGCATTCACTGCCGTAAAGAGGGCCATTGGAAAATGGAGTATCCTAAACCCCTCTGCAATGTAGGTAAAATTTGATTTTGAGTATTGACATGATCACTTTTACTCTATTTGGTATTTGATACCATTCCAGTCACTAATTTGCGGGTGGTTTGCAGAAAGTGAATAAGGACTTAAAAGTCAAGAACAGTTCTACGATTCAACAATGGCAAGGTCCATTGCTGAAAAGGACTAGAGACTTGTTAGGCCCATAATCGTGATTATGTTAGGATAGTTTATAGGAATTACGTAATCTAGCATGATCAAAAGTATGTCTCTTTGTTAGACAAAGGTTTTATTTCATACATATTTGATCAAACAAAATTATTGAATATTGATTCATGTTTGCTAGTAGTTACACGTAAATTCCTAGAATACCATCCCATAAAAAGTTTATGGATACTCAAAATTCAAATTATTTAAATGGAATAATCAAGACTAACTTACAGATTTGGCATCTGCAACAGCTAGGACGTTTCCTAATGTTAAAAGATAAGTAAATTGAAAAGTTCGATGAATATAGAAATAGATGACTTGAATCGAATAAATTTACAAGTCTTTTATGAAGAGGAAAGTCCACAAGCTCTTTGTTGGACGAAGTAGGCTTGCCAAATAGTCTATTGGAAGGGATCCAATAAGACAACTGTAGGTTACTAATACACAAGACCATAAGAGGGTTCAAAAGTCTAAAGGTCCCATAGGAGGTTTGGGAATTAGACTTAAGGAGGTGAACCATAAATGGTTGCAAAATTAAACCTGTTTCGATAGGATCGAAAAGGCCGTGTATTTAGTGGGAGCTCTTGAGCATCCAGTTGAGGATGGAATTCTCAATGAAACATTTCCTGTAAAGGCCAAGTATGACGGTCTCTGATAAAGGGAATGATCAAGCCTCGTTGGACAGAGGTCGATCGAATTTTTACCCAATTATCTTAACCCGTGTAGACATAGACTCGAAAATTGCCAACGTAAGGAACGTGACACTTTGCTAGGAGTCACGCAGAAGGAGCCATGGTTTGGCAAGCCTGTGTCCCGGCAAAGTCCTTGAGCATGTAGAATGATCCTACATACGTCAAGGGACTAGTGGGAGACAAATTAGACTCGGTGTTTGGTTTGTATAGGTTTACGACAGAATAATGCTAACGTTGCTTATAATTTCATTTCTTACATAAATTGATCATATTTCAGTCCCCTTAAGAACGGACCCGAATATCGTAAGAGATACGAGTGATCGGGATATGTTCGGTCAAAATTGGATTAGAAATCCAAACGAACTGTGGAACGTGATGATGGACATCATAGTAGGATTTATGAAGATGAGCCATAGAATCCGTTAGGAAATTCAAACAAGGTTTGAAACACCGCATAACTGGAATATTCGTTTTGACGAGCTTATACGGAGCATGACTCGGTCTTAAACGACATAGGTAATCAATGGGAGTAGAAATTGTGTTCCATGTGTTTAAATGTGTAATGTCTTGATTCATGGATGAATTCAAGATATTAGGAATCACTAAAACATAACTTTAACTCACGAAAATTCTCCATGACATTTTAGGGTTCCCACATACACATCATGAGTTGAGCTTTTCAAAGACTCAGTCATGGTAGACTGATGAGAAAACTTAGATATGTAGAGGGACAAGTTGTTCGAGACTCAGTCATGATAAGACTGATGAGAAACCTTAGATACTATGAATAAAGCATCAACTCATTCGAGACTTAGTCACGGTGGACTAATGAGAAAGCTTGGATGTTGAGTATCCCCTACGTTTTAACCCTAGGCAAACATACGATATGTTTACTCAGTACATGGGAACCGATGTTGAGTGTGCTTCTTGCATGACTCAACAAAATTCGGTAAGGCACTGAGGGGTTGAAGACAGCAATCAAGAACGATCCTTAGTACCTTAATAAGGACTAAAGATGTGTTCATGATGCACCGTCTGTTGAGAGTTGCCTTGGAAGGCTAAAGCGATACTAGCTTCTAGAGTATAAGTGAAAACCAATTAGTCTCAAAGGTATGCACAGTTAGGCCCAATGACGAGTGCATTGGATAGTTGTCACGGATGAAGACTGCGTCTATAGGATGGACGTGGCGCCTAGCACGGCCAAGCCATGTTCGCCTATATGGCAGGCAACTTGGCTATGGGAGTATTGGCACGAGATCTCATCACAAGATCCACGAAAATATTCTTAAACAACCACCATCTCTAGGAGGCAATGGTGGATAGAGGTAACACGGTTAGACCGTATTGCTTCAGCAAGGAAATATAAGCGGACTCACAATACCTTAGTCGGTAGTGTAGATTACTCATACTTAGAGGATTCTAAACAAAGTGGGTAATTGACTTTATGGTCAAGTGGGAGATTGTTAGAATAGGTGACCCGAAAGTCAATGGTATTGGCTGTTCTGAGAACCATTCGTCAATCTTTGAACAAGTAATATTATGTTAATGAATGTAGTAAGGATTCATAGGCATAAGTTTGTTGTGCTTACTGCTTGTATCGTTTCGATGTCACAACAAACGGCCACAGACTGAAATAACATTTCAGTAAATTGGAACTGCACTTGGAGGTAGGTTCATGAAATCAGTTTCGCCGAATCGGTCTGAAATACTCCCAAGTCAAAGGAATCTCGAGACAGGGCATCGAGAATCTATTCGAGACTTACACTAAGCATCTGTAGTCGCATTTCATCGACAAGTGACCAGGCTCGTCCATGCAGTGTTAGTGGGTCAGCCAGCTAGGTGGCTGCTGACTGAGGTGACTCGCGGGAATCGTCATATGGAAGCCACTCGAGCCTGATCGGTATGACTTGTATTCCCGGTTCCGATAGTACGGGATTAGTCATCGGACTTGAGGATCACGGCAGTCCCTTACATACTAAGGCTGTATCTTGGATCTGGTGAAATTTTACCTAGTTATATCACATGGTCATCATAAGCCTTGTCCAGTTCAGTCGGACTATGTAAGAACGGTGTATTCCAATATAGGATCTGTCCCCTGTCAAAGAATATGATAGCGAGATCTCCTATCCGCTCTGTGATGGTTTAGACTCACAAAGTCTATGGCCATAGCACTTGATTAGTGGGAAAGGAGTTCCTGCATAGAGTTAAACCTATCTTGAGCATTAAGCATAGATGCTTAAGTCAAGGATGGGTCGTTGTGGGTCGTTGCCTCGTATTGGACCAGCATGTTGATCAACTCATGAATAGACTTCTCAAGTCCGTTCATGTTGTAGTTTACAACAAACGGGTCATAGGATGGAGGAAGCGACTGGAGGATCACGTCAATGTACGTGTCATTGTTAAGCCCAGCTTTAAGGTCCTCGAGTTTCTCCACTAAGGAGAGCATCTTGACCCCATGACTCTGTACAGACGCTCCTTCAGCGAGCTTGGTGCCAAAGAATGCTTTTGTGGCGACATATCTAATATGCCTATCCGGAACCGCATAAACCTCGTTCATGCAGAGCATTATGGCGGAGACGTTGTCCAGCCTCTCATACTGCTTCTGGATGTCGTTAGACATCAAAGCCAGTATGATACTGTGTACTTTCCGGTTGTCCTCATGCCATTTCTCGAACGTCAAACGTTCTTCAGGCGTGGACCCCTCCGGTAAGTTGCTCGGTGGCGGCTCGTCCAAGACGTAGCCTTGGTTCTCGAAACCGAGGACAATCCTCAGGTTTCTCAGCCAGTCCTAGTAGTTCGTTCCGTTGAATTTGTTAGTCTCAAGAATCATGGTTAACGGGTTCTTAGACATGTCTACATTAATGAAAATGTAAAGCAGAAATTAGCAGATGATGGTAATATTATTGTTCAAGTTGAAGACTTGGTCTTTTAGTCTTTAACCCTCCCACTATTTATACGAAAGTCCGCCACTCTCAAGCGGAGTTTCGGGAAACCATTTCCTAGTGGGCTTGGGATCCACAAGCGTAATCTCCATGCCCCGCTTTTTACGATTCACATGAAGAAGACCTTGTGGGAGATATCCAATATCATTCTCATCCAATGAGCTTCCCAAGATATTTTGCCTCACCTATTCACATGGTCCCGAGGACTCCAAGCGAACCATGTTACTCAGTGTTGGGCCCGACCCATCAACCAAATCATGCCTCAACCTGTCGCCCCCCACGACTCGTGAGACAGGAAAATAGAGAGCGCAGTCTTTTTGTTCACAACAATAGTGCAGCTTTCCCCTAGTCCAAGACCGAGACCTCATCACATTATTGTGTTTTAGCATGCATAAATATCCAATATTTAAAGCGATAAATAAAAAAACGCCGCATGCATAAAACATAGCATACCCCTGTTAGGATGATCACAAGCCCAACCTATGCGACCCACTGAGCCCGCAGTGAGTCTATGGTCTGTCTAGGGTAGTCCTAAATTATTACAATAGTAATATACCCATTATCATTCCAATGGGCCTTGTAGTGCTCTTGTTTCATGCCTTGATGCTCCTCCTTGGGGTCTCCGACTCCAATTGCTTGTTAAAATTGAATCCTCACCAATCCTATCTACTCTCATTACAACTGAAAGTAATACATCGGTAATAAAGAAAACAAGCCTTAACATCATGAGGCTGAAAATACGGGAGATGATAGTCCCAAAAAACAAGAGGCACGCAGGCCCCACCCAACAGAAAATAAATAAACATTCATTCATCCATACATAAGGTCTAGGGCTCTTGTGATCATCCCATGTTGATTCCATCAACTCACATATAACATAATTATTCCAAATAATCATGCAATAAAACCAATGGATATTCCAAATATCCAAGTGATGTCCAACATCACAAAAGCATAAATATACAAATAATATGCAAAATTCAAATTTGAAATTTAATGGACATTTTAAACAATGCATCCAATGCATGTATTAATCCCAAATTAATTAAGCAAATTTAATTCAAGGAATTATCCAATTATCCCAAAATCAAAAATGCAAAATTAACATATTTTCAGAATATTGTGCAGAAAATACAGAAAATCGAATTTTCCAGAAATAGTCGAAAAACGGCACAAAACGGCCCAGCCGTTGTGCTGGCCGGCAGCCCGCGCGCACAGGGCAGCGCGCGCTGTGCTGCGCGCTGGCCCTCGGCCAGCAGCGGCCGGCTGCGCACAGCGCGCGCGCCTGTGCGCATCGTCCGCGCTCATGGCGCGCGCGCAGGCGCCCGCCTGCGCGCGGCTACTGCCGGCCCGACCAAATTTTTTTTTTTTTTTTAAACTGTTTCAGCACAATAAAATTAATATTATTCTGAAAATAAGCATGCAATTTTAGATCCAATCTAATAAAATTAAGCATGCCAAAAGTCCATTAAATCCAAACAATTGAATCATCATATTATTCATATATTTACGTAATCTAACATGCCAATAAAGCCATTTAAAAGCAAGTAGATCATGCCAAACACATAGATCTATGCCCCTTACATCGAACCGGGCTCTGATACCACTTGAAGGACACGCGGATCCGCCCGGGAGCGCGAGTGGAAGCGAGAAAAGCGTGGAATTGCGTAAATTTAAATCAAATTCAAAATACGCGAATCCCAAGGGGTGTACCCTTGGGTGCTCAACCGGGCGTTCGATGTAGGATGTGTAAATATTAAAACATATATTTAAACACATAGGTCATAGATATACAAATGAAATCAATCAAAGCGTAATAAACCGTTACCTTTGATTGTTTAGCGTATGCTCCCGGCTACTAGCGCTGTTCCTTCTCCGGAATGCTCACGAAATCCAAACGTATGGATTCTCCAAAGGTGATCCACACCACACTGGAAGAAACACACGTTCTTCTTGCTAGAAAAGAACGGGTTTAGGAAGGAATCGGTTTAAGAGAAGAACACTATGAATTAGTGTTCTCTTAAACTTACTTTGTTCTTCTTCTTGATTCAAAATCTAGTGAAGAACACAAGTGTAAGAGAGGAAGGGAGCACGAAATTTTGACAGAGAGGAGAGGATTTTTGTCTTCTCTTTTTCCTAGAAAAAGATTAATAATGAATCACTTATGCTTGGTGTTGTATATTCTCATATATATACATAATTAATGTGATTATTGAAATGTGTCTTGGTTCATCCAAGGATGTCTAGATTCATTCCAATCAATCACCATCAATTCTTCAATCAAGCCTACCAAAATTTATGGTATGATCAAATCATACCAAAAGGGAAGAGCTTGATTGGAGTTGATTTGTCTCTTTCCAAAAGAGATAAGTCAACATACCACCTAGCATGAAACATGGCTGATTTTGCTTCCTCCAAGGGAGCGTGTCGGCCATGTTTAATTAAGGGAAGAAGTCCAACTTCTTCCTATTCCAAATTAGGAATTATTTCTCCTCTCGGGTATAATTTAACGGACCGGGTTTTATCGTAATCCAATTACGACGAACCTAATATTAAATCCAATTTAATGTGCACTTAAATTATTCTCGTTGATCTTTTAATCCAATTAAAAGATCTAACGTCTCAACATCTCAACTTTTCATATTTAATCGAAAATCCAATTTACCGATTAAATGAAAGCTCGATACAATATCGGCCCGTCCATCCAATGGACTTTCCCTTAAGTAATCCAATTACTTATTTTATCCTTCGAGATTGACTCCAAGTCGATCTCTCAACCTCCTCGGTGATTTGTGTGTGACCTTTTAGGTTCACCCTCAGCTAGACTTGGGCCCGTGTCCCACAAGGGCCCGTTACCATGGCTGGCCGTCTAGCAACGGTCCATGGCACTAGAGACTAGGTGAATTGGCGTGAACATTTAGGCGCCGATTCCGTACGGGTACGATCCTTCCGTCTACCGTCTCCCGGCCTTAGTCTAGGGTATAGAATTGGGCGTCGGTTTCCATCCTTGACTAGGCATCTATGCTTAATACTCGAGACCACGTATGCTTCATTGCGTCGACAAATGGAACCATTCCCTGTTCGACCAACCACTGTGGCCACAGCTTCAAACAGCATGAACCTGTCTCCGAGTGCATAGGAGATACCTCTGTCACATACTGACAGGGGACGGATCCTCTTCTTGGAATCCACCGTCCTCGCTACACATTCTGACTGCACTGGACAAGGCTTATAATGATCATCTTACAGAATGATCACCTCTCGCCAGATCCAAGATACAGCCGTCCTGTGCACACGGCTGCCATGATCCCTCAAGTCTGAGGATTACTCCCGTACTATCGGAACCGGGGAAAACCAATCATACCGACCAAGCCTCCAAGGCTTCCATATGATGATCCCCGCGAGTCAGTCCAGTCGGCTCGACCCCAGTCGACCAACCCATCAAGATCGTGTAGGCGTCCCACGCCTGTCGCCGATGAAACACGGCACTCATCCAATGAACACGACTCTTGACGCAAGTCTCAATAGGACTCTCGATGTCCTGTCTCGAGGTCCTCGACTTGGAACGTTTCAGACCCAACTCTTAATCAGTTGGTTTCATGACCACCATCCAATGCGTGGCCCAACTGCACGAGTTGTTATCCATGGTCTGTGGGCTTTGTTGCGATATAAGTTAAACACCATTTTAACAAATGTAAGATGAGCGCAACAAAGAAGGTACCATTGGTGACGAACACTCATCTTATTCATCACATAATAATATTACATTCATATCAAGTTGTCGGATAGGTTACAAATTGCCAAACCTATTGGCTTTCTGGTCACCTATTCCAACAACTATCACGTTGTACACCGTGGCTGTACTAGATATGGCTTATGACTACTCAACTGCATTTTTGCAATCTCTCACCATGCCTAAGATGCAGTCTCGATGTACAGGTAAACTCAGCAATTCCTCATGTCAAAGTATTTGACCTGTACCATTGGAACTGGGAACTCACATCATACCTAGCCGATCCTACTCAAGGTCCTCCGTAAGACGGTTCCCGCGACTCACCTCAGTGGCTGCTCCCCAGCCGCCCGACCCCCTAACACTGCTTAGACGACCCTCGTCACCCGTTGATAAAACACGACAGCAGGTGCTTAGTACAAGTCTCAAGTGGAATCTCGGTACCCATTTTCGAGATTCCTTGACTTGGAGATTTTCAGACTGATTCAGCGGAACTGATTTCATGGACCTACCTCCAAGCGTAGTCCCAGTCCCCGAAATGTGATCTCAGTCTGCGGGCTTTGTTTGTGTACCGAACAATTATAAAGCAGTCAAAGTGAACACAGACAAAGCATGCGCCAAATGAATTTCACTTTCTTATTCATCAATGTTTTATTAAAACTTCAAAATTGTTCAGACATAGGTTATAATTCGCCTAACAAGATTGGCTTCATGGTCACCTATTCTAACAATCTCTCACTTGACCTTTAAATCCAATCACCCATATTCTTAATCCCCATCTTCTAAAGATGTTGCATATGAGCACTCTGCGACATATGGTTTGTCAGCGGATCTGTTGTGTTGTCTGCTGAGTTGACTCGGTCCATCCGAACGTCACCTCTTCCTACCATTTCTCTTAGAAGGTGATAGCGTCTAAGAATGTGTTTGGATCAGTGACGAGATCTCAGTTCCTTTGCTTGCGCTATGGCTCCGTCGTTATCACAAAAGATGATTACGGGCTCCGCAATGCTAGGCACCACACCCAACTCTTGGATGTAGTTTCTCATCCAAACCGCTTCTTTCGCAGCTTCCGAAGCTGCTATGTATTCGGCCTCAGTGGTGGAATCAACAGTGGTTGCCTGCTTGGAACTTTTCCATGCTACCACTCCTCCATTGAGCCTGAATACATAACCTAATTGAGACTTGGCATCATCGTCATCTGCCTGGATCAGTTCTCCATTGCCATAGACTAAGAACATTTCCTTAGTCCTCCTTAGGTACTTAAGGATGCCCTTGACCGCATTCCAATGTTCCTCTCCTGCACAGGCCTGATATCTGCTTGTTACACTCAAGGCGTAACCGATGTTAGGTCTTGTGCAGTGGACCGCATATTGGATGCTTCCTAAGGCAGAAGCATAGGGAACGATTTTCATCTTTTCAAGTTCCTCATCAGTCTGCGAAGACTGTTTCTTGGACAACTTGATCCCATGCCTAATGGGAAGGAATCCTCGTTTGGAGTTGTCCATCCGAAACCTTTTCAGGACTTTCTCTATATACGAGTTTTGGGTTAGTGCTAACATTCTTTTAGATTTGTCCCTGACAATCTGGATGCAAAGAATGTAGGAGGCTTCACCCAAATCCTTCATGGAAAACTGAGTTGATAACCATGCTTTTGTGTTACCCAACATTCTAACGTCATTTCCTATGAGCAGAATGTCATCCACATAAAGTACTAGGAACACTATAGAGCTCCCACTGACCTTCTTGTATACATAAGGGTCCGATTCGTTTTTGATGATATCATAAGCCCGTATGACTTCGTCAAAGCGAATGTTCCAACTCCAGGATGCTTGTTTGAGGCCATAGATGGACTTTTGGAGACGACAGACTTTCTGTTCTTCTCCGGTAACTGTGAAACCCTCCAGCTGATCCATGTAGATCTCTTCCTCAACGAAACCATTGAGGAAGGCCGTTTTCACGTCCATCTGCCATATCTCATAGTCATACCATGCTGCTATGGCAAGCAAGATCTGAATGGACTTAGCCCTGGCGAGTAGGTGTCCTCAAAATCGATCCCGGGTCGTTGAGTGTACCCTTTTGCTACTAGCCTAGCCTTGAAGGTTGTGACTTCTCCATCAACACCAAGTTTGCGCTTATAGACCCATTTATAGCCAACTGGCTTAACCTATTTGGGTGGGTCTACAAGTGTTCAGACTTGGTTCTCATTCATGGAGTCCATTTCGGTTTTCATGGCCTCAAGCCATCTCCCGGAGTCGATGTCAGATATCGCTTCCCCGTATGTCTTAGGATCCTTATCCAATAGACTGGTCATGTTTAGAAAGCCGTATCTCATGGGAGGTCGTGACTCTCTAGCTGACCTACGGAGAATGGGAACGTCAGTGGTGACTGTGGGCGCTGACTGTATGGGAGCCGGTGGTTTAGGTACTGGGGCTGGCCCTTCCTAAGGTCGTCCTTCATGCCTAGCATGCTGAACTTCTCGAGGTCGGTCAGCCTTCTGGGTATCTATCCTGAATCCTCTAAGTGAGGAATCCGCAGCTTCTATTGATGACTGGTTTGCATCACTTGACTCCTCAAGGATCAGTTCATCAGGTTGGATATCCTCTGGAAAATCTTGTTCCATGAACACTGCGTTCCTTGAAACAAATACCTTTTGTTCCAAGGGGTCATAGAAATAATAACCTGCAGTTCCTTTGGGGTATCCAATGAACCTGCATAAACTACACTTGGATTTTAGCTTGTCTCCCACTAGCTTCTTGACGTATGCAAGGCTACCCCACACTTTCAAGTAGTTGTAGGATGCAGGATTGCCGTGCCATATCTCATATGGCGTTTGGGTCAATGCACTAGTAGGCGCCAAGTTCAACAATTTGGCCGCAATCTCCAATGTGTAGCCCCAAAACAACAAGGGCAATTTGGTAAAATTCATCATGGATCGGACCATGTCCAACAGGGTTCGATTCCTCCTTTCTAAGACCCCATTCAACTGTGGTGTCCCGGGAGGTGTCCATTCAGAGATTATACCGTTTTCTTTAAGATAATTAAGGAACTCAGTACTAAGGTACTCTCCGCCTCGGTCTGACCACAGGACTTTAATTTTGCAGCCGGTTTGGTTCTCAACTTCAAGTCTGAATTCTTTAAACCTCTCAAGAGCTTCAGACTTGTACCTCATTAGGTATACATAACCATACCGTGAATGATCATGGGTGAAGGTTATGAAGTAGGAGAACCCACCACGGGCCTACGTCCTTAGTGGTCCACATACGTATGTATGGACCAAGTCCAACAGACTTGTGGCAAGCCTGCTTTGTCCTACAAAGGGCCTTTTGGTCATTTTCCCTCTGAGACAGGATTCGCAAGTTGGTAGCTCACTCAAGTCCCCTACCTCTAGGTTCTTTGAGTCCATCAATTTCTTCATCCTATCTTGGGAAATGTAACCTAGCCTTGCGTGCCACAGTTGTGCGTTCCCGTTATTATCTATTTTACGTTTGTGTTGATCGTTTAGAACGAAGTTCGTTTTTTGTAAGATATAGAGACCGGTATTAAGCGTACCAAGCAGATGAGCAATACCATACCTCATCAAATAAAAGCAATTTTTATTGATCATAAACTCATACCCACTATTGTCTAACAACGGAATGGAAATAATGTTTCTAATCATGCTAGGTACATAATAAACTTGCTCTAATTCTATACTAATACGATCACTAACTACTAGAGTGGCGGATCCTACTGCTTCTGTCGAGATAGCCCTGGCATTCCCAAGCTTTAGGATCATGTCCCCGCTACTCAGTTTTCTGCTTCTTTTCAGCACCTACAAATCATTGCAAATGTGAGCTCCACAGCCGGTATCTAATACGTAAGAGACGGTGTTAGTAACCATATTAACTTCAATCACAAAGATACCTTGTTTGGAGAGGATTTTGGGGCAATCGCTTTTCCAATGCCCTTTCTCACGGCAATTGATACATATGTCATATGCCCTCGACTGTTGCTTTGAGTCAACCTTCCCTTTTCCTTTGCCTTTCCCCATTTTGGCAATGGGAACCCTCTTAGTGTTGGTAGTTTCTTTGACGGCTTTTCCCTTTCCCTTATTCCTTTTCCAACGTCCGGCACCTTTGTCTTTCATTTTGGAAGTCGAAGCATCTCCAAACAATACCGACGGCGTAGACTTTTTGGTCGTTGCCTCGTATTGCACCAATATATTGATTAACTCATGAATACCCTTCTCAAGTGTGTTCATGTTGTAGTTAACAATGAATTGGTTGAAGGAGGGTGGGAGAGACAGAAGGATCACATCTATGTACGTCTCGTTATCGAGCCCTGCCTTGAGGTCCTTGAGCTTTTCCAACAAGGTAAGCATCTTGACCCCATGCTCTTGTACAGAGGACCCTTCGGTCATTTTAGTTCCAAAGAACGCCTTTGTCGCGACATACCTAGTATGCCGGTTCGGGACTGCATAGCAATCCTTCAGGCGAGCCATAATGGAAGGGAAATTGTCTAGCCTTTCATACTGTTTTTGAATCTCATTCGTCACAGAGGCAAGTATGACGCTACGGACTCTCCGGTTATCCTTATGCCAAGTCTCGAACGTCTCACGTTCTTTTGGCGTGGATCCTTCCGGCAAGGTCCTAGGGAACGGCTCGTCCATGACATAGCCTTGGTTCTCGTAATCGAGGACTGTCCTCAGATTGCGCAACCAGTCGTTGTAATTGGTTCCATTTAACTTGTTGGTCTCAAGTATGGTTGATAATGGGTTCTTAGACATTTTTAAATCTACATTTAAATAACAGAACTACGGTTAGCAGAATTTTAAAAGACGGAAGTTTTAATAAATAATTAAATGCTTGGAATTTAGTCATTTAATGCTCCTACTATTTATACGAAAACACGATACTCTCAAACGTTGTTTTCGGGAAACACCCTTTCCTAGTGGGCTTGGGATCCACAACGATTTTTTCATACTCCACTTTTACGATTCGCATGGGAAGAATCCTGTGGGAGGTATACCATACCATTCTCGTTCCACGAGATTCCCAAGATAATTGCCTCACCCTTTCACGTGATCCCGAGGACTCCAAGCGAATCACGTTAATTGGGCGTTAGACCCGACCCAATCGACCGATTCATAGACCCACTGCTACCTCCACGACTCGTGAGATAGGTAACAACAGTCTACTCCTCGTTCATGACATAGTGCAGCTTCTTTTAAGCACGATAGTCGTGCTACGACTCGTGAGACCACGCTATCGACCTAAATCAGCTTCCTCACTATGCCATGGATTGGAAGGCATGGACGAACTCCTAGAGTCCATGTCCATTTATAAAGGGTCTAATATTTTGAACTTTGGTCCAACCAAGTGAGAGTTGTAAATGACCGAGATCCCATACACATATACATTCATCTATAATGCATAATTAAAGTTTGCATCCCATCGCAATAATATGATAAATAAACCATTCATTCACCATAAAAGCCATATGCAAAATTAAAGCCTAGCACGCCCCTGTTGGATGATCACGGGCCCGAAGCCTATGCGACCCACTGAGCCCGCATTGGATCTGTGGTCAATCCAGGGTTGATCCTACACTATTACATTTAATAGCAACTCAATCAACATGCTCATGGGCCTTGGTCTCTTTTTTTCTTCCAAGTCTCCATGGAACGCCTTGGATCCTCCATTCTGGGCTCTCCATGTGGACCATCCTTCATCTCCACCAAAAACATAAAATAAAATCCTCACTCCTATACTGCTCCCATTACATACGTAAAAAGAAACCCCAGCGAAAATCCGGAGGGAGTACAATGGGAGGGAGATAGAATTCCTTATTATTCCAAGACAACTAGAAGAGGATAAGGAGAAAGTAAAAGAGGCATATAGGCCCAACACAAATTTAAACCATACATTCGGTTTAGGGCTCGCGATCATCTGTTCTTCAATAAACGCACATAATTACATGATATCCAATCACATAAACATATGCATATAATCCATGATATCCAATCACATAATCCTACGATAAAGAAACGAGTTATGTATGAAAAACATGGTATAACATTGGCAATATCCTTTCTCGTTTAGGAAGACCCTTCCTCATTATTTGAAGGTGAGTAATACCCCCGGATTCCAAATCAAATACAACAACCTTCCAAACAATGTTCTTTAAGAAAACATGCAAAATTAAATAAAACTAATCTTTCAGAATTATCCAACAAATTAAATAATAAGAAAACGTGAATAATCAACCGGCCGCCGCCACCGGCGGCGTTCCGTCGGGGCACACAGGCCAGCAGGCCTGACCAGTTGTCCGTGCGCGCGTAGGGCACGCCAAGCCCAGCGCGCGCACGCAGGCCCCTACCTGCTCCCGCGCTCTCCTGGTCGGTTGTGCTGCGCATGCTGGCGCGCGCAGGCACCTCGGCCCGCACGCGCCTTCCTGCCGCGCCGCCTGCGTGCGCATCCTGTGCGCCGGCCGGGCACGCCTGCCAGGCACGTGCGCACAGACTCTGTTGTCTTCCTGCGTGCGCGCCTGGCGGCACTGCGTAATGCGCGAGTGCGCGTGCGGCCTCCCTGGCCACGTACCGGCCGCGCAAGCGCTCCGACACACTGGCCTGGCGCACGCGCGAGCTTCCTTGCCTGCGTGCGTGCGCGCCCGGCCATGTGTCCGCGCTTTGTGTCCAGCTGAGCGCATGCAGGCCGTGGACCCGCGCGCGCTGTGCGCGGCAGGCGGGGCTACCGCACGCAGGGTCCCCTGCCTGCACGCGCCTCGCCTGAGCCCATTGCGTGCGCGGTCAGCCGTCGGCTGGCCGCGTGTGACGTTTTCTTTTTATTTTATTTTCTTGCCCCCGTTTCCCAAGAAAAACAAGAACACCAACAACACCAATAATTCATCACGATTAAAGATAAGAAAACGACATGCTTGATAATTAAAACATCAAGAATTAAATAAATCATGCCATACACGTTTTCATGGTTTAAACGCACATAAAACCCTAAGCCTATATACCAAACCGGGCTCTGATACCACTGAAAGCCTGGCAAAGGCGTGTGGATCGGCCCGGTAGAAGCGCGAATGCGGAAGCGCGGTATAATAAAATTTGCAAGAATTTAAACATGCCATGAACGAAGTAAAATAAATATGTTCAAGGGGTGTTCCCTTGAATCTCACAAGCATTCGGTGTATCTCATGAATAATAAAACATACAAAACATTCATGGAGGCCATAGGGTTTAAAGAGAAGGCGACGAAAAATCTAAATTGGAAACCTACCGATTGTCGTTTTCGTCTTCAATCCGCTACTCGCGTTGTTCCCTGTTTTGCTCCAAGATCTCGAATGGGAGACCCTCTAATTCGTACACGCAATCCGCCCACTTATCTTGATCCTCGTGCTAGCGAAAGAACAAGTGTATGTTTATTTGGAGAGGACGAATTGATCGAACATTATTGATTAACGAGACCAACCCTCCTTAGAGTTCAATTATAAAACAAAAGAACATGGAAGTGTTTCTTGGAAAGAGAGGGAGAGAGTGCAGCCGAGAGAGAGAGGAGAGGCCGAGTGGTGTGTGTGTGTGTGTGTGTGTGTGCTCCAATTTTTCATCACTTCTTCCAAAGTGAAGAGTTAGGAATATTTATAGAGGAGGAATATGATTCCTCCTCTAATTCCAACTCTTTGGAAGACTCCACTTGGAATAAGATTTGACCTAGTCAAATCCTAGTCAACTTCTAGTTTCTTGGTCGTACCAATCCTAGCCATTGATCTCTCTCTTTAATATCAACCATTGATTAATTGAATGGAATATTTAAATCTCATGTAAATAATCCAAAAAGTCAATAAATAAATATATCAAATATAAATATTTATTCCAAGCCTATTAAATTAATTTCTAATAAATCTAATTTATTAGATAAATTCCTTTAATCTAATAAAAGGAATTAATTTCTTCCTACGAAAAGAAGGACCTGATTAACTCAAATTTAATCGTTCCACTTCTCTCCAAATATTTAATTCCAAATTAAATACGTCATGTGTGCGGATTGTATGTGACTCTTTAGGTTCATCTTCAGCTAGACTTGGTTGGATTCCTAGAATCCGCCCGTTACCATGGGTGGCCGTCTAGCAACAGTCCATGGCACTAGAGACTAGGTGAATATGCGTGGGGATGAACATTTACATCTATCCTTCCGTCTACGGTCTCACCACTTAGGGTCTAGGGCACGAATATGTAGGTATCCATTCTGGACCTAAGTGTCAATTTGTCCTTTACCAAACGCCGTAGGGAATCCTTCCCTTCTGTTCAGTTACTGTGGCCACAGATTTTAGGGACAAGACACAGAGTATTGTGAGACTCTACTGTCAACCTTCTTAACAGGAGACAAATCCTTTCTTGGAAACTACTGACACATTGTACACAGTGGCTGCACTAGATATGGCTTATGACTACTCAACTGCATTTGGCAATCTCTCACCATGCCTAAGATACAGTCTCGATGTATAGGTAAACTCAGCAATTCCTCAAGTCAAAGGATTTGACCTGTACCCGTTGGAACCGGGAACTCACATCATACCTAGCTGACCCTACTCAAGGTCCTCCGTAAGAAAGTTCCCACGAGTCACCTCAGTCAGCCGCTCCCCAGCAGGCCGACCCACTAACACTGCTTAGATGACCCTCGTCACCCGTCGATGAAACACGACAGCAGGTGCTTAGTGCAAGTCTCAAGTGGAATCTCGGTACCATTTTCGAGATTCCTTGACTTGGAGATTTTCAGACTGATTCGGCGGAACTGATTTCATGGACCTACCTCCAAGCGTAGTCCCAATCCTCGAAATATGATCTCAGCCTGTGGGCTTTGTTTGTGTAGCGAACAGTTATAAAGCAGTTAAAGTGAACACAGACAAAATATGTGCCACATGAATTTCACTTTCTTATTCATCAAGGTTTTATTAAAACTTCGAAATTGTTCAGACCTAGGTTATAATTCACCTAACAAGATTGGCTTCATGGTCACCTATTCTAACAGATAGGGAACACTTTGTTTAAGTCCGTGAAGTCTGTGCACATTCGCCACTTTCTTGATGCCTTTGTCACAATCACCACGTTTGATAATCATTCGGTGTATTGCACCTCTCTCACATACCCGGCTTCTAGCAATTTGTTCACCTCCACCTCGATGATCTTGTTCCCCTCGACCCCAAACGTCCTCTTTCTGTTTGACTGGTCCAACCTGTGTTCTCCTTCAGAAGCTCGATCACCATCATCTCCAAGCTTGAGGTCATACGCGACCCAATTCTGGTCATCTTACTTGCTTCTCCTTGTACCAGTTCAATCATCTTCTGCTCTCTTGCTGGTTCTATCCACTTTGGGCTTAGACTTCTTTAAGGCGTCCATCTTCTCAATCGAGTGCCCCGTCACTATCTTTCTTTTGGTCTTTATGTCATCACCTTAACTCTTTTTCAGAATAGGTTGTAACACTTCCTAGTCTCCCTCTGGTCACACCTCACCTCGCATATTCAATGTCTTGTTGGGAACTTCATTTTCAGGTGATAGGTGGACACTACTGCCATCGACGTTCTCCTTCTTGGCTCATAACCCAACGAAGCTGGAAGGACGCACTATCTAAACCCATTTTCCTCAATGCTCCCATGAACAAAATGTCCACAGAGCTACCCTTGTCAACTAACACCTTGTGCACCAAAATATTTGCAATGGCCATCTTGATCACCATTGGGTCGTTCTGCGACCCCATCTTTGATGACAAGTCGTTTTTGCTAGAGGTGATCTCCTCTTCCTGCTCAACCTTCAAAACCATCTCACTTTCTCTTTCAAAACAGTTGCTTCCGGCGTACCTCTTTTGCGACCTCGCGGGGTCTCCGCCAGTAGGTCCTCCTACAATTGTATGAATGACTCCTTTCACAGGAGCGTTATCACCTGCGTCGTCACTTTTTTCCTCTGTGTTCTCTCTTGAGAAATCGTTCTCTAGTCCTTGACCTGCTTCTCGATCTCTTCCTTCTCTCTTTCCTCAGCTCTCTCTCAGGGTCACTGGATTCCATTCTTTGAAGCATCCGTTTGTCTCTTTCGCAATCTTGATGTTTCATCGCATTCATCTCTTCCTCGTTTATGTATTTTGCGTCATTTTCATCAACTGTTCTACATCCTCAGGTGGGTCCCTTGCAAGTGCTGATGCGAATGGTCCTTTCTTCAACCAATGATAAGAATGCTTATCATCATGTCAATCCAGAGGTCTTGGACCTCTAAGTTCTCATTATTGAATCTTCCTATGAAACTTTTCAATGACTCATCTTCCTTTTATCTTATGGTGAACAAGTAGCTAGGCAACCTCTTATGTTTCTTCTTACTTGTAAAGTGGAACGTGAATTTCTGAATCAACTGTTTATATGAATCAATCGTCCCACTCGGCAAGTTGGTGAACCATTCTTGCGCCTTTCCTGTCAAGGTGGTCACAAAAAGTTTAGCGTTAATAGAATCAGATTAACCATACATGTTCATTACCAATTGAAACGTTGCGATGTGCTCCAGTATGTCTTTGGTTCCATCGTATTTCGGTAGATCGGGCATCCGAAAGTTGGGATCCACGACCTCGGTCAGCACTTTGTTTGAAAATGGTGAGTTTCTATTTTGGACCACGATCTCCCCTGTTCTCTTAAGTTCATCAATCTGCAACCCCAATCTCTCAATTTGGTGACCCACGTTCTCCACGTCAGCCTTCGATATCCCGGGCTCTCTCCTTCTGGTTCTTCCTTTCTCACTTGATGCTTCGTCCGAAAGTTCTATTTCAGTGCCTTTTTTAGGCATCCCTTTACTAGTCACCTCTTTTGGGTCACATTCAACCTCCTTTCCCTTAAATAACTTTCGTTTGATTGAATCATACGCACGCGGGGTCACAATTCGTCTTTTGTACTCGACTATAGCATTTCTAGTCGCCTTCCTAGTAGCTTCATCGATCATCCTTTGTAATTCATTTCTTGTAATCTGGAGAGTTTGTTCTCCAGGTCGCGGAATGGCTTTGTTAAATTCGCCTTGTGTTTGTTCGCCACCTGATGTTCCTTCCATCTCGAATCTTAAGTGCTGTTCTCAGAGTTTCCCACAGACAACACCAACTGATCCAGGTGGCGAGTAGCGATCCTTGATGACGTCTGTGCTTGACTGATCCAGGTAGCGGGTAGCAATCCTTGATGACGTCTGTGCTTGCGATCTCGACCTGTCACCCAGAAAGTAGTAGTACCTGAGAAAAGAGCAAACGTGAGTCTAGCCGGGATCGTCCCCAGCGAAGACCCTCCGATGCTTAAGTCAGCTCAAGTCCGAGATCATGAAAATGCAATCTAAGTTGAGTAGTAGATCGAATGCAACCAATAAGTCTTACTATAAGTGCAGTGGGATAGGTGTATTTATAGGGCCAAACGTATGTCTTTGCCTGACCCACGTGGTTTCATCTCAAGGCTTCAGCTGTCCGGAGGGTCTTCTTGAACGGGTGCCGGATCGTGGACCTGGGTCGGGTCGGGTCGATTGTGGGTAGCGACCCGACTGTCTTGTACGTGGGTCACAAGACCCAATTGCAATTTTGACCTCTTTTCAGGGTTATTTGTGTCTTTTCCATATATATGAGGTACACCCTTATCAATTAGTATTTTGAAGATCTCTGATTTCTGGAAGATGACACAGTGTGCAATTGACTTAAAAATAGTGCACCAGGTAAAAATATGAGCAATATCCTCCCCTCTGCATGAATGCATAATGTACACCTAGGAAATGGTATCTTCTTGTGATCGAACAGAAAAGATGCAATTGGTATACTCAGTTGGCTAAGTAACAAGATGAAGAATCTCACACTTGGTGTAATTTTGAGTTTCTTTGCATAAGTCTGGCAGTCGAGGATTTGTGATAAGATGATGATCTAAAAGTCTTCGACCTCGAAAGTCAAGGCCACCTACTTCTTTAGGGGCGCAAACTGACGTCCAATTTTCCAGACTAGATTTATCCTATTGTTTTCACATTCCATAAAAATCGATTTACATAATTTATCAAGATGCTCTTTATAGAGTAAGGAACTTTAAAAACATTAATTTGGTATAGTGCTAAGAACATATTGAATTAGGGTGCTTCAACCTGCATATGAAAACAATCTATTATACCGTATATTGATCCGTGACTCAACATTATTGACAATATAAAAATCAGCCTTCATTATAAGCCCCATGACATAAGGTAATCCAAGATACCTCTCATTTTTTGAGCCATAGGATACATGAAGTGCATAAGAAATATCTCTTTGAAAATGCAGAAAGTATTTGGGGAATGCAGGAATTTTAATTTTTCCAAACAAATCGTTTTTCCTGACACGGCGGAAAATGGAGAAAGGATATGTTGGATGTAAGAATCTGATTTGTGGTTAGCTTTGAGGAATAAAAGACAATTATCAGCATAACAAAAAATTGAAATCTTAGGACCATTTCTCCTTAGACAGTTACCATTTTGACGATCAAGTAAAATTTTTCGAATTAAAGGTTGAAGGCAAAGAATGATCACTATACCTCTAGTAGGATTCCAATTGGAAGACTGTAATCCATTAATACGAATGGAATAAGAACATGCAGTAACACAAATATAAATCCAACTAGTAAATTCACTAGGAAAATTTTATCTTTATAAGATAACCTTTATATATCGTCAGTTTAATTTATCATAAGCTTTCTCTAAATTTCAATGCCATATCGCATTGTTTATTTTTTTCTTTTAATAGTATGTAGCATTTCATGTGCCATGATAATATTATCATCAATTAATATTTTGGGTAAAAAAGTATTTTGATATGGAGAAATAAGTGAATAACTAATTGGCTTCATCCAATTAACAATAATATTTAGGTTAATTTTATAAATAGTATTAAATAGGCTATAGGATGGATTTGTTTACACTTGAAAAAAAATTAATATTAGTTACATTTTAATGATTATGGTTAAAAATCGTGGTAAATAATTATTATTAACTATAGTGAAATAAAATCGATGCAAAAACTAGCTCCACCATGAAAAATTTATTTGCCACGACTTTTAACCGTGGTAAAAACATTCGCTATGGCTTTTAGCCATGACAAATGTTTTAGCCACTTTCATAAAACCACGGCCAACAAAGTTGTGTGGCCGTGATCAATAATTATTCATTATGATTATTTAGTATTAACTATGACAATTAGTGATGATTAAATATAATATTTTTCCGTAGTGGTGTGGGTATAAAGATTCGGGCGTTTAGGGATTATTACCAAGTTTGTATGATTTAGGTGTCTAGGCAGTTCTCCTGTTTGGAATTTTTTTTATGAGTGCAATAATTTGGGGTCCAACAATATTCCAATATGTAATAAAAAAAAATGTGAATTAAAACCGTCCAATCCAGGTGACTTATTGGGTCCGATTTATTTTAGACTTGCGAAAATTCTAACTCATTAATTGGTAAGATTAAATTTTCTTGTTGGGCCGGATTTAACTGAGGTAGTGGTCCATCTAAAAAATCGTAGTCCACGAAAGAAATAGAATTTGAGTTGGAGTCCGGGGTTAAACTTTGGAAAAAAATGAAACGACTTAGGTATCTCAGTTGGGTCTTGGATCCAAACACTACCATAATTCCTAATACCCTGAATTAAATTTGGGTAAATACAATTTACCCTCCTGTGATATAAGAAATAAGTAAAATTCCACTGTAAAAATATAATTAACAAATTATCCTCAATGATCTTAAAATAAAGCAAATTATTCCTTTATGTTTTCCTTTGATGGAGGATAATTTATTTTATTTCTTAAAAACACAGGGAGGTAATTTGCTAATTATTTTTTTATCGGGGAATTTTTGCTCATTTCTTATATCACAAGGGGATAAATTGCATTTATCCCATTAAATTTGTATCCCTTCTGTGACTAGCAAAAGAATGGTAATAATTCGTGTTAAGATCCCTATCGGATCCAGTGAGCTTTAGCTCGCTGCTGCCAATAAGGGTTCTTTTTTATGTAAAGATTTTGAAGATTTTAAAAACAGTTCTGTTTCCTGAAGAATAAGGTCATCCGAAATATGAGAAGCAATATGAGCCTGTAAATTTTGAATTCTAGCTAGGAGTTGATTTATTTCAAAATCAATGTTACCAAAAACTTGGCTCTTCCACTTTGTTGATCTAGATGCAAGTCTATTACAGTTAATTTGGAAACCAAAATCATTAATATTTGCATTAAAGGAAAGCCAATATTGCATCACTATTTGTTTGTAATCTGCATGCAATGTTCATGCATTTTCAAACGGAAACGTATGAGGTCGAGGGAGTAGTGGTTTCAAACTGAGTAGAATAAGAGAATGGTCTGAGAAAGCAGAAGTGATGTGTGAAACCGAAGCATGCGGAAACAAATTTAACCAAGCAAGATTTGCAAAACACTGATCAAGGCGTTCACATATATATGATTTACCAAATCGTTTGCTGCACCATGTGAAACCAAGATCAATCATTTTGCATGTTTGCTTGCATTGCTAAAACTAGTCAGATTTTGCATGCAGAAATCTGCCCCCAGTTTCTCATGCAGATTAAGATATTATTAAAATCAGCAAGAAAATTCATGGGGAGTCAGAAATTGAAGAGTGCAGATCACTTAAATTAGCCAATACCTGGTGTTGGAGATGGCCTGTGAATAATTGTATATTGTCGACATGAGAAAATGGTTGGCTAAATTTGGGAATTTCACTTCAATATCTTGTTAGAATAGGTGATTAGAAAGTTAATTTGACTGGCTGTTTTGGAAATCATTCGTCGATCATTATCAAAGTAAGATTATATTGATGAATATAGTAAGTATTCATCATTAGCTAAATGTATTTTGTTGGGCTTGCTATTCACATTGAACGGCGTTTCAATGTCACAACAAATGCCACAAATCGAATGGTTAAAAACCTTGGAGTTGAATTGTGCATAGGTTGACAGTTTTGAAATCAACTCCGTAAGTGGTTTGAAATGTTCCAAGTCAAGGATCTCATGACAGGGCATCGAGTGTCCTCTAGAGGCTTGCATAAAATATTGCATTAAATAGGTGAACATCGTGTTTCATTAGCAGCAGACGTAGGTCGTCTATGCAATTTTGATGGGTTGGTCGGAAGGTGGTTAACTGACTGAACTGACTCGTGGTAATAGCCATATGGAAGCCTTGGAGGCTTGGTCGGTACGACTGAAATTTTGGCTCTGATAGTATAAGATTAGTCCTCGGACTTGAGGAATCGTGACAGTCGCATGCGTATGATGATTGTATCTTGGATCTGGCGAAAAATGACTGTATTGTGTGAGATCGTCATTATAAGCGTTATTCAGTGCAGTTAGAATATTTAGTGGAAACGATGGGTTCCAAGATGGAACTCGTCCCCTATCAGTATTGTGATAGCAGTATCTCTTATACGCTCTAAGACTTATTTAAGCTTTGAAAAATCTGTGGCCATAGTGACTATTCGCATGGAATAGGTTTTCCGTGTAGATCCGTGGAGTAAATGAGGTCTCGAGTATTAAGTATAGACGTCTAGTCCAAGATGAGAACCGATGCCCAATTCTATGCCCTAGCATATGGACGGGAGACGACGATGGAAGGACTGTACTCGTATGCACTCGGGAGCCTAAACATTCGTGCCATTTATTCACCTAGTCTGTAGTGCCATAGACTGTTGCTAGACGACCACCCATGATAATGGGGATTTATGGTTATGGGTTAATCAGAAATAACTAATAAAATTAGATTTAATTAAATTTTGTTGGACACAACCCAGGTCTAGCTGAGGGTGAACCTAAAGAGTCACACACAATCCACGGGACGTGAAAAGAATTAATTTAGAGTTAATTCTAGAAGAAGAATTAATATAATTGGATTAAATTAATTTTTTTTGGAGAGCATAAATAATTGGATCATTTATAAAAAACAAATAAAAAATCCATGGGTTGGATTTTCCAAAATTTAATTAATTGAATTTTGGGTTTAGCCTTCGTAAATTAATTAGATTAATTTATTGGGCTCGATTAATTTATAAATTGGATTTATAAATTAAAGAGAGTGAGCTTGGGTCTTTTTAATTAGATTAAAAAGATGGAGGTTTTCATATTGGGCTTGATTATTAAATTAGATTTAATATAAAGTCCAATGGACCTTTGAGTTTATTTAATTCAATTTAAATTAACCCAGTCCAATTAAATCCTATCTAAGCTCAGTTTGACTCGATCCGAGTCAAGAGAAATAGATGGCCAAGATTTAGCTGAGATTGAGGAGATGAATGGCCGAGATCTCTCCTCAGAAGAGATCTAATTTTCGGCCATCACTAAGAAAGTTGAGAGATTTGTGGCCTTTTAAAAGATAACTTTCATTCATATATAGATGTATGACTAGGTCAGTCCATCTACACAAGATAGACACCAAAGAAATATTTTCAGATTTTCTCACTCATTTTTCACGTCTCTCTCTCTCTCTCTCTCTCTCAATCTCGTTCTCCTCTCTCTTTTTCTCAGTCTCCAAGAAGTTCTTCTTGATTTCTATCAAATAAGAACATTGAGCTATTAATCACGTTATCAATAACTTTGGATTGCTATCCTCCTTCCCTAGTTCTTCTTGCTAGCACGAGAATATCTAGTTTTTCGGTGGATTGAGTGGACGGATTTTAGAAGGTCTCTTTGTAGAGTTCTTGAGGTGAAAAATTCGGGGAACAATGCTAGTAGCCATAAAGAGAAAACTACGAGCGTAGGTGATCTTTTAGTTTCTTGCATCGCGTTTTCTTAATGATTCTATGGCCTTCATGTTTTACTTTTTTTTTATACATGTGATACACCGAACGTTGGGAAAAATCAAGGGTACATCCCTTCATCCGGATTTATATTTTTTATTTCTATTATTTTGTTTTTGTTTTGTTACTCTTCCGCCGCATTTTCCCAAGCCGATCCACACTTTCATGTGTATAATTTGTGCTGCCATTTGAAGTTGACGTATAGTGAGCTCCGCAGCATTCCAAAGAACCCAAATACAGCCTGCAAGTACCAAAGCTGAAGTAACCATCGAAGCTAAGAACAACATGCGCGGAATAATTTCTTGAGCACGATCAACATGCAGTCTTATGTTCATAACTATGAACACACATGTGGATGATATCTAAATCCCCTGCAGCAACAACAAACTCTGCACATGCAACCCCATTGTAATTCCAATTCAGGAGCTTCATTGAAGGAATTGTAGGGAATGAGATATGGACTAAGGAAGCATGCATGTGGAGATCTAGTAGATTTACAAGGATGTTTGGGAAATGGGTGCAAGTATAGTTTGAACTGAGTTTCCTGTTCGAATGAGAATCTCTCATGTTCTTATCCTATTTTGATAATTAGGTTGTTGGCAAAAGGTAGGGCAATGAACATATGAGATGTCGTGTGGAATGGTTGGACCAGGAAGTTGTTCAGACCTAGGGGAATCAGGTGACTCCGAATCTGGGCAATTAGAGGGAGTGGCAGATGTGGATTTGGATCAGTGTGGTCGGTAATGTTTGGGAGTGGGAGGTCGTGCATGGGCTCGATAGAATAAACCTTGGTGGAGTAGAAAGTGTAATTCATTTTGAGAAAGGGCGTAGGGAGGCTGAAATGGAGATGTGTGAACTGGAGATGGTGGGCCAGTTAGGGGGGTTGGGGGAAGTGGACGAGTGGTGTCCTTTGTGGGCCATGTCTGAGTGGAAATGATTGGGCTAGCTGTGAGCCATAGTTGAAAGAAAAATATTCGAGAAGTAAACTTGAAGTTAACTGGATTCTAGCTTCAGTATTTAAACAAGAAGTTTCATCTACAAGAGGGGCGGAGAAATTTGGTGAGGTGGTGAAAGTGCAGTCTCATCAACTAAAGTAGACAAACTAGCCACTTGGCATTAGGGATTGGCCGCACGTGAGGTGCGTGTTGGAAAATCAGGTTGACACGCGTCCAGGAATGCGTCATCATTTTAGGGCCAGTTGTTTGAAGAAATAATATGCGTGTGGACGATTTTATTTCCCGTGGTATTAGTCGGCGGTGAAGGTGGGGCTTGGGATGGACACGTGTTGAGGCTTGAATGGCCCTAGGAAGTAAGAGGTAAAGAAAGCTTACCTATCTCCTTGGGCCCTATATTTTCTGAGTTGGCAGTCGGTGTGCGGATTCTGTCATGTGAACACCATACATGCAATGGTGCACCCCTGAAGATTCCGCCCATTTTCTGACGAAACATTTTATGGATCATAGTCATGGAACAAATTCTCTCTAAGACAATTTCTAGCGAATGGTGTTGAGGAGGATGGGCTGTAGTATCAGTATAATCCGAGTCTTCATTGTTGAGCAGTTTAAAAAGGTTATGGGTTGGAATCAAGTTGGTAGGTTAATGGTTGATTTGGGAGTTGGTGCAGTGTAGTTTTTATAACCCATTTTTGCATGTTGTTCTCTGTTCGTAAGTTCTGTTATTCAATAGGTCTGAGATTATTAACTCTAGTGAAACTCTCTAGCGTAGTGAAAGACTTCTTACGATAGGGTCTAGAAGAAATAATTTTCCAATTAGATTGAGTAGTAACTGGAGAAGGTGGTGGAAATGAAAGTGGATCAGTTGTAATAGGAGTTGTCTTAGGACTAGTGTTATCGAGAGATGTTAAAGGACACTCAGGTTGAGAATGACCAATAACACCACATCTATAGCAAAATAAGGTGTTGATTCTGAATTCGAATAAAAGGTGGTAAAGGAACTAAATGTGTATGTTCACACATAATTGTGCAAATTTATAATGTGTATGCTAAATGTATGAGAATCCATTTTAATTGGACGTCTAATAAGTCTAGCAATCTAAAATAAGGCATTGAACTCGTAATACTCTATTGGTAAATTTGGTAGTTGAATCTAAATGCACAAGGATGATGGGTGAGATGTAGAGGGTTTGAAATTTGGTTTCCATTGTTGGATATGAAGATAATGGTTAAGGAGAAACCATAGACTATTTGCCAAGGCTATGAAGTAATCTTCGGGGTTTCAGACTTGAAGGATATAGGAACCTTCCCCAAGATCTGAAACATAATTTGGTGCAGAAGTCTTCCATAATCTTCCCAGATGTTGAGGAAGGTTCAAGACTTGTTTTGTTTTTTGAAGTGTTCGGTTCTTTAAAGTGTTCTTAGGATCAGAGCCTTTTGCCACGGGCGGTGAAGTCAGTTCATTTCAACCTGTGGCAAAAGAAGGTGCGGGTGAGGGTCTATACATAAAGGTGACACTAGTGTGGTATCCTCTGGTGGTGTTCGCATCGAATCACTCAACCACATTGGAAAATATACATGTTATAATTGTGCAGTTAGTTTTTCTTTGTAAGACTCGGGTAAGGGTTCTGAAGTGTGTTATTTATGCGGATGTTTTGAATCATTTAGCATGGTAGGAAATTGGTTGTGACGGCTGAAGTGGTTGTCAACTGCAAGTCTGTCCAAGGTGGTCCGGGGGGTAGCTAAAAGGAGGTGGAGCAGAGGGAGGTTCATTGGGGAAAAGAGAACTCGATGGGGGAGACATGAGTTTTTTTCAATTTGAGGTATGACCTAATGCTATTCTTTTTAATATTTGTGATTAGGCTTGTAATGTCAGTCTCCATTAAAGAATCTTTTTTTTTTTTTTTTTTTATTGGAGATTCTAAGATTAAAAAAACACCCAAAAGGGAGAATTAATTATTGAGTAGCAGATTCGTTTGATCAGAAACCTTTGAACTAGTTTTAGTACAAAAATTTTATCTCTATAAAATATGACCGTTAGTAAGCGACTTTGTCCACTCTCTCTCCCCTAAAAATCCGATCAGCCACTATCGCCAATAAGGCCGCCCAAACGAACCTTCCTTTGTCTTCCGGCTGGTGACGCGTCCTCGTTCAAACACAACACTCACACCCTTCCCCTTCCAACCAACCTACCGTCGGGGGATTTTGCTCATAGTCGGACCTTCCCTCTTCTTCGCCCCGCCTCCATTGACAAATCCCCTCAATCAATTTCTTCCTCCCGTCTTCCACCATGTGGACTCCAGATCCTAGCTATTGTCTCTCTTCAAACCAACACACGTTGGTGGATTTTGCTCATCGCTAGGCCTGCCCTCGTCTTCGCCTCACCTCCGTTGACATTTCCCCCCCAATCAATCTCTTCCTCCCCTCTTCAACCATGTGGACTCCAGATCCTAGCTGTTGTTTCTCTTCAAACCTCTTTCTACCCCTGAAGGGACAAGCGGATCCGCCCGGGAGCCCTCCCCTCTTCAACCATGTGGACTCCAGATCCTAGCTGTTGTTTCTCTTCAAACCTCTTTCTACCCCTGAAGGGACAAGAGGATTCGCCCAGGAGCGCGAGCGGAAGCATGGGAATCGAAAAAGGCATAAATTTAAAACAATTATCACAAAATGCAAAGGTGTGTACCCTTGGATGCTCAACCAGGCGTTTGATGTAGGATGTGACAATATTATAACCATATATTTCACATAGAGCATAGATATGAAAAGTAAACTACGAAAGCGTATAACCGAAATTACTTTTCTAGACGTAGCCTTGGTTCTCGAAATCGAGGACAATCCTCAGGTTTTTTAGCCAGTCCAAGTTGTTAAACCTATTAGTCTCAAGTACCATGGTCAAAGGATTCTTAGACATATCTACATCTATAAAATGTAAAGCAGAAATTAGCACATGATGGTAATATTATTATTCAAGTTGAAGACATTGTCTTTTAGTCTTTAACCCTCCCACTATTTATACGAAAGTCCACCACTCTCAAGTGGAGTTTCGGAAAATCATTTCCTAGTGGGCTCGGGATCCATAAGCATGATCTCCATGCCCCACTTTTACGATTCACATGAAGAAAACCTCATCGGAGATATCCAATATCATTCTCATCCAATGAGATTCCCAAGATATTTTGCCTCACCTATTCGCATGGTTCTGAGGACTCCAAGCGAACCATGTTACTCAGTGTTGGGCCAGACCCATGAACCAAATCATGTCTCAACTATCGCCCCCCCCCCTCGACTTGTGAGGTAGGGAACAACGAGTGTAATCTCTTTGTTCACAATAATGGTGCAACTTTCGCCTAGTCCAAGCGTGCCACGACTCGTGAGACCACACTTGGGTAGTGGTAGCTTCTTCACCACATTGCTGTGGATGGAAGGCTTGGACAGATCAAAATACCATTTTGATCCAAGTCCATTTTGGGTCTAATATTTAATTTGGTCCAACCAAATGAGAGTTTGATAATGACCGAGACCTCATCACATTAGGTGTTTTAGCATGCACAAATATCCAATATTCATAAAACATTTAAATAAATACGCCTCATACAGGAAAACATAGCATAACCCTGTTAGAATGACCACAAGCCCAACCTATGCAATCCACTGAGCCCGCAGTAAGTCTATGGTCTGTCTAGGGTGGTCCTACACTATTACATAAGTGATAAACCCATTGTTATTCCAATGGGCCTTGTGCATCTTCTTGTTTTACACCTTTGATGTTACACCTCGGGCCTCCGACTCCATGGGCTTGGCATTATTACAAAATAGACCTTACCAAAACTACCTACTCTCACTACATATGAATGTAATACATGGAAAGGAAATGAACAAGCCTTAACATGATAAGGCTAGAAAAACGGGAGATGATAGTCTAGAAACATGAGGACGCAGACCCCACCCGATAGATTCAATCATACGTAAGGTCTAGGGCTCTTGTGATCATCCCATGTTGATCTCATCAACACACATAGCACAATTATACCAAATAATCATGCTTAGTCATGGATATTCGAAATATCCAAGTGATGTCCAACATCACAATATACAAATATATAAATAATAGGGTAAATTACATCTACCTCCCATGAAGTTTGGCAAAATTATAAATACCACCTCGTTGTTTGAAAAATTACAAATACCCCCCTCAGGTTTGTAATTTTCAACTAAATGCCTGAAATTGACTATTTTGCTCTTGATTTTTTAGTTGAATTGCAGAAAAATTAGCTGAGGGAATTACATTATAAACTCCTCTGCGTAAAAAACTTTAGGAACCTCTCCCTGCGTATTGTAGTCCAAAAAAATTCAAAGAATTTTAAAAATTAAATAAAATACATAAGGGCATTTTGGTTAGTTCACCCATAAAAATGGATGGAAATGGGTTATTTGTTAGACAGTTACAGACCTCAGGGGGGCATTTGTGATTTTTCAAACAACGAGGGGGTATTTGTAATTATGCCAAACCTCAGGGGAGGTAGATGTAATTTAACCTAAATAGGGTAAATAATATGCAAGATTGAAATTTTAAATTCAATAGACATCAAATACAATGCATCCGATGTATGTAATAAATTCAAAATAATTAAGCAAATTTGATCTAAGGAAAAATCCAATAATTCCAAAATCAAATATGCAAAATTAATTCATTTTCAGAAAATGTGCAGAAATTACCAGAAAATTCAATTTTTAGAAAAAACGTCGAAAACCAGCACAAAATTGCTCTGTCGTTGTGCCTGCTGGCCGCTTGTCCCCACAGGCCTGTGCGCGCACAGGCAGCCAGCCTGCGCAACTTGCGTGCGCGTGCCCCAGTGCAGCGCTAGCCCGACCAACAACCTGCGTGTTTCAAACAGCGCACGCGGGCCAAAGCGTAGCGCGCGCAAGGGGGCGCAATATACACTGTCGTCCCTGCCAGAACGCACGCTAGCAGGCACGCCGGTTAGGCTGCGCGCAGGTGTGAGCCCGCGCTCGCCCGCCAGCTAGTGACCGATCGGCAGGGACGGCAGCCAATTGCTGCCGCTGTGGTCCATTCTTTTTTTTTTTTTTTTTTTTTTTCTGATTTCTCATTTTCAGCACATTAATATATATATAAATTAATATGAAAACAAACATGTAATTTTTAAGATCCAATCTATAAAAATGCACGTATAATGGCCATCAAATTCAAACAAATGAACAAGCATATTCATTCATATATTCATACATACATACATGTTCATAAAGCCGTAAAAGCAAGTTGTACATGCCAAGCACATAGATCTATGCTCCTTACATTGAACCGGGCTCTGATACCACTTGAAGGGACAAGCTGATCCGCCCAGGAGCACGAGCGAAAGCGTGAGAGTTAGAAAAGGCATAAATTTAAAACAATTATCACAAAATCCCAAGAGGTCTACCCTTGGGTGCTCAACTGGGCGTTCCATGTAGGATGTGACAATATTATAAACGTATATTTCACATAGAGCATAGATATGAAAAGTAAACTACGAAAGCGTAAAATCGAAATTACCTTTGTAGTTATATTACTTTTACGGCTACTAGCGTTCTTCCTCTCCGGAAATGCTCACCAAGTTCAAACGTATGAACTTGAAGGACAAGCGGATCCGCCCGGGAGCGCGAGCGGAAGCGAGAAAGCGAGAAATTGTGGACAAATTTAAATCTAATTTAAATATGTGAATTCCAAGGGGTGTACCCTTGGGTGCTCAACCGGGCGTTCGATGTAGGATGTGTAAATATTGAAAACATATATTTAAACACATAGGGCATAGATATATAAATGAAATCAATCAAAGCTTAATAAACCGTTACATTTGATTGTTTAGCGTATGCTCCCGGCTACTAGCGTTGTTCCTTCTCTGGAATGCTCACGAAATCCAAACGTATTGATTCTCCAAAGGTGATCCACACCACACCGGAAGAAACACACGTTCTTCTTGCTAGAAAAGAACGGGTTTAGGAAGGAATCGATTTAAGAGAAGAACACTATGAATAAGTGTTCTTTTAAACTTACTTTGTTCTTCTTCTTGATTCAAAATCAAGTGAAGAACACAAGTGCAAGAGAGGGAGAGAGCACGAAAATTGAGAGAGAGGAGAGGATTTTTGTCTTCTCGTTTTTCTAGAAAAAGATGAATAATGAATCACACATGCTTGGTGTTGTATATTCTAATATATATACATAATTAATGTGATTATTGGAATGTGTCTAGGTTCATCCAAGGATGTCTAGATTCATTCCAATCAATCACCATCAATTCTTCAATCAAGCCTACCAAAATTTATGGTATGATCAAATCATACCAAAAGGGAAGAGCTTGATTGGAGTTGATTTGTCTCTTTTCAAAAGAGATAAGTCAACATACCACCTAGCATGAAACATGGCTGATTTTGCTTCCTCCAAGGGAGCATGTCGGCCATGTTTAATTAAGGGAAGAAGTCCAACTTCTTCCTGTTCCAAAATAGGAATTATTTCTCCTCTCGGGTATAATTTAACGGACCGATTTTTATCGTAATCCAATTATGACGAATCCAACATTAAATCCAATTTAATATCTATTTAAATTACTCCCGTTGATCTTTTAATCCAATTAAAAGATCCAACGTCTCAACGTCTCAACTTTCCATATTTAATCGAAAATCCAATTTACTAATTAAACGAAGTCCCGATACAATATCGGCCCGTCCATCCAATGGACTTTCCCTTAAGTAATCCAATTACTTATTTTTATCCTTCGAGATTTACTCCAAGTCGATCTCTCAACCTCCTCGGTGATTTGTGTGTGACCCTTTAGGTTCACCCTCAGCTAGACTTGGGCCCGTGTCCCACAAGGGCCCGTTACCATGGGTGGCCGTCTAGCAACGGTCCATGACACTCGAGACTAGGTGAATTGGCGTGAACATTTAGGCGCTGATTCCGTACGGGTACGATCCTTCCGTCTACTGTCTCCCGGCCTTAGTCTAGGGTATGGAATTGGGCGTCGGTTCCCATCCTTGACAAGGCATCTATGCTTAATACTCGAGACCACGTATGCTTCATTGCGTCGACCCAGGAAACCATTCCCTGTTCGACCAACCACTGTGGCCACAGCTTTAAAACAGCATGAACGTGTCTCCGAGTGCATAGGAGATACCTCTGTCACATACTGACAGGGGACGGATCCTCTTCTTGGAATCCACCGTCCTTGCTAAAATTTCTGACTGCACTGGACAAGGCTTATAATGATCATCTTACAGAATGATCACCTCTCACCAGATCTAAGATACAGCCGTCCTGTGCACGTGACTGCCATGATTCCTCAAGTCTGAGGATTACTCTCGTACTATCGGAACCGGGGAAAACCAATCATACCGACCAAGCCTCCAAGGCTTTCATATGATGATCCCCGCGAGTCAGTCCAATCGGCTCGACCCCAGTCGACCAACCCATCAAGATCGTGTAGGCGTCCCACGCCTGTCGCCGATGAAACACGGCACTCATCTAATGAACACGACTCTTGACGCAAGTCTCAATAGGACTCTCGATGCCCTGTCTCGAGGTCCTCGACTTGGAACGTTTCACACCCAACTCTTAATCAGTTGGTTTCATGACCACCATCCAATGCGTGGCCCAACTGCACGAGTTGTTATCCATCGTCTGTGGGCTTTGTTGCGATATAAGTTAAACACCATTTTAACAAATGTAAGATGAGCGCAACAAAGAAGGTACCATTGGTGATGAACACTCATCTTATTCATCACGTAATAATATTACATTTACATCAAGTTGTCAGATAGGTTACAAATCGCCAAACCTATTGGCTTTCTGGTCACCTATTCTAACAGAACTCTCTAGAATAGTCCACACCACATCGGAAGAGATGCACGTTTTTCTTGCTAGAGAAAAACGGATCTAGAGAGACTCGGTTCAAGAAATTAGAACACTATTAAGTTAGTGTCTTTTCTTAAACTTGCTTTGTTCTTCCAAATGATCCAAGATCAAATGAAGAACAAAGGGGATAGGTGTATGAGTAGAGAGGGGCCGAAAATTAGAGGAGAGAGTGAGATGTGTTTTTCTTCTTTTTCCTAGAAAAAGATGGTAATGAATTCTCTTACATTGATGATTGTATATACTCATATATATACAAAATTAATGTGATTATTGGAATGTGTCTAGGTTCATCCAAGGATGTCTAGATACATCCCAATCAATCCCACTAATTCATCAAACAAGCCTACCATCTCATAAGGTATGATTTAATCATACCAAATGAGAGAGGCTTGATTGGAATTGATTTGTCCCTTACCAAAAGAGACAAGTCAACCACATCAAGGCCATGTATGGCCGATTTTTACCTCTCCAAGAGTGGTAATTTTCGGCCGTACCTATATTGGGAAGAAGTCCAACTTCTTCTCATTCCAAAAGTGGAATCAACACACCTCTTGGGCCAAAATTTAACGGACCTGGTTTATTGTAATTCAATTACAACGAGCCCAAAATTAAACCCCATTTAATTCAAGGTCTATTTAAGTAATCCCATTTATCTTTTAATCCAATTAAAAGACCCAATCTTTCGACTCTCTACATTAACCGATACATTCCATTTACCAATTAAACGAGGGCCCGAAGAATATCGGCTCGTCCATCGAATGGACATTCCCTTAAGTAATCAAATTACTTATTATCCTCCGAAATTGACACCAAGTCAATTTTCCTAACTTCTCGATGATTTGTGTGTGACCCTTTAGGTTCACCCTTAGCTAGACTTGGGCCCCTTTCCAACAGGGGCCCGTTACCATGGTTGGCCGTCTTGTAACGGTCCATGGCACTAGAGACTAGGTGAATGTTGGCGCGAACACTTAGGCGTCAATTCCGTACGGGTACCATCCTTCCGTCTACCGTCTCCCGACCTTAGTCTAGGGTATGGAATTGGGCGTCGGTTCCTATCCTTGACTAGGCATCTATGCTTAATATTCGAGACTACGCATGCCGCATTGCATCGACACAGGAAATGATTTCCAGTTCGACCAACTACTGTGGCCACAGGTTTAAGCAGCATGAACGTGTCTCCGAGTGCATAGGAGATACCTCTGTCACATACTGACAGGGGACGGATCCTCTTCTTGGAACCCACCGTCCTCGCTATACATTTTGACTGCACTGGACAAGACCTATAATAATCATCTTACAGAATGATCACCTCTCGCTAGATCCAAGATAGAACCATCCTGTGTGAAAGAATCGGCACAGCCCGGGAACGCGGTGGAAGCGTAAAATAAAAGAAATTTAAAATGATTTCAAAGGGGTGTTCCCTTTGAATTCCCGGGCGTTCGATGTATTCAAAAGCATCATAACATACAGAAAAAAATGTTGGAACATGTGGCTAGAGGAGGAAAAAAAAGGTACAATAATTTAAATAGAAACATACGTTTTTCGTTTCACATGTACAACGGGAACAAGCTTTGATTCTCTTTTCGTTCCTTTTCCGTTCACCTTAGGATTCAAATTAGAACCCCTCTAATTTGTCTACACCACAAAAATGGAAGCAAATCTACATCTACTGCTAGGTAGAAGCTAGATCAAGGAAGAAACGAAAAATGTATTACACTATTGATTAGTGTATACGTATTTCTCATGTTCTCATCCTGAATCCAATTCAAAGAGAACCCAAAAGAAAGAGAAAAAAGGCTGGAAATTTTCGTGGCTTGTGTGCTAGAGAGTTCAAGTTAGGGAGTTGAAAAGTGTATACATATGTTATGTAGTTGTAGGTAGTTTCGAAAACCACCTACACACTAATGCACAACTTGTGCTCAACCTCCAACCATGTTAGCACAATATGTGGACCACCTAGCCATCATGGCAAGCCACATCATTGCTTACACGGAGCCACATCAATGCTTACATGCAGGACTTTCAACTCCTCTTAAACTTGCATCAAACCTTTGAGCTTTGATTTTCAAGTCATGGACCGGTTTTGACCGGTCTTGATTTAATCTAATTAAATCAAGTGATCCATGAGTTTTAAATTAATCCAATTAATTTTAAACGTTATTGAAATCCAAAAGTTTATTCAATCTAATTAAATAAACATAAGCTCAAACACTAATTAATTGATCCAATCAATTAATTAAATGAAATCCAATAAATTAATCCAATTAATTTAATGGTATTAAGCCCAAAATTAATTAATCCAATTAATTAATTCTTGGGCCATCCATCCAATGGATTTTCCCAATAAATGATCCAATCATTTATGTTCTAATTCAATTAATTTAATCCAATTAAATTAATTCACTTCTTCCAGAATTAATTCCAAATTAATTCCACTACTTCCATAGTGATTTGTGTGTGACTCTTTAGGTTCACCCTCAGCTAGACTAGGGCTTGTGTCCAACACAATTGATTAATTAAATCTAATTTAATTAATTATTTTTGATTAACCAATAATCAGAAATGCCCGTTACCATGGGTGGCCGTCTAGCAACGGTCCATGGCACTAGAGACTAGGTGAATGTTGGCGTGAACATTTAGGCTCCAAATTCCATACAGGTATAGTCCTTCCGTCGACCATCTCCTAGCCTTAGTCTAGGGCATGGAATTGGGTGTCGGTTCCCATCCTGGACTAGGCAACTATGCTACAAACTCGAGATGCGTTTACTCTATTAATCGACCTAGGGAACCATTCCATACTTGACCAATCGCTACGGCCGTAGACTTAATGAGTCGAAACCATCTCAGAGCGCATAGGAGACATAGCTGTCAAATACTGACAGGGGACAGATTCTCTATTGGAATCCACCGTCCTCACTACATACTCCGACTGCACTGGATAAGGCTTATAATGACCATATCAAAGACACGGTCACATCTCGCTAGATCCAAGATACAACCTTCATATGCATGCGACTGCCATGAATCCTCAAGTTCGAGGACTAATCCCGTACTATCGGAACCGGGGAATTCCAGTCATACCGACCAAGCCTCCAAGGCTTCCATATGATGATTCCCGCGAGTCAGTTCAGTCAGTCGACTACCTTGCCAACTAACCCGCTAAAATTGCATAGACAACCTACGTCTAGCATCGATGAAACTCGGCACTCACCCAGTGAATGTAATACTTAGTGCAAGTCTCTATAGGACACTCGAGGCCCAGGCTCGAGGTCCTCGACTTGGAACATTTCAAACCGAGCTTTAAAGAGTTGGTTTCATAGCCACCAACCTATGCGCAACTCAACTCAATTGATTTAACTAATCGGTCTGTGGGCATTTGTTGTGACATTGAAACACCATTCAATGTAAGTAGTAAGCACAACAAACTCATTTTGCCAATGACGAATACTTACTATATCCATCAGTATAATATTACTTTGATAAAGACCGACGAATAGTTCCCAGAACAGCCAATCTAATTAACTTTCTGGTCACTTATTCTAACAATCTCCCACTTGACCACAAAACCAATTACCCATGTTGCTCAGAGCCTTCTGAGCATGAGTAATCTACGATACCGGCTTGGTCTCGTGGATCTATTATATTTCTCTGCCGAAGTGACACGGTCCAACCGTGTCACCTCTTCCTACTATTGCTGCCTGCAAATGGTGGTTGTCTAAGAATTTTCCATGGATGTGTGATGAGATCTCGGGCCCAAAAGCTTTTGCCAAAGCCTAGTTGTTCGCCTCCAAGGTAACTACTGGCTCGGCCGTGCTAGGCACCACATCCATCCTACGGATGCGGTTTTCAATCCAAACCACTTTTCAGAAACGACTTCCAAAGTCGCCATACATTCGACTTTCATAATGACATGTCGTGGTAACCGGATTGAAACCTTTCCAAGCCACCACACTCACCATTAAGTCCAAATGTACATACATATTGAGACTAAACATTATTTACATGATTCTGGAAGCTAGTATCGCTATAGCCTTCTAGAATCAACCCTCCACAAAACGTGCATTAAGAACGCTTCTTTAATCCTTATTTAGGTATTAAAGATATTCTCAATAGTTTTCTACAGCCTTCTCGGCACAAGCCCAATAACCGTTGTTATGCCCAAAGCATACACAACATCAGGCCCAATGCACGAACAACATTTTCATGCTGCATAAGGCAAAGACGTAGGGGATGTTAAACATCTAAGCTTTCTCATCAGTCTAGCGTGACTGAATCTTGAACAGCATAACCCTGTATATAGGAATCCAATTTCTATCATGGAGAATTGTGTGAACAACGCTCGTGTTTCAGTATTTCCTAACATCTCAAATTCATTCCAAATGAATAAGACGTTACACACTAAACACTTGGAACAAAACTATCCTCCCACTGACCTTAAAGCCTATTACTGATCGAGTCATACTCCGTATGAACTCGTCAAAACAAATATTCCAGTTATACAAAATTTCAAACCCAGTTTGAAATTTCATGACGGATCCAATAGCTCTAAGCCATTGATCCAAACCCGATGTCCAACATCGCCTCTCCTTGTATCTTTTGGATGATAATCCAATTGACTGGATAAGCCCAGAAACCTATGCCTCTCAAGTAACTAAGGTATTCTGGTTATCCCTAGGAGGACTGGAATGTAATCAGTGGAATAATATAATTACAAATGATGTTTGCATTATTCTGCATTAAACCTGCACAAATCAGACACCTAGTCTAATTTGTCTCCCACTAGTCCCTTGATGTATGTGGGACCATCCCATGTACTCAAGAACTTTATAGGATGCAGGCTTGTCAAACCTTATCCTATATGGCAACTAGATCATGACTATTAGAAAATGCCATGTTTCTAAACTTGGCAACCTTTCAAGTCCATGTCTAGACGGTTTAAGGTAGTCTAGTGAAACCCCGATAGAACCAAGTCTAACAAGGTTCGATTTCTCCCTTATCAGAGACCGTTCAACCATTGTCCTTACAGGAAGGATTCCACTGAGTGAGAATTCCATTCTCATCTGGATATTAAAGAACTCGTACTGAATACACGCCCTTCGATCTAATCGAGAGGTTTAACTTTGCAATCAGCTTGGTTCACCACTCCAAGTCGAATTCCCCAAACCTATCCCAGGTCCTTAGACTTGTGAACCCTCTTCTGGTGTTGTGTACTCAGTAACCTACGAATTTCTAAATGGATCCAATCCGATAGACTTTTGGCAAGCCCACTTTGTCCAACAAAGAAGCTTTACAGTCTTTCCATCTCAGAGAGGACTTGTAAGCTAGTCGACTCAAATTGTCTATCGCTAGACTCTTTGAATCTTCCAACTTCCTCGTCCTTAACTAAAAAAAAACCATCCTAGCTTATGGATGCCAAATTCGTAAGTTTATCTTGATTATCCATTTTAATCATTTGATATTGAGTACTCATAATCCAATTATAGGATAATGTTTAAGGATAATTATGTATCCCACCTAGCAGACAAGAATAGTTATTCTTTGTCAAATAAAACAATTTTATTGATCAAACGTATGTAATTAAAAACTGTCCAACAGTATATAAAAACATACTTCGATCATGCCAGGTTACATATTTCCATTCAAACTCTATCCTAACATGATCACTGCTATGCTAAGCCTAACTAGTCCCTAGTCTTTGCAGCAATGGCCCTGCCATCGCTAAGCCTTAAGACTTGTCTAGGCTTTCTACTCATAACCATCTGTAAACCATTCGCAGATTATGATTAACTGGTATCCAATAGCAAAGAGTAGAACAATAATCATATTGGTACTCAACTCAAACGTACCTTCATTAGAGAGGAGCTTGGGACACTCCCTCTTCCGATGTCCCTTTTCGCGGCAGTTAATGCACACATCATTTGGAATCTATGACTTTGACTGCCGAACCCTCTTCCTCTTTCCTTTACCTCCTCCCAGTGGTGTAACAGGATCACTCGAAGTGCTAGCAGCGGCTGATGTTGTCTTAGTTTTCTTCCTCTTCTAGCGTCCGACACCCTTGCCTTTCGCTTCTGAGGTCAAAGCCTCTCCCACTAGTACCGCCAGCGCAGATTTTTCAATCGTTGCCTCGTACCGGAGCAACATATTTATCAAGTCATCAATAAATTGGTCGAAGGAGGTAGAAAGAGACTGAAGGATCACATCGATGTACGTCTCTTTTTCAAGATTAGCTTGGAGGTTTCCACATGGGATAGCATCATCACTCCATGCTCTTGTACAGACGACCCTTCTGTCATCTTAGCTCCGAATAATGCCTTTATTTCAGCGTATCTAACATGCCGGTCCGATACCGCATAGATATCTTGCAAAAGAAGCATAATCGAGCCAACATCATCTAGCCTATCGTACTGCTTTTGGATCTCGTTAGTCATTGGGGCCAGTACGATGTTGCAGACCTGTCGGTGGTCAACATGCATCGACTCGAACGCCAGGCGTTCTTAGGGCATTGACCCATTCGGCAAAGCCCGAGGAAGATCCTTATCCAGAATTTAAGTTTGGTTCTCGAAATCTAAGACTATCTTAAGATTTCGCGGCCAGTCGTTGTAGTTTGTTCCATTAGACATACTAGCCTCTAGTATTGGCGTTAGTGGATTCATAGACATATACATTCAAAATGTCAACAGAAAAACATTAAGTAGATTATAGTAATATTATGTTCAAGTTAAGACTTGGTCTTTAGTCATTAACCCCTCCCACTATTTCTGCGAAAGCCCATTACTCTCAAATGGGGTTCCGGGAAACCATTTTCTAGTGGGCTTGAGGTCCACAAACGCAATTGTCCATGCCCCGCTTTTACGATTCACACAGAAAAAAGCTTTGTGGGAGGTAACTTATACCATTCTCATCCAATGAGATCCCCAAGTTATTTTGCCTCGCCTCTTCACATGATCCCGAGCACTCCAAGTGAATCATGTTACTCAGCGTTAGGCCCGACCAATCAACTAAATGAATATCTCAACTATCGTCCCCCACGACTCGTGAGACAGGGAAATAGGAGCATATTCGTTTGTTCATAACAATACCACAGCTTTCTTCCATTCCAAACGTGCCACGACTCGTGAGACCACGAATAGGTGAAAGTAGCTTCCTCACTACATTGCTATGGATGGAAGGCTTGGATTTAAATCAAACCATTTGATTTTTTAATCCATTAATGAGCTTAATATTTACTTGGACCATCCAAGTGAGAGTTAAGTTTATCTGTGACTGAGACCTCATCATTAAGAAAGTTTTGCATGCTTGAGTGTTAACATTGAATATAAAGGATGCATTCCAAACACATCATACATCAAATATTAAAACATACACCACATGCAAAATAAGCCTAGCACGCCCTTGTTGGATGATCACAAGCCCAATCCTATGTGATCCACTAAGCCCGCAATGGATCTATGGTCAATCTAGGGTGGCCTACACTATTACAAAATTATAACCCATTATCATTCTAATGGGCCTTGTAACGCCTCTTCATTCTTTTGGACTCTCCATCGTGGGCTCCATCCAACAGGCCTCTTCTTGGGCTTCCATCACCATGGAAGTGCTTCCTATACAATTTATTATAAAATAAATAAAACCTCACTCCTAACTACACTCATTACAACTTAAATAAGAAACCCCAATCAGAAGTTGGGGGGAGTACAAAAGGAGGGAGAAAGCAACCCTTATTATTTCAAGGCTAAAAACGAGAGAGAGAAAGAGAATAATAAACAAAGAGACATGCGAGCCTCACCCAACAAAAGCTAAACCATATATAAGGGCCATGGGCTTTGTGATCATCCCCATTGTTTATCCAATAAACAATTAATACACATTTATATCAAATATAAACATGCCCAACAAATAAATACATCCAATGCATTTATTAAAACAATATCCAATATCATCAACAACAACATAATTATATGCAAAAAAATATACATTAATCATGCAATTAAAAATGGATATCAAGTATCATACATCTAATGTACCAAAAATGCTTTTGTTTGGAAACCATTTCCAAATTAATCTAACACACAATTTAATTTTAGAAAAATCCAATTTAACTAAAATTAAAATTAGCCAAAAATAATCATTTCAGAAAATATGCAGAAATGTGGAAAATCCAATTTTTCGGGTAAAAATAGCAAAAATGGCCGGCCGGCAACACTGCCAGCCCCGCGCGCGTGCAGCGCCAGCGCGCGCGGCCGACAGCAGCTGCCTTTTAGAATATGTGGATCGTCCCGGGAAAATTGCGCGAATGCGGAAGCGCGGTATAAAATAAAATAGCAAAATTTAAAACATGCTTTTAAATTAAAGAACATGGGTGTGCCCTTGAAATTTCCCGGGTGTTCGGTGTATCTCATGAATAAATAACATGTAAGCAATCATGGAGGCCATAGGGTTGAAAAATAAAAGAGGCGAAAACGTAAACCGAGACCTACCCGTTGTCGTTTTCGTCTTCAACGGCTACACGCGTTGTTCCCCGTTTTGCACCAAGATCTCGTTCTTGAGACCCTCAAAATCGTGACACACGATCCACCCACGTATCTTGCACGTCGTGCTAGCAATGAACAAGTATGTAATTTTTGGAGTGGATGAATCAACACGTTATGAATTAACGGTATTGATTCATCAATGTTCTAATGTTCCAAGAACAAAAGAAGAAGAATTATTTCTTGCTAAGAGAGAGAGGGGGCGGACGAGAGGGGAGAGGGAGAGAGTTGTGTGTGTGTTGGAATTTCATCATCCTTCAAAAGGTGCAAGGCTAGGGGTTTATATAGAGGAGGAGTTTAATCCTCTTTAAACTCCAACTCTTTAGAAGTTTAATTTGACTAGGATTTTGACCTAGTCAAAGTCCTAGTCAAAGTAGAATTTGACCTTGTCAAATTCAATCCTAGCCTTTCATCTCTCCCATTAAATCCCAACCATTAATTTAATTTAATGGAATATTTAAATCCTATTAAATATTCCAAAAGGCCAAATAAATAAAATAAATAAATATTAATATTTATTCTAGGCCCATTAAATTAATTCCCTTAATAAATCCAATTTATTAATTTAATTCCCTTTATCAAATAGAAGGAATGAATTCTCCAAGAAAATATAGGACCCGATTAAATCCAATTTAATCATTCCTTTACTCCAATATTTAATTCCAAATTAAATACTAAGGGTGTGTGTGGATAGTGTGTGACTCTTTAGGTTCACCTTTCAGCTAGACTTGGTCGGATTCCTAGAATCCGTCCGTTACCATGGGTGGCCATCTAGCAACGGTCCATGGCACTAGAGACTAGGTGAAATATTCGGGGATGAACATTTAGGTTCTAACAGTACACTTGTCCTTCTGTCTTCGGTCTCATCACTTAGGGTCTAGGGCACGGAAAACAGGTATCCATTTTGGACCTAAGTGTCGGTCTGTCCTTACTAAACACCGCAAGGGAAACCTTCCCTTCTGTTCAGTTACTGTGGCCACAGATTTTAGGGACAAGACACAGAGCATACATAAGACTCAACTGTCAGTGCCTTTTGACAGGAGACAGATCCTTTCTTGGAAATTACTGTCACGCTGTACACCAGAGCTGCACTAGACATGGCTTATAACTATTCAAGAGTATTTTGGCAATCTCTCACCATATCTAAGATACAGACCTGATGTACAGGTAAACTCAGTAGTTCCTCAAGTCAAAGGACTTGTCCTGTACCGTTGGAACCGGGAATACACGTCGTACCTTGCTGACTATACTCAAGGTCCTCCGTAAGACGGTTCCCGCGAGTCACCTCAGTCAGCTGCTTCCTAGCATGCTAACCCACTAACACTGCTTAGACGACCTTCGTCACCCGTCGATGAAATACGACAACAGATGCTTAGTGCAAGTCTCAAGGGGAATCTCGGTACCCAATTTCGAGATTCCTTGACTTGGAGATTTCTGGACTGATTCGGTAAGAATGATTTCATGGACCTACCTCCAAGCGTAATCTCAGTCCCCGAAATCGATTCTCAGTCCGTGGGCTTTGTTTGCGTAGTGAACAGATATGTAATAGCAGATATAAGTGAACGTAAACAAAGTGTTGCCATATGAATTTTCACTTCTTTATTCATAAATGATTTATCAAACACCTGAAATTGTCTAGACATAGGTTACATATTCCCGCCAAAATTGGCTTACATGGTCACCTATTCTAACACTGCCGGCTGCACTGTTTTGTTTTTTTTTTTTTCAACCCAATTTTTTTTTTAAATATCTGCATTAAAACTGAAACTAAAACATGCACTTATAGAAAATCCAATTTTCAAAAATGCATGGATATCCATAATTAAAAGCAAACTTAACACATATTTTTCTAAACACATAATCATGCTTAAAACCGTAAAACATGCTTTCCAAAAGCAAATTAAACATGTTCAACATGCTCATCACATAAAAACATGTTATTCCTAAAGCCACAACACCAAACCGGGCTCTGATACCACTGAAAGAATTGGCACGGCCCAGGAACGCGACGGAAGCATAAAATAAAAGATATTTAAAACGATTTCAAAGGGGTGTTCCCTTTGAATTCCCGGGCGTTCGGTGTATTCAAAAGCATCATAACATATAGAAAAAAATGCTTGAACATGTGGCTAGAGGAGGAAACAAAAAGGTACAATAATTTAAATAGAAATATACATTTTTCGTTTCACATGTACAACGCCAACAAGCTTTGATTCTCTTTTCGTTCCTTTTCCGTTCACCTTAGGATTCAAATTAGAACCCCTCTAATTTGTCCACACCACAGCAATGGAAGTAAATCTACATCTATTGCTAGGTAGAAGCTAGATCAAGGAAGAAAAGAAAAACGTATTACACTATTGATTAGTGTATACGTATTCTCATGTTCTCATCTTGAATCCAATTCAAAGAGAACTCAAAAGAAGGAGAAAAAGGCTAGAAATTTCGTGGCTTGTGTGCTAGAGAGTTCAAGTTACGGAGTTGAAAAGTGTATACATATGTTATGTATGTTAGAATAGGTGACCATGTAAGCCAATTTTGGCAGGAATATGTAACCTATGTCTAGACAATTCTTTGGTATTTGATAAAACATTTATGAATAAAGAACTGAAAATTCATATTGCAATATTTTGTTTACGTTCACTTATATCTGCATTTACATTTCTGTTCACTACGCAAACAAAGCCCACGGACTGAGTAACGATTTCGGGGACTGGGACTACGCTTGGAGGTAGGTCCATGAAATCAGTCTCACCGAATCAGTCCGAAAATCTCCAAGTCAAGGAATCCCGAAAATGGGTACCGGGATTCCCTTTGAGACTTGCACTAAGCATCTGCTGTCGTATTTCATCGACGGGTGACGAAGGTCGTCTAAGCAGTGTTAGTGGGTCAGCATGCTAGGAAGCAGCTGACTGAGGTGACTCGCGGGAACCGTCTTACGGAGGACCTTGAGTATGGTCAGCAAGGTATGACGTGTATTCCCGGTTCCAACGGTACAAGCCAAGTCCTTTGACTTGAGGAACTGTTGAGTTTACCTGTGCATCAGGTCTGTATCTTAGATATGGTGAGAGATTGCCAAAATACTCTTGAGTAGTCATAAGCCATGTCTAGTGCAGCTCGGGTGTACAAAGTGACAGTAGTTTCCAAGAAAGGATCTGTCTCCTGTCAAAAGGTATTGACAGTTGAGTCTCATGTATGCTCTGTGTCTTGTCCCTGAAATCTGTGGCCACAGTAACTGAACAGAAGGGAAAGGTTTCCCTTGCGGCGTTTAGTAGGGACAGACCGACACTTAGGTCCAAAATGGGTACCTGCTTTTTCCGTGCCCTAGACTCTAAGTGATGAGACCAAAGACAGAAGGACAAGTGTACTGTTAGAGCCTAAATGTTCATCCCCGAATATTTCACCTAGTCTCTAATGCCATGGACCGTTGCTAGATGGCCACCCATGGTAACGGGCGGATTCTAGGAATCCGACCAAGTCTAGCTGAATGGTGAACCTAAAGAGTCACACACTATCCACACACACTTAGTATTTAATTTGGAATTAAATATTGGAGTAAAGGAATGATTAAATTAGATTTAGTCGGGTCCTATATTTTCTTGGAGAAATTAATTCCTTCTATTTGATAAAGGGAATTAAATTAATAAATAGGATTTATTAAAAGGGTTGACTTAATGGGCTTAGAATAAATAATAATATTTATTTATTATATTATATTCATTCTTTTAGCCTTTTGGAATATTTAATAGGATTTAAATATTCCATTAAATTAAAATCAACGGTTGAGATGGAAAGGGGAGATGGAAGGCTAGGATTCGTTTGACTAGGTCAAACACTAGTTTGACTAGGACTTTGACTAGGTCAAAATCCTAGTCATATTAGAGTACTTAGAGTTGGAATTTAAAGAGGATTAAACTCCTCCTCTATATAAACCTCTAGCTTCCAACCATTGTAGGATGATGATTCTTAAAAACACACACAACACACACTCTCCCCTCTCCATACCTCTCGTCCGCCCCTCTCTCTCTCTCCAAGAAGAAAATATTTTTTTGTTCTCTTTGTTCTTGGAACATTAGAACTTAAACGAACCAATACCGTTAATTGATAACGTGTTATTGATTCGTCCACTCCAAAAATTATACACTTGTTCGTTGCTAGCACGATGTGCAAGATACGTGGGTGGATCGTGTGTCACGATTTGGAGGGTCTCAAGAACGAGATCTCGGTGTAAAACAGGGAACAACGCGAGTAGCCGTTGAAGACGAAAATGACAACGGGTAGGTCTCGTTTTACTTTTTCGTCCCTCTTTAATTTTTCAACTCTATGGCCTCCATGATTTCTTTACGCGTTATATGATCATGAGATACACCGAACGCCCGGGAACCTCAAGGGCACACCCCTTGAGCATGTACTTTTAAATTTAAAGCATGCTTTAATTTTTTGTATGATTATTTTTTATCGCGCTTCCGCATTCGCGCAATTCCCGGGACGATCCACCGATTTCTTTCAATGTAGTTGTAGGTAGTTTCCAAAACCACCTACACACTAATGCACAACTTGTGCTCAACCTCCAACCATGTTAGCACAATATGTGGACCACCTAGCCATCATGGCAAGCCACATCATTGCTTACATGGAGCCACATCATTGCTTACATGCAGGACTTTCAACTCCTCTTAAACTTGCATCAAACCTTTGAGCTTTGATTTTCAAGTCATGGACCGGTTTTGACCGGTCTTGATTTAATCAAATTATATCAAGTGATCCATGGGTTTTAAATTAATCCAATTAATTTTAAACCTTATTGAAATCCAAAAGTTTATTTAATCCAATTAAATAAACATAAGCTTAAACACTAATTAATTGATCCAATCAATTAATTAAACTAAATCCAATAAATAAATCCAATTAATTTAAAGGTGTTAAGCCCAAAATTAATTAATTCAATTAATTAATTTTTGGGCCATCCACCCAATGGATTTTCCCAATAAATGATCCAATCATTTATGTTCTCCTTGAATTAATTTAATCCAATTAAATTAATTAACTTCTTCCAGAATTAATTCCACTACTTCCATAGTGATTTGTGTGTGACTCTTTAGGTTCACCCTCAACTAGACTTGGGCTTGTGTCCAACATAATTGATTAATTAAATCTAATTTAATTAATTATTTCTGATTAGCCAATAATCAGAAATGCCCGTTACCATGGGTGGCCGTCTAGCAACGGTCCATGGCACTAGAGACTAGGTGAATGTTGGCGTGAACATTTACGCTCCAAATTCCATACAGGTATAGTCCTTCCGTCGACCATCTCCCGGCCTTAGTCTAGGGCATGGAATTGAGTGTCGGTTCCCATCCTGGACTAGGAAACTATGCTACATACTCGAGATGCGTTTACTCTATTGATCGACCTAGGGAACCATTCCCTACTCGACCAATCGCTACGGCCGTAGACTTAATGAGTCGAAACCATCTCAGAGCGCATAGGAGGCATAGCTGTCAAATACTGACAGGGGACAGATTCTCTATTGGAATCCACTGTCCTCACTACATACTCCGACTGCACTGGATAAGGCTTATAATGACCATATCAAAGACACGGTCACATCTCGCCAAATCCAAGATACAACCTTCATATGCATGCGACTGCCATGAATCCTCAAGTTCGAGGACTAATCCCGTACCATCGGAATCGGGTATTCCAGTCATACCGATCAAGCCTCCAAGGCTTCCATATGACGATTCCCGCGAGTCAGTTCAGTCAGTCGACTACCTTGCCAACTAACCCACTAAAATTGCATAGATGACCTACGTCTAGCATCGATGAAACTCGGCACTCACCCAGTGAATGCAATACTTAGTGCAAGTCTCTATAGGACACTCGAGGCGCAGTCTCGAGGTCCTCGACTTGGAACGCTTCAGACCGACCCTTAAGGAGTTGGTTTCATAGCCGCCAACCTATCCGCAGCTTAACTCAATGGGTTTAACCAATCGGTCTATGGGCATTTGTTGTGACATTGAAACACCATTTAATGTAAGTAGTAAGCACAACAAACACATTTTGGCAATAATGAATACTTACTATATCCATCAGTATAATATTACTTTGATAAAGATCGACGAATAGTTCCAAGAACAGCCAATCTAATTAACTTTTTGATCACCTATTCTAACACTGTGTACGTGACTGCCATTGTTCCTCAAGTCTGAGGACTACTCCCGTAGTATCGATATCAGGAAAATCTAATCATACCCAACAAGCCTCCAAGGCTTCCATATGATGATCCCCGCGAATCAGTTCAATCGGTTCGACCCCAGTCGACCAACCCACCATGATCATATAGGCGTCCCACACCTGTCGCCATGAAACACGACATTCATCCAATGAATACGACTCTTGGTGCAAGTCTCTATAGGACTCTCGATGCCCTGTCTCGAGGTCCTCGACTTGGAACATTTCAGACCCAACTCTTTATCAGTTCGTTTCATGACCACCATCCAATGTGTGGCCCAACTGCATGAGTTGTTAACCGTGGTCTGTGAGCTTTGTTGTGTTATATGTAAAACACCATTTAACATATGAAAAATGAGCACAACAAAGAAGGTATCAGTGGTAATGAATACTCATTTTATTCATTACATAATATTACATTACATCAAGTTGTCAAATAGGTACAAAATGCCAAACCTATTGGCTTTCTGGTCACCTATTCTAACAACTCCATGTGCCTGACCCTCACAAACCCCAACCTCCTTCTTCATCTAACCCCAATCAAACTACCCCCCAACCCCACCTACCCCCAATGCCTCTTCTGAAGAAATCTTATGCCTCCATCGTCCAACACCCTACTGCCTCACACTTCCATCATGACCTAGAACGAGTTGCAAAAAATTCTTTCAAACAGATGACCTACAATTGCTGGGTACAATCATCAAACACCAAGGCAATTATGGAATGAAATACTCTAAAGAGGAAGTCTCCAAGCTATCAGAAAGGCTGAAACTCGCATGAATTGGTAATTTCTCTCATGGTCTCCCCAACTTAAATTTTCTGAAGCAGAGAATTATTAAGTTAGGCCTTAGAGGTTCTGTTACTGTTGGGGCTATCAATTTAAAACATGTCTTGATTGAGCTTACGCATGAAGAAGATTTCTCTATATTATGGTTTAGAGGTGAATACTCTTTGATGGTTTTCCTATGAGAGTGTTTAAGTGGAACCCTGCTTTCAATCCCTAGATTGAATCTACCATTGCCCCAATTTGGATCAAAGTCTCTGAGCTTCATTGTCACTTATTTGAAAAAGTGCTATTTTTTTTCTTGGGCAATTTGATTGGCAAACCACTTCGTATGGGTGAACCTACTGTTGTTCTTTCAAGGCCTAGCCTTGCAAGAGTGTGTGTGGAACTGGACCTAACAACACCTAGAATTCAAGCCATTTATCTGGAAACTGATGAACATATTATCAGGCAACCAGTACAAAAACTATCCATTGTATTGCTCTGTCTGTTACTTGGGACATGATCACTAATACCTGCATCTCCAAACCTAAGGGCGATCATCCCAGACCTACTACTAATACTAAGGCATCTGAAAATCACAACCAAGATACTTCAGACACTGTGAAATCGGAGGAAGATAAAAACTCTAGAATGAAAGGTAAAAGGGTGATGTTTTTAGATACTCCTAACGATGATTAGATGCACGCTGACCACATTATCAATAATAGTGAAAAAATGGATAACATTGTTGTTGTTCACAATGTTAAAGTGAGTAATGAAGTTGTTATTGATGATGTGCATGATGCTATCATTGTGGCTCCTAATAATGTTGTGGAAATGGATAGCGGGGATGAATTCAACTATGATGACCCACTTATTACTAAACTTCTAGATAAAAACTGGTATGAGGATCTAGTGAATTCAAACAAAGCTACCACTGATATGTTTGAAGATATTGACATCATTACTAATATCTTGGAGAATACTGAGCCTGAAGACCATATCAGAGTAGAGAATAACATGCCTTAAAAGGAGGCTTGCACTTGGAAAGGAATGTTAATTACTGGTGATGATCACAGCAGTAAGCCTAAGGGTAGCAATCCAAATAAGAGCATTGAAACTTGCGAGTACACACCTTCCTTCCTGCTAGCTCACTAGAGCAAGGAGAATCACATATAGTGGAGATAAACTCAACTGGTGCCAAAACCTATTTTCTAGAGGAGATAGCATCAAACACAAAGTTATCAAATCTCAAGAAACTGAAGTATTGAGTGAAGGTGAAGAGGAATCCACACTTGTCTTTAACAAATTCCAAAATTTGGAAGATATGGCTGAAGATGAAATCAACTTAACTGCTGAAAACCTCACTTCCAACCCATGAACCAAAATAGAAAGTCTAGGAGACGGTGGAGATCCAACACAAAAGGAACATAAAGGTCTTCAAAGACCCCACAAAACTCTAGCCCTGGCCAAAGTAAAACACAAGCCTATCTTTGAGATATCACAGACAACAATACAAGAGCATCTACAAGCAAACATCTCTCTGACTCTACAACATCAAACGGGCACAAAAGGAACAAATCACAATAGGACAACACCACCTCGAACAAAAGACCCAGGAAAAAGTAAAAAGGGTAAAGGTAACACTTTTCTGAAAACTTGTACTTAGAGATACACAAGATCCTCCTCTTCTTCCTCTTTACAGTTTTAATGATTAAAATCCTTATATTGAATGTTAGGGGTATTGGTAAAGCTGAAAAACAAAGAATACTTTTTGATATGATCATTGAACATAGACCTCACATTTTGGTATTATTGGAACCTTTTGTACACATGGATTCTTCCTTCATTATTCGCAGGTTTGGATTTAGCACTGTCTTATACTTTAACAACAAAATCTAGTGTTTAGCTTCTCATAGTGTTGATGTCTAGGTTCTTATTGACAACAGTTACATCTGGGTTTATATCTGATGAATTTGTTTTTGCACATTTATATATGTGAAATGCTATAGAACTCCTAGAAGGCTTCTGTAGAAGGAGTTGATTGCCCTCTCTGCTAAAAACGTACTTTGGCGGGTTGGAGGTGACTTCAATACAATCCTGCACTGTGATGATAACCAAGGAGGAGTCAGCAACTTATTGTGACCTATGGAAGATTTAAGTGATACGATGCTTGCAAGTGGACTCATTGATGCTGGTTTTAAAGGAGAACCATATACCTAGACCAACAAAAGGATTTGGAAGAGGCTTGATCGAGTTCTATACTCCAAGGAAGGACTTAACTGTTTAACAGCATCAGAGTAGCACACCTCCTTAGAAGGCTCTTAGATCATCGTCGCCTCCTCATTACTACTTCTAAGATGGACAAAATATGCCCATTCTCATTCAGAATTCATAACATGTGGCTGAGACACCACACATGCCTTGAAATAGTGAAGCAAGCTTGGTGCTTACCCATTCAGGGTTCTGGAATGTGCAAGCTCCCGCAAAACATCTATAGAACGAAGGAACTATTGAAAAACTAGAACACTCAATTCTTTGGGGATGTCTTCAATAATGACGCACAGGCTCAGCTGGAAGCCACAGAAGAAAAAAAAAAAAGAAAGATTTGATAGGAAACCCTCTGAAAGCATCCTCACCTCTCTTAACATATGCAATGTTGCTCTTGTATATGCATTGACACTGGAATCTGACTATCGGAGGCAGAAGAGCTCCTTTGAATGGCTTGAAGCTAGAGAAAGGAACACAAAGTACTTCAATTCAGGGTTGGGTTTGAAACGTTTAAAGTCAAGAACCTCGAGACAGGGCATCGAGTTTCTTATAGAGACTTGCACTATGCATTGTATTCATTAGATGAGTACCGCATTTCATAGGGGCCAGATATTGGACGTCTATACGATCTTAGAGGGTTGGTCGATCAAGAGTCGAGCCGACTGAATTGGCTCACGGTGAATCGTCATATGAAAGCCTTGGAGGCTTGGTCAGTAAGACTAGAGTTCCCCAGCTCCGATAGTACGAGAGTAGTCCTCAGACTTGAGGAACCATGACAGTCATGTACACAAAATGTCTGTATCTTGGATCTGGCAAGAGGTCATCATGTCACTGACATGTACATCATAAGCCTTGTCTAGTGCAGTTAGAATGTGTAGCGAGGACTGTGTGTTTCAAGAAGAGGATCTATCTCCTGTGAGTATGTGACAGTGGTATCTTCTGTGCACTCGTAGACGCATTCATGCTTTTTAAATTTATGGCCATAGTGATTTGTCGAATGGGAAATAGTTTCTTATTCGAGGCAATGAAGCAAACGCGGTCTCGAGTACTAAACATAGAAGCCTATTCTAGGATGGAAATTGACACCCAATTGCATGCCCTAGATTGAGGCAGGGAGATGATACATGGAAGGACCCTACTTGTATAGAACTCGGAGGCCTAAATGCTCACGCATATATTCACCTAGTCTCTAGTACCATGGAACGTTGCTACACGGCCACCCATGGTAACGGGCTTGTGTTGGACAAAGCCCAAGCCTAGCTGATGGTGAACCTAAAGAGTCATACACAAACCAACTAGGAGGTGAAGGAATTAATTTGGGATTAATTCCTTAAGACATTAAAATAATTAGATTATTTAAGCATGGGATACCCCATTGGATGAATAACCCCATATTGTATTGGGCTTGCACTAATTAATAAATGGGATTTATTATTTGAGAGGATTCGGGCTTAATCTTCAATTAGATCAAATGACTTGGGGCCTAATTTAGATGGGATTTTGAATTAAGTTTGATTTAATTCATTGGACCTTCTTGTGCCTTAACTAATTGTATTAGGACAAGGCCCCATTAAATTAGGGTTCAAGGGCCGAGTTGACTTACACGTTTGGAAAGGGAAAGTGTTGGACTCTCCCCACACAGAAGGAGAGAGTGTTGGCTAATTTTATGATTTTGGAAAGCACAAAATCGGCTATAACCTTTAGAAGGTGCTCAAGTTGTGCTTTTCGAAAGCACAACTTGGCCTTGATTTTGGCTCCCTCACTTGGTATGATTCCATCATACCTTGCGAGAGATAGATTGATTGATGGAGATGATAGAAATGCACCTAGACACATCTCCATGTATCTAGTGTTAGAATAGGTGACCAGAAAGCCAATAGGTTTTGAAATTTGTAACCTATTTGACAACTTGATGTAAATATAATATTATTATGTGATGAATATAATGAGTGTTCGTCACTATTGGTAACTACTTTGTTGCGCTCATTTTACATATGTTAAAACGGTGTTTTACTTGTATCACAACAAAGCCCACAGACCACGGTTAACAACTCATGCAGTTGGGCCACGCATTGGATGGTGGTCATGAAACCAACTGATTGAGAGTTGGGTCTGAAACGTTCCAAGTCGAGGACCTAGAGACAGGGCATCAAGAGTCCTATTGAGACTTGCATCAAGAGTCGTGTTCATTGGATGAGTGCCGTATTTCATAGGCGACAAGCGTGGGACGCCTACACAATCTTGATGGATTGGTCGACTGGGGTCGAGCCGACTGGATTGACTCGCGGGGATCATCATATGGAAGCCTTGGAGGCTTGGCCGGTATGATTGGATTTTCTCGGTTCCGATAGTATGGGAGTAGTCCTCAGACTTGAGGAACCATGGCAGTCACGTGCACAGGACGACTGTATCTTGGATCTGGCGAGAGGTGATCATTCTGTAAGATAATCCTTGTCCAGTGCAGTCGGAATGTGTAGCGAGGACGGTGCGTTCCAAGAAGAGGATCCGTCCCCTGTCAGTATGTGACAGGGGTATCTCCTATGCACTCGGAGACATGTTCATGCGGTTTAAAGTTGTGGCCATAGTGGTTGGTCGAACAGGGAATGGATTCGTGTCGATGCAATGAAGCATGCGTAATCTCGAGTATTAAGCATAGATGCGTAGTCAAGGATGGGAACCGACACCCAATTTCTTACCCTAGACTGAGGCCGGGAGACGGTAAACGGTAGACGGAAGGACCGTACCCGTACGGAATCGGCGCCTAAATGTTCACACCAACATTCACCTAGTCTCTAGTGCCATGGACCATTGCTAGACGGCCATCCATGGTAACGGGCCCTTGTGGGACACGGGCCCAAGTCTAGCTGAGGGTGAACCTAAAGGGTCACACACAAATCACCGAGAAGGTTGAGAGATTGACTTGGAGTCAATCTCGAAGGAGGTAATTGGATTACTTAAGGGATAGTCCATTGGATAGACGGACCAATATTGTATCGGGTCCTCGTTTAATCGGTAAATTGGATTTATCGATTAATTATGGAAAGTCGAGATGTTGGATCTTTTGATTGGATTAAAAGATCGACGGGAATTATTTAAGTAGACATTAAATTAGATTTAATTTTGGGTTCGTCGTAATTAGATTACGGCATAACCCGGTCCGTTAAATTTTGAATCAAGAGGAGAATTAATTCCTATTCTGGAATAGAAAGAAGTTGGACTTCTTCCTATATTGAGCATGGCCGAAAATGCTCTCTTGGAGGAAGCAACATTCAGCCATGTTCCATGCAAGGTGGCGGTTGACTTGTCTCTTTTGGTAAAAGACAAATCAACTCCAATCAAGCCCTTCCCTTTTGGTATGATTTGATCATACCATAAAAGTTGGTAGGCTTGATTGAAGAATTAATGCTGATTGATTGGGATGTATCTAGACATCCTTGGATGAACCTAGACACATTCCAATAATCACATTAATTCTGTATATATATGAGTATATACAACACCTTGCATAAGAGAATCATAATTCATCTTTTCTAGGAATAGAAGAAGTAAAAATCGGCCTCCTCTCTCCTTAAAACTCTTGGCCACTCTCTCCCTCTTTCACCTTTGTTCTTCATTTGATCTTGGATCAAAAGGGAAGAACAAAAAAGTTTTAAGAAGAACACTGATTCATAGTGTTCATCTTCTTAAAACCGATTCCTTCACAAACCCATTTTCTTCTAGCAAGGAGAACGTGTGTTTTACTTCTGGTGTGGTGTGTATCACCTTTGGAGAATCCATACATTTGGATTTTGTGGAAATTCCGGAGAAGGAACAACACAAGTAGCCGCGCACACGTGAAATCTACAAAGGTAACAGTTTATTACGCTTTAGTAGATTTCCATTTTATCTATGCCCTATGTATTATATATATGCTTTTATGTTAATACATCCTACATAGAACGCCCGGTTGAGTACCCAAGGGTACACCCCTTGGGATTACGTTTATTTAATTATTTTAAATTCACATATTTCGCGCTTTCTCGCTTCCGCTCGCGCTCCCTGGCGGATCCGCTTGTCCTTCAAGTGGTATCAGAGCCCGGTTCGATGTAAGGGGCATGGATCTATGTGCTTGGTATGATCTACTTGCTTTTACGACTTTAATGACATGTTAGATTGCATGAATATATGAATAAATATGATGATTCAATTGTTTAAATTTGATGGACGTTAGGCATGCTTATTTTCTTAGATTGGATCTCGAATTGCATGCTCGTTTTCAGTTTATTACTGTTGATTTGTGCTGAAAAGAATGTCGAAAAAATATGGAGAAACGAACAGCAGCGGCAGCGGTTGGCTGCCGCCGCTGCCGGCCGGTCACTGGCTCAAGCCTGTGCGCAGGCCTGGCCGGCGTGCCTGCCAGCGTGCGTGCTGGCAGGGGCGCCTGCGCGCGCGTCGTGCGCGCGGATGCTGCTCATAGGCGCGCGCGGATGCTGCTCATAGGCGAGGCCAGCGCGGCATAGGGCACACACGCGCGGCTGCCCGACAGGCACAACAGCTGGGTCGTTTTGTGCCGTTCTTCGACGTTTTCCAGAAAATTTTATTTTATGCTTTTTCTGCATATTATTATGAAAATGTATTAATTTTGCATAATTGATTTTGGAATGATTGGATTGTTCCTTAGATCAAATTTGCTTAATTAATTTGGAATTAATACATGCATTGGATGCAGTGTTTATAATGTTCATTAAATTTGAAATTTGAGTTTTTGCATATTGTTTATGTATTTATGCTTTGTGGATGTTGGACATCACTTGGATATTTGGAATATCCATGGTTAAAAAAGGATTGTTTGGAATAATTATGTTATGTGCGTTGATGTGGTCAACAAGGGATGATCACAAAAGCCCTAGACCTTGTGTATGGATGAATGTATGATTATTTATATTTCTGTTTGGTGGGGCCTGCGTGCCTCTTGTTTTTGGAACTATCATCTCCCGTATTTCAGCCTCATGATGTTAAGGCTTGTTTTTATTTCCCATGTATTACTTTCCATTGTAATGAGAGTAGATAGGATTGGTGAGGTTTTAATTTTAACAAGCTTATGGAGTCGGAGACCCAAGGTGGAGCATCAAGGCGTGAAACAAGAGCATCACAAGGCCCATTGGAATGACAATGGGTATATTACTTTGTAATAATTTAGGACCACCCTAGATAGACCATAGACTCACTGCGAGCTCAGTGGGTCGCATAGGTTGGGCTTATGATCATCCTAACAGGGGTATGCTATGTTTTCTGTATGCAGCATATTTATTTATCATTTTAAATATTGGATATTTGTGCATGCTAAAACACCTTAATGTGATGAGGTCTTGGTCGTAAATTAAACTCTCATTTGGTTGGACCAAATTAAATATTTGGCCCAGAACGGACTTGGATTAAAATGGTATTTTGATCTATCCGAGCCTTCCATCCACAGCAATGTGGTGAAGAAGCTACCACTACCCAAGTGTAGTCTCACCAGTCGTGGCATACTTGGACTAGGGGAAAGCTGCACCATTGTTGTGAACAAAGAGACTGCACTTGTTTTTTCCTTGCCTCACGAGTCGTTGGGGCCACAGTTTGAGGCATGATTTGCTTGATGGGTCGGGCCCAACACTGAGTAACATGGTTCGCTTGGAGTCCTCGGAACCATGCGAATAGGTGAGGCAAAATATCTTGGGAATCTCATTGGATGAGAATGATATTGGATATCTCCCACGAGGTCTTCTTCATGTGAATCGTAAAAGCGGGGCATGGAGATTACGCTTGTGGATCCCAAGCCCACTAGAAAATGGTTTCCCGAAACTCCATTTGAGAGTGGCGGACTTTCATACAAATAGTGGGAGGGTTAAAGACTAAAAGACCATGCCTTCAACTTGAACAATAATATATTACCATCATTTGCTAATTTTTGCTTTATATTTTTTATAAATGTAGATATGTCTAAGAACCATTAGCCATGCTACTTGAGACTAATAAGTTCAACGGAACGAACTACTCGGACTGGCTAAGAAACCTGAGGATAGTCCTCAGTTTCGAGAACCAAGGCTACTTCTTGGACAAGCCGCGGCCGAGCGACTTACTGGAGGGGTCCATGCCAGAAGAACGTTTGACGTTCGAGAAATGGCATGAGGACAACCGGAAAGTGCGCAGTATCATATTGGCTTCGATGTCTAATGACATCCAGAAGCAATATGAGAGGCTGGACAACATCTCCGCCATAATGCTCCGCATGAACGAGGTTTATGCGGTTCCAGATAGGCATATTAGATATGCCGCCACAAAAGCATTCTTTGGTACCACGTTTGCTGAAAGATCGTCTGTACAAAGTCATGGGGTCAAGATGCTCTCCCTAGTGGAGAAACTCGAAGACCTTAAAGCTGGGCTTAACAATGACACATACATTGACGTGCTTCTCCAGTCGCTTCCTCCGTCCTATGACACATTTGTTGTAAACTACAACATGAACGGACTTGAGAAGTCTATTCATGAGTTGATCAACATGCTGGTCCAATACGAGGCAAATGACCCACAAGTCAGTGCCGGCAGTATTGATAGGAGAGGCTTCAACCTCCAAGGCGAATAGCAAGAGGGCCAGACGCTGGAAGAGGAAGAAGGGAAAGGGGAAGACGGTTGCGGCCCTTATTCGCGCTCCTGGAGCGCCCCTATTGCCCGTGTGGGGATGGACAAAGGGAAAGGGAAGGCCCGTGGTTCTCAGCGGTCCAAGGCAAATGATGTCTACATGCATTGCCAAGGAAAGGGGCATTAGGAGACGGAGTGTCCACAACTCCTCTCCAACCCAGGTATGTTTGTGGTTGAAGTAAACATGATAACTAATTCTGCTTCATGTGTATTGGATACCGGGTGTGGTGCTGACATTTGCAATGATTTGCAGGCACTGTAAAGAAGCAGAAGGCTAACCAAAGATGAGATGATCCTGAGGCAAGGCGATGGCAAGGTCGTTGCTGCGGAAGCCGTAGGATCAATGGAGTTAGCCATTAGTAGTCATGTTAGGATTGTACTGAACGACTGTTTCTATGTACCTAGCATGATTAAAAATATTGTATCTATCCCGGTCCTTGACAAGGAGGGATATTCACTATCGTTCACTCTGTTCGCTCTGTAAATAATACTATCCCTTCCCTACGGTCAGGGCTAGTTTACAACTACCGGAGAAGTACGCTGCCCTGCTAGTCCCAAGGGGCAGCTGGTTAGCTCCGCCTTCAATGGCCTGTTCCAAGGAGCAGGCCTGTTGTGCCATTTCCGGTCGCCTTCGAGCCAAACCCCTTTTGGAGTTCGGCTCTCAGCTGCGGAACGAACTCTTTTGAGTCCGGGAACAAGCCATCAATAAAAACGGTGTTTTCATTATAAAGGATGGTATTTCTTATTTTCTTGGTACATTGGTAAACGGTCAGTACATACTTCAACAGTCTAATTGGATTATGACTGCGGAACACAAACAAAAACGTGATGATCACGATAACGCACAGATATAGCATGCGAGGTTGGGTCACATTTCTAAAGATAGGATAAGAAGATTGGTGGACTTAAAGAGTCTAGAAATAGACGATTTGGACAACCTACCGACCTGCGAATCCTGTCTGAAGGGAAAAATGACCAAGAAACCCTTTGTTGGACAAAACACGCTAGCCAACGGTCTGTTGGATTTGATCCATACGGACGTCTGTGGCCCACTAAATACTTAGGCTAGAGGTGGGTACTCGTACTTCATAACCTTTACTGATGATCACTCACGGTATGGTTATATTTACCTGATGAGGTACAAGTCTGAAGCCTTTGGAAGGTTTAAGGAATACAGACTTGAGGTAGAGAACCAAACCGGTCGAAAGATCAAAGCCCTTCGGTCGAACCGAGGTGGAGAATATTTGAGTGGTGAGTTTACTGATTATCTAAAAGAGAATGGGATTCTCTCTCAGTGGACCCCTCCTGGAACACCACAGCTTAATGGTGTGTCTAAAAGGAGGAATAGGACCTTGTTGGACATGGTCCGATCCATGATGAATTTTACCGAACTCCCCCTTTCCTTCTGGGAAAAGCTCTTGAGACGGTGGCCAAAGTTTTGAACTTGGCACCATCGAAGAAGATATCCCAGACACTATATGAGATATGGCATGGCAAGCCTGCCTCCTACAAATACTTGAAAGTGTGGGATTGCCCCGCATATGTCAATAGATTAGTGGGAGATAAACTGGACTCGAGGTCTAGTTTATGCAGGTTCTTCGGCTATCCGAAAGAAACTGCGGGGTATTATTTCTATGATCCCTCCGAGCAAAAGGTTTTTGTTTCGGGAAACACAGTTTTCTTGTAAAAGGGTTTTCCATCGGATAGTCGACGCGATGAGGTACTCCTTGAGGAAGCAAGTGAGGTACCCTATGAGGCGGCAGCGACATCTAAGCCGGTAGTTCCCACTGATAATGTTCCAGTCCTCCGTAGGTCGGTCAGAGTATCCCATGCACCTGATAGGTATGGATTTCTGGGCCTGACGGTCAGTTGGATAATGATCCAAAGACATACGGAGAAGCAATGTCGGACATCGATTCGGATAAGTGGCTTGAGGCCATGAAATCGGAGATGGACTCAATGGGTACAAACTAGGTTTGGACCCTAGTGGACCCACCCAAAAGGATAAAACCCATAGGGTGTAAATGGGTCTACAAACGTAAGCTTGGAGCTGACGGGGAGGTTAAAACCTTCAAAGCCAGGCTTGTGGCGAAGGGTTACACTCAACGACCGGGGACGACTTTGAGGAAACCTACTCGCCCGTAGCAATGGCTAAGTCCATTCAGATACTGCTTGCCATAGTAGCATGGCATGACTATGAAATATGGCAGATGGACGTGAAAACTACCTTCCTCAATAGTTTCGTAGAGGAAGAGATCTATATGGATCAACCGAAAGGTTTTACATCTGTTAGAGAAAGAGCATAAGGTCTGTCGTCTCCAAAGATCCATCTATGGCCTCAAACAAGCTTCCCAAAGCTGGAACATACGTTTTAATGAAGTCATATGGGGATATGATTTCATCAAGAACGAGTCCGATCCTTGTGTATACAAGAAGATCAATGGGAGCTTGGTTGCATTTTCTAGTGCTTTACGTGGATGACATCTTGCTCATTGGGAATGATGCTAAGATGTTGGGTACCACTAAAGCTTGGTTGTCAACGCAATTCTCCATGAAGGATATGGGCAAGGCATCCTACATCCTTGGCATCAAGATTTACAGGGATAGATCTAGAAGGATGTTAAGAATGGCCCAGTCCTCGTATATTGAGAAAGTCTTGAAGAGATTCAAGACGGAGAACTCAAAACGAGGATTCCTTCCTATGAGGCATGGAATTAAGTTATCCAAGAAGTAATCTCCTAAGACTGATGAGGAGCTTAAACGGATGTTGGACATCCCCTATGCTTCAGCCGTAGGCAGCATTCAGTACGTTGTCCAGTGCACTAGACCTGATGTGGCTTTCCCTTTGAGTGTGACTAGTCGATATCAGTCGTGTGCCGGGGAGGCACACTTGAGTGTGGTCAAGACTATCCTGAAGTACCTGAAAAGGACTAAGGACATGTTCTTGATCTACGATGGTGGAGAGTTGATATTGGAAGGCTATGGCGATGCTAGCTTCCAGTCGGACGACGATGATGCCAAGTCTCAGTCTGGTTATGTGTTCGGACTTAATGGTATCGTGGTCACTTGGAAGAGTTCCAAGCAGGCTACCACGGCGGACTCCACCACAGATTCTGAATACATAGCAGCTTCGGAAGCTGCTAAAGAGGCGGTTTAGATGAAGAGCTACATCCAAGAGTTGGGTGTAGTACCTAGCATCGCTGAGCCAGTGGTTATCTTCTGCGATAACAACGGGGCCCTAGCGCAAGCAAAGGAACCGAGATCTCATCACCGATCCAAGCATATTCTTAGACGCTACCATCTGCTCAGAGAGATGGTTAGTAGGGGTGACGTCCGGATCAACCGAGTCAGCTCTGCAGAAAACATAGCAGATCCACTTACTAAGCCTGTGTCGCAAGTTGCCCATACTCAACATCTGGATAAGATGGGTTTGAGGTCAATGGGTGATATGTCTTGCAGATGAGTTAGAGGAAGGGACAGAGGAGGAACAATATTGGGGATGGTGACTACCTTAGATGTTTAATTCTCGAGGATTTTTTTTACTCATATATATTAATCGACTTGGATGCATAAGGATTTTGCCTTTAGTTTCAAATTAGTTCAATTAAGGATTTATTGGCTTTATTTATTCGGATAATGGTTTTGGTATTTCGCTTCAAAGATCACGGGTATTCGAGATTGTTTATTGTTGGCTTAGTATCACAAAAATTATTTCGGTTTAGTGATGCTTCCATGTCATGCCTCGGATTCGGGGCGTGACAATATATATAACAAAACGATCACTACAAAAAAAAGGTTTATTGAGATGGATTTTGGGATGGCCTGTCCTCCCATTTCATTGTTGGAACGGAATTTGGGACGGATTTGGGATGAAAAGAGGACGGCTTTTGCCAACAATCCCAATATTTGGGATGACATTTGGGGCAACCTAACAAATCCGTCCAAAAAAATGTCCAAAGGATGGATAATTGAAATAATAGTTTGGAACATCCTGACGGACTGTGGGATGGAATATCGTTCCAAATTCCGTCCCTAATTTTAAACCGGACATATTGATCTTGCAACGATTATTGGACAATGTTTGGGATATGTTTTTCATTTTATTTGGGACGGCCTTATGGACAGTTTGGGACGAAAGTTTCAATTCGGATGTATTATTTTTAGAACGGCCATTCGAACAGTGTTTGGGACATGATGTTTTCTTTTTTATTTGGGACCGAATGTCGTTCCAAATTCCGTCCCTAATTTTAATTAATTCTAAAAATAATTTTGTCGCATATTTTTCTATATTTTTTGTTAATATTTTATTAAATTTCTAATTGAAGACAACATTGTTCGTACGAAAGAATTAAAATTAGCCAAAATCTATTGTTTACAATCCGAATTTCAAAAGGAAAGCATAAAAGATTCTAATCTAACAACTGTTGTGGATGTTGGTGGATGAGCTCAGGGTCTGCATCATCCTCGGCCTACTGCCGCGTGGACTCCTCGACAAACACCTCCATACACTGAGGTGCGCGACCGAGCCGAATCTCCTTCACAGATATTTAAAAATGTTAGACATTCGTAAAAAAAATATTATTGAAAATAATTAAACTTGTTCAAAATCAAATTTACTTACAAGTTTTTTCTTGTGCTCGCCCATTGAAGAGGACCCTCCGTAGTCAATGGTGTTGGCCGCTGGGTTGGCCAGTCGGTTGGCCGTGTTCTAGGCCAACTTCTTCTTGAATTCATCTGATGCACAGTACACAAAAAGGCCAGCACAAACGTTGTCCGCCATCCATTTGGGCTGCATATTTGCTTTCCTGGCTTCACTGAATTTTTTACTAATCCATTTGCCGACGTACTTGTTGAAGAAGGATCTTACCGTTTCATCCGGGCAGTCCCAACTATATATGCGTTGCAAGACAAGAAACAAATAAAATGATTAGTATAAGATATATAAATAAAATATAATTTTTGATACAATTACTAGCCAACATTTGAAACACCTCTTAAAGTTGATCAAGAGTGTAGGATTTTATCATAATCAAAGTACTAAAAAATGATCAATTATTAAACAAGTTAAAATATATAATTAAAAAGGTTATATATATATATATATATGTTTATTAAGAAGGAATACAATAATAGAATGTTCATACTTATAAGTCCGTTGTTGTAATCAACCATCATTGAACTGAATCATTCAATCAAATCATCCGATTTTAAATCTGACCATTAAATGTGATCACATTGTTGTCATATTACTTGAAGTTTCAATCTAATCCACATAACAGATGTCAATATATTGTATTTGTAGAATTAGGCTATTCTTAGGGGATGAAAGGAATGCCAATTTGAGATGACATTGGCACCGATGAGTGCTGACTGTCCCTAACGCCATCCCAAATTTTGTCCCAAGTTTCAATTAATTTTTCAATTTTAACCGGCCAGAATTTAAATTTGAGTTCAAATTCTCCGCATTTTTGCTAGTTTAGTGGGAACTTAAAAAATTTTAGGACGCCATTTGGGTGGCATTTGTGATGAATCTTAAATTTTTGAGACGAAAGTTGGGATGGATATTTGGGACTATATTTTGTGCAATATTTCAAAAAAAAAAAAAAAAAGATTGTCACCCTACCGTTCCAATTAAATTTCTAGTCGTACCAAATGTTGTGTCAAAGTTGGGGGGATGGCATATCACCACAAACTATTTCCTGCCAAAATATTGGGACGACATTTGGGATGGTTACTCTTTTTAGTCCTATTTTGGAATAGTACTCGTTGGCATAAGACCTTCTATTCCAAATATGTCCTAAGTTGTCCCAAAATTGTGCCAAAGTGGGATGGCTGTTGGGACACATGTTGGCCGTCCCAAAATTCCTTTCTAATAACAAATGTTGGCATTTCTTCTACTAAAGATATAATGTTATTGCGTGTCATTATTGTACGTGTGACTTGAATTTTCGTAGAACACATAAAAGGAAAGAATAAAGTATGGATGTATAATATTTATATATATAACAAAATGATGGTTGATCACAATTAAGTCAATTTTAAAATCTCAACGATTTTAAATTTAAATTAAATTTGTATTTATGTAACTAATCCTGTATCCAAGATTAGTGTTTATCTAAACTAGACTTTATCTTCAAAATTATAAGGATACCGATCCAATTTGTATATATTTTAAATAAATTCAAATTTCAGGATTATTTTTTTATCTTAAAAAATATTTATTGTATCGCTAATAATTTATTTTCATTGTAATCTTAAACTTTTCAGACACTAAATTTATAACAATCTCTTGGTATAGCTCATGCATTAAATTTTTAATTTATAATTAATCAGGTAAAATCATTTTTTATAATTTTTAATTTTAATATATCTTTCATTAACATATTATTTTTTATAATTTTTTATTTGTTCATCAATGCTAATAAAGTAAGTTTATTAATTTCGTTCAAATTTATATTTTTTTATTTTTCTTAGTTTTTTCTGATAGAATTTGAATTTTTATATTCCATTGTTACTCAGGTTTTAAAAAATAATAAGCTACTATGTTTAAAAAATTATGTTACAAAATAAGTCATCTTCTCGATAGGAATATTCTTTTTTTTTTTTTTTTTTTGAAGTAGGATAGTTTTTCTCCTTAGTGAGAAAATTTTGTTACTGTTACTCTATCAAAATTTTAACATTTAATATATCGTAAGTTTCATAGGTTTGAATTTATTACAATATAAAACAATGGTCATACTTGATAAATATATGAATTTTGAAATTTCATTTTTTGTTTATAATTATTTTTAGAAAATAAAAAGGTTTTTCAATGTATAACATGATAGTATATTTTACATTAATATAATGGCAACCTGATAGTGCAATGCTAGCTTCTTTACCTGAGAACGTACGATGAAATATTCTTATATTTGCTTTCTAAAAGTTTTATAATTTTATTATTTATTTATTTTCTATTATTATTATTAATCTTTTAGTATATATATAAAATTGTTTTGAATTTTTATTTTGAATTTATCTTTTTTTCCCTTCATATTCCATTGAATACTTTTGTTTGTTTTACTAATTAATGATTTTTTATTCACATTAATTTTTTTTTAATTTCGTAATTTCTTTCATTCAATTGTTCATCATTTCTCTACTTGATCACTAAATGAACGTATATTTTTATCTAATAATAATTCATAAACACCTTTTTTTTTCTTGTCTAAATCTTGCATTGCTCTATCATAGAAAATATTTAACTAAAATCTTGCATTTCTTGTCCCTTCTTTATTTTTTCGGGTATGGAGATATAGTCGACAATATTTTACTTAAATTACTTTATATGCTATTATTTGTACTAAAGTTCTCCAACTTTTTGCCACCAAATTTTCTTTATCCATTTTAGTATTTATCTAGGTTTATATGTTGTTTCATATTAATTCGTACAATGTATGCAACACAGATCCTGACGAGCACATAGTGGAAGGGTGATTTGCACCGAGCCTTGGTGATTGGCTTCATATTCAAACCGACGGTACCTCAGGCCCCCAGAGTGGGGCGTTGGGGTACCCCCTCTCCGACTTGGTTCAAACTTAATTCAGACAGGTCCTCCCTTGGAAACCCAGGGCCGGCAGGCATTATTCGAGACGCAGCCGAACAGGTGCGCCTCGCATATCAAAATGCATTGGGCACAACAACTAATGTGATTGCAGAGCTCATTGCCGTCTGGCGCGGTTTGGAGGTTGCCCCGGCACACGGCTTGCCCCCCATAGTGGTTGAGATGGAAGCAACGGCAGTGATCTAGCTATTATAGTTCGCGCTTCAGGGAAGTGGGAGGTACATCATTTGATCATGCGTATCGTACAGATCCAGCAGGTGCAAGGGTCAGACGTCCGACACATTTTCAGAGAGGCGAATGGGCGGGTGATCATCTTGTGAAGGAAGCCACCACCCTGCTGGTGACTAGAGTGCTGCACCAGGGAGATATCACGGGAGTGCTACGCGGCATTATTAGACTTGATAGACTGGGTATCCTTCACCTAAAGTATTTATCATACTCAGCCTGAGCATCTTACAGATCTCTCCAGGTAATTCACCTTACTTAAGAATTTATATTAAATTCCCTCCATTTTTCCTTCCGCTTCAATTGCTCCAGAACATCTAGTTCTGTGCATCATTTTCTCCATCCGTTCTCTCTATTGGACTCTTTTCTACCACCTCATCGTGTTTTCTCTTGTTTCACTTTTTTTTTTTTTACTCTCATATCTCTACCTTTCGCAATCTACTCACTAATCATATCATTTTTTCTTAAGAACCTAAGAATTTATTCAAGAAAACCTGCCTTAATTCTTAATCCGTGGTAAATTCAAGGAAGCGCCTTGTGGATCTGAACCATTAATTTTAAGGTTACAAGAAATTACTTCCTCTTTTTAACTAAGTTTGTCTAGTTGCTACAATTCATTTCGTCTTGGTTTCATGCATTTATTCACAGACACACACTCCACTCTTGCCTCATGTCTACATTGACATAAGCTTGCATTTGTGTAGGAAAGATACTTTAACATATCTATTTTTGTTGGCTTTGAACAAAAAAGAATAACAATAAAAAGACTTTTTTGCAATTTGAAAGGTTTTTTCAATAAAATTTATATAGTCCCAATGTATGGCCTGTTGGTGTTTCGAAATTCTTAAAAAAAAGTCATACATGTGTATCACCCCTGTGTAAAATCTATGCCTTTTAAATTCAGATCTGAAACTTCTGTAAGAGAGGCTAAAAGGTGTGAACGAAGAAAGCTTCTTTTGGCTTTTAGCCATACCTGCCACCCCTGCTATACCCAAACCATACCGCAGTCATACCCGAACTAACCTCAGCCGGAAAGGTTTTTTGTAAAGCTCGCACGACGAAAGAGCTTGTAAAGCGGAATAGCCCTTCTTCACCGATATTGCTGGATCGGTAGCTAAACCCGTTGATCGCTACTTATACTTACTTACTTAGTTAGATGGGTAACAAGCTCGGCTTGGTGTGCTGTGCTCGTATGGATGACCTTTCTTCTGCGCATCGCCTGAATAGATTAACAAATTTTAGTTTTTGAAATACATAATCTTATTGATCCTGTGCTGTACTCTTGACCTTAAGATATGAGGTAAGAGTAACACTAAATGTTGCAAAAAATTTTTTGGAGAGGATAAGGAAAAAATGATTGGGGGAACATTTTTACAACACAATTTATATGAACATAGATATATAGACCACATAAAAGTTCTCATTAGAACGTTTTTGCAAAATTTATACGAAATTAAAACAAGGATAGTTGAAGCCCTTTTCTAAAACATGCACGATAGGAGATTGTTATTGTTTTTCATCAACTCTTCCACTACACCATGCGCTATAGAAATGCACGCCAATTCTCTTATTAATAATATCTTATCACGCTCTTAAAAAGCTAAACATAATTTATTGTGCTACAGGAAAAAGGGCGAAAGAAAATATGCTACCTAACATGAACTCAACACCATCTGGGGGTGATGAATTACAGAGGATGGGAGATGATGGAATTAACAACAAATCTAGTAGTGAAAATCTAGATAATTGTTCCATCAACAACGAAGACTTGAATAGAAAACGCAATCATCGCCACACTCCACAACAAATTCAAGAAATAGAAGCGTAATTTTCTAATACAATGAAAGTTTCCCAGATGAATGAAGTTTAATAGATATATATCTTGTTCAAAACTTTGAGAAAATTGTCTTTCATAGAAATAAACATAACTCCTAGTTTGAGGGAAAAAAATTAATCGTGCTGTATTGTTGTTTTTTCCTTCTCTTTCTAATATTTTTTTCTCATTGTTTTATGTGTTCTTCATAGTCATCTTTTAAGCAATGCAAAATTACATCCATCTTTAGGGTGCTATTTCCTCTTTCTTAGTCTTTTGTAATTTCACTTTTGTCAATTTGTGACCAAGTTGGGTATGTTCTATAGGAAATTGGTGTAACTTATATAATACTATGTATTCCACCATTGTCAACTAAGTACAGTGTAATTAAAATATTACACTGAAATTTCTTGTCAATACTATCCTCATCTCACCTAGTTGAAATTATTATAATTTTCTTTTGTTAATGCTTACTTAACTTTCATTGCTTGTAGGTCTTTTAAGCACTATGCACATCCTAATACCGAGCAGAGAAAAGAACTTAGCGACAAACTGGGGTGGAACCATTGCAAGTCAAAATTTAGTTCCAAAACAAGCATAGTCACACTACAAAAAAAAGGTTTTATTGAGACTGATTATGGGACGGAGGTTGGGACAGTATGTTGTCCCATTTCAATGTTGGAACAGAATTTGGGACGATGTTGGGGCGAAATAATATCGATCCAAAAAAGCCCTGTCCCAAAATATTTGGGACGATTTTGGGACAGATTTTGGCAACCGTCCCAAAATTTGGAATGACATTTGGGACAGCCTAACAAGCCCTCCCAAAATATGTCCAAAGGACGGATAATTTAAATAACAGTTTGGGACGGCATGACGGATGGTGTGGGACGGATCATCGTTCCAAATTCTATCCCTAATTTTAAACCGGACATGTTAATACTGGAACGATTATTGGCACGATGTTTGGAACACATTTTTATTTTTATTTGGGACAACCTTACGGACAGTTTGGGACAAAAATTTTAAATCGGACGCATTATTTTTGGAATGGTGTTTGGGACATGACCTTTTCTTTTATATTTGGGACAAAATGTCGTTCCAAATTCCGTCCCTAATTTAATTAATTTTAAAAATAATTTGGTTGCATTTTCTTCTCTATTTTTTTATATTAATATTGTAATAAATTTCTAATTGAAGACAACATTTCTCATATGAAAGAAATTCAAATTAGCAAAATATATTGTACTGTTTACATCCAAATTTTAAAAGGAAAACATAAAATATCCTAGTCTAACGGCTGGGGCGAATGCTGGTCGATGGGCTCATCCTCTGCCGACTGCTACGTGGACTCCTCGGCTAGGACGTCAACAACCAACGATCGAGGTGGAACTATGGGTGGATGGTTGGGGAGCAACGTCGAGATCCCCATCTTGTCGAAGAGTACACCCAACATTAGCTTAGTTTCTTGAAGCTGTGTTGAGATAGTAGGTTCTTGGCGACGGGCGGCAGTGGACGTCGATGCTATCATACCCTCGAGTCATACCTATCATTAGTGTGAACTTCAATTTAGGAGACAAAATATACTGTGTGAGAATATAGCATAAGTGTGGGTAATTGAGCTTCACCAAATAATCTGCAATATTCTTCCCCTCAACTTTGGCTACTGCCCCATCTTAATTAAGAAATCAATGTCATCCATGACACAACAAATCCTTCACTCTTTCAATTTTTTCCCTTGCATTTTAAGATTCTTATCTACAACTCAATTTTCTTGTTCTAATTTGAACCCACTCACCAGTATTGCTTATACATGCTTATTTCCTGATATTAGTTTCTTATCTACAACTCAATTTTCAGAACAACATCAGTAATCATATACTTGTTTCCCCAACATATCCACAGCAACTTAACATCATAAATTTCAAAGAATAGTTGACTGGATGATGTAATATATATATATATATATATATATATAAATATCATATTTATACATATAACATATATATGTATATATATTATACACATCAATATAATATTGTCACCGCAAATATGAGCTTATGTGAGATTCAAACATCAAATAATTCAACAAGAAAGAAGAATTATCCTACAAATCAAAAGAAACTCAACTAAAAATTGAAAAGCAAATGAGAAATAAACTGTGGAAACTCATATCCACAAGAACAATTACTTGAGCTTGTTACATAATTTCAAGCAAAGGTCGAGAATGTAACCTCAAACTTAAGCAATTTCCTGATATTAGTTGTCAATAGAATTCTGAATGAAGTTGCCTAAAATCAGCCTGACCGTGGGCACACCGCCAATCATCATCTTCTGACCCGATAACTGAACATCAAACAACACATGATCCATGAATAAACCCATAGAAAATCATATAAAACTTTTTATGAAAAAAATAATTCAAGATTTACTATACAAGAACATCTATGATTGGGAGTACATGATGTAATTCTATATTAAAATTACTGAGTGCATCTGTAATGTGGATGAGTAAAATACTGAACTGGAACAGAATTTCCTGGCAAAATCTGATCCAAGATAGCATACAAAGGAAGAAACATACAGAAACAGTTCGATTGACATAGCTGTCTTAGCAACCTCAAGAATTACACTTTGAGACAGTTCACCAACCATTCTTACTTGATAGAATTACAAGCACAACATCACTCATAAAAAAGGAGAAGAGAATAAAAGAGAAAGGAAAAGGTTAGAAACAAACACTGGTGAAGAAAATTATATGAATACTTAGCCGATCACTGATTGTTTTCTTTCAAAAGCGGAAGAGACTTCAGCTGGAAATATGAAGTAGGGGATGAATAATAATTTATTTACAGGATTCTTCATGAACATTAATCTCAGAATCCCTTAAAATGCCAAAGACTTCTAAACCAAAAAATTCCAATGAGAGAAACCAGCACCAGCTATAGCTTAGTTGCTATCAACTAATACAGCTAAAGAAACTACTGATTCCAGAATAAAAATTAATTCCAGGATTCTTTATAAATTGATTCCAAAATAAAAAAATTTTATTATATATCTACAATCAAATATTTCATTCCCTGACCTCAACTACAAACCAAATGGCAGAGAGAAGAACAGAACCTGAAAATTTCAACACAACAGGAGTAGTGCGGCGTGGTGCGGCTGAGGGAGGTGGTGCAGCTGAGGGGGTGGGGCGGCGTGGTACGGCTGAGCAGGGTGGGACGGCATGGTGCGATGTGGTGTGGCTGAGCTTCGTGGTGCGGCGTAGTGCGGCAGTGCGAGTTGAGGGAGAGAGGCCATGTTTTAAGAACCGGACCGGACCGGCCGGTTCAACCGGTTCAACCGGGAACCGGCCATGTGTCCGGGCCGGTTCACATGGCCAAAACCGGTGTGGTCAAAACCGGTGTGACCCGGTCAAAACCCGGGGAAAACCGGTCAAAACCGGTGACCGGTGACCCGGTCACACCCGATTTTGACCTTATTTTTTAAAAAAAAAATTAAAAAAATAAGAAATGTAAATACTTTTTGGGCTTAAACTTTTCTATATTTATAGCCTCAAGTACTTAAACTTAACTTATAGTTTCTCAATGTGGGATAATAAAATTGACTCAAGCTATTCTTATTTATAAGCTAAAGTGTCCGTACTTGGCTTCTAATTTTCCAATGTGGACGATAAGTATGGCTTAAAACCTCAAACTTTTCCATATTTATACATAAAGTTATTATACTTCTAAACTTTTTCAATGTGGGACATCATTTCTAGGTGTTTTTATTCTATTTCTTCTCCATCTACTCTTTTCTTCTTTTCTCCAATCTTTTTTGGATTTTTTTATAGAAAAATTATATGGAGACACCGATTGCTACCTATATGTGATTAAAATCAAATTCAACTCCTCCCCAAATCTTAAAAAGATAATGTATTATCTCCCCCCCCCCCCCCTTTTTTCCATCTTCTTCAATATTATGTATGCAAATATATATTTTTTTTCTTTTCTCTTCTTCAATATTATGTATCCAACACTTTTTCCTTACATTAAGTTGTTGGTTTTTTTACATATATTTATTTAAGCTTGCTTTTATTTTTATCATATTTTTTCTTAATTAATTGATACATAATGATTGGTATATTATGTGTGTATATATATATAAACATAAATATATTAGGGTCCGGGTTAACCGGTTATTTTAATCCGGTTCAACCGGTCGGACAGTGACCTAATGACCCAGTAGCTTGAACGGTTCGATCTCCGGTCCGGTTCTGAAAACATTGGAGAGAGGGGCTAGGGTTTTGGGGAAATTTCGAGGCAAGAGAAATAAATGGCTACTACTCTTCAATATTATTTCATTTACTGATTTTTCATTTATAATTAACTTCGTTTTTATCTTCTTTCCAATTATTATATCTCTCATGGACCTTTTTTTTCATGTCGTTCTTGGTTTAATTATTGTGATTTTGATGATCGGTGTTTCACGCAATCCCATATTTATACTATGCTTTTCTCAAGCAAAATTCAATCATCCTCATCACCATTGGATGCGCCACTGAAATCTTATATCTCCCAGATATTGAAATATTATTATTTTTAATTAATTATACAAAAATAAACTAATAAGAATTATTCTGAATTGTCTTCTTGGTCGTCACCCTACTCATTTGTTTCATAATCGTTGAAGCTTTGGGACGAAAAAGATTCGTTATTATATAGCCGTTGAAATATAGCCTTTAAGATTTTGGACGGTATTTGGGACTACAATTTGGGACGAAATCATATATAGTCGTTATAAAGTAGCCGTTAAATTGTTGGGACGGATATTTGGGACTACATTTTGTCGCAAAAAAGGATTATTCCCTACCGTTCCAATTAAATTTTTCGGTCGTCCCAAATGTTGTGCCAAAGTTGGGAGGGACCACATGTTGTCCTAAACGTCGTCACAAACTATTTCCTACACAAAATATTGGGACGACATTTGGGACGGTTACTTTTTTTTAGTCCTATATTTGGACAGAATTTGGGATGAACAATTTATTTTGGGATGGTACTCGTCGGCATAAGACCTTCCATTCTAAAATCCGTCCTAAATCGTCCCAAAACGGTGCCAAATTGGACGACTATTGGGACAAATATTGGCCGTCCCAAAATTCCGTCCCAATAACGCCTTTTTTTTGTAGTGTCAATTAAAGGTAAGAAAACGTTTGCATTCATACTAAACATATTTTCCATATTATAAATATAGTAGTAAAAAAATAAAAATACAAATAACCATTACATCTTCTTGAAGTCTTTTGAAGAAAAGTAGGATACTAGTACTTGGCTAAGAATTAAGGGAAAACAGAAGATTGAGGACAAATTGATACTGCTTTGCCAGCAATTGATACTGAGGTTGTTCTAAGAATTAAGGAAAAACAGAAGATTGAGGACAAATTTTGCGGAGCTACAAATTCTGGAAAATAGATGAGTACAATAAACTCATGAATGTGTATTTTTTTTTTTCTCTTAAACTATTTCATATAATAATATAATTAAAAAAATTGATTGGATGATCGAAGGATGCATGTGCTATATTTCCTACAGTACTCTTTTCCATGATGCAATTAATTTGTCATGTTTAGAATTTATTGTTTAGCCTAATTAAATTATTGAACTCTTGATTGGGAATAAAAGAAATTATAATAAGTTAGGTGAGTATAGCATTTTATGATAATCATCAAGATAATCTGCCATATGAAACTAATCAATACTTAAGTGAGTTACTTTTACTTATCCAATTAAAAAAAAAAAAAACAACAAATTTTTACGTTCACTTTCACAAATTTGCATTGAGATAATATTTTAATATTAAAGGATTGTTGTCAAGATAACATGTTGTTTACGTTAATGTTTACTTCTTTCTTGTTGGTGTCAACGTTTAATTCTCCTATGTCAAGAAAAAGGTTGATTATATCTACCTCCTTTGACAAGTACAAGTATTTTCAATTCTTTTAATTGATTAATGATGAATTAAAAAAATAATATATGTCTTGTAGGAGCATGTGCGGTTTGGTTCTTATAGAAGTTTGTGTGTGTGAGTGATGGTTAATGGTGCACGGCAAATTAGATAGATTAAATGATCTCCTAATTCACTATTTACTGCGATTTTCATGTTCAAACAATGTTAACATGAAAGTATTATTGCTTAAGTAATTATCATCTACTAGAGCTAACTTAAAATCCATTTTACTAAATTATTCCCTCAAATACACATTATTCCATTGAAATGTAGTCTCATATTATTAATATCGGATTTGCTCCTATTAATCAACCTTGTGGATGATGTTCATATGGGTAGAATAGGGCTATTAGTAGTTTCATCATGATCTAATACATTAGTACTAGCTTTCCATCAACATCGGGCTAGAGAGTGCTTATATATTGATTGGCTCTCCTACGAACTTGAGTCATATAGAAGCTAAGGGCAAAAATATAAATTTATACATACAAAACTTCTGGCTTTTAATCTTTTGCAGATATGAGTGTAAATAAATTTTTGTGTTCTTGAATTTATTGAAACAAGAAAATATTACAAATGAATTTTTTTATTTGATTTGGGTATTTGTAGGTACAAAATCTCTATTTGAAACCTCCGATTTTTCACTTCCCGAACATGATCTTCGATTTCGGCAATCTAGGAGGTGAAACTTGATGTTTGATCCCCTTCGATGTTGACTTTAACTTTGAATAACATTAATTCGGGGATCATTAAAATTATCCCGAATTAAACGCTATGAATTGGAGATATTTGACTTGAACTTGATTATTTTTTGGTGGATTTGAGGCTTTGATCTTCCACCAAGGTGGGCTTGCTTCCTGATAACGTTAATTCATTGGTTCTTTCACTTCTTCTCAAATCGAACGTTGACTTTGGATGACTTATACGGCGAACGCCTTGATTCTTGTCTTGAACATCGTGGATCTTTCTTGATTTGCGCTTGAGAGGATTTGGAGGCTCTCTTGCTTGTGTCTTCAGTTGTCTTCAATTGTGTGTCTTCAACGGTGTATGTCTTGAATGAGTTCCAATGACCCCTTTATATATCTGTCAAATAGGTAGAGTTGTGGTAAACTTGAATACTATTTTATATTATCTTTTTATTTTAATTTAAAGAGAGAGATCCATTAAATATTTGGGAAAACATGATTGGTCAAATTTGAAATTATCTCTTTACTATTTGCATTTTTCAAAGAGATAATATCCAAAATATTTGTCTTGAATGTATTGGCCGAGACACTTCTACTTGACACTTGTCGGCCGTTGATTTTATGACAAAATATATATGAAAATATCAATTAAATTAACTATTTACGCTTTGAATTAATCTATTAAGTTCCAAAATATAAATAGAAAAAGGAATATAATAGATAAATAACATATATTTTCAGATTGTCGTCACTAGATTGGGTGCACAGTTAATTTATCTACAAATATTTCCTCAAGACTCATTCCCTATGTACTTGAAAATGTAATTTTCTAAGTGCATCAGTCGCGAAAATATGAATCAAATTTAAATGACTGGCCAGATTATGAATTTGTTTGAACACAATCCGCCTTGAATCATGTTTGGACATGAGCATTTTGGGCCACGTCTTTATATTTTTGTTATTGGGCGGTAGACTAAGCGTAGGCTATTTTAATCCCCCTTTATTTCCATGAAGAATAACATTTGGCGGGCTTTGCTCAATTTGACCCATTTTATTTTTAATGAATGGACACATGGACCTTGCTTATGAGTTGAGTCCATGCACGATCTTAAGTGGAAACAACAACCGGGGGACTTGCTAGGCTTTTTCTTTAGAAAATTTAGACACAATGAACACTACTTTTGGCGATACGGACTCTAAGTGTTTACAAATTCTACTTCAGACCAACTCTAACTCAGAGTAATACATCGATCTTATGTTATATATAATTTAACTGCCTTTCGAATTATTGAATTTTAATTGGATTATAACTCAAATTCTAATTCTTCGTGAATTAAATCAATTCAATTGAACATGTATACTAAAGAGCTTAATCCGACCATTGATTGAATTGTGAAGGCGGACTGTAGCAAAAATCTGCCGGTATGCTTCGATAGCCAAGTATTTTCTTCTTCAAATTCTGATATGTCCACCAACTGTTTGTATTAATGCCTCTGTAAATTTTTTTTGCAAAATTTTCAGCCCGGAGGCAAGATTCGAACTTCGAATTCCTTCTCGAATCTCAACAGCTCTTTATGGTAATACTTCCAGCTCATAGTTTCAAAATCATTGTAGTTTCTCCTCAAATTCTCAGTTAGCTTTGATGATTCTATTTTTGCAAACATGAATGACTCAAATCTCGCTATTCCTTTTTCTGTGCCTCGGTTCCCGTTTCTCGTAGTCAGCTGCGAGATCTGGTATGTCCTCATCTTTTTTGCTTCATTCAGTTACGGTAATCATGATCTTAACAATTCATTTTTTGCTTTTGTGAATGGTTACACTTGTGACGTGATAATGCATGCCATAAAACAATTCAATTGTAACGTTTTGAAATTACAGTGATTCCTACTTCAGTTCAATGAATTACACAATTGTTTGAAATATGGATGATTTTTAAGAACAACAAGGGCTTCCTTTTTTTTTTTTTTTTTTCATATAAAGAATGGTTTGACTAGAATACGCCATGATTATCTCTCTCATTCGGATGTGTTAAATTATTTCGTATTCCGTAACTTCTTTCCTTGTTTCTTTGAATTTTTCTGTTCACTAACTCAAGTAAATTTCTTCTTCCTATTTTCATAGCAACATAGTCTACTTGAAGGACGAGTCTTTTTCCGCCGGTCAACAAAGCTTGGTTATTCTTGACGATGAAAGTCAACCCATGGAGAAAGGAACAACTTTGACAACTCACACTCCTCTTATCGGTCGATACGCGAAGTTAATGACCAAGATTGACGCATCCACTTCAACATGGCAGTAATGGTCTTGAGAAGTTCCACTGAGCAAGACTTCTGAGGTGTAGTCTTCGCAAACGACTCATCAACGTTGTTCTGACGAACCAATTCTTCTACTGACATTAGGCCGCCGCATCATTGACGGGAAAGTCAAGTAGGGAAACAAACCAAATTCAATTTGCCAACAAGTTCCGCTACATCAAAGGATGTTGGGAGTGGGACGGAAAACGTACTCAAACCGGTACGAGCATAAGCTAGTTGCAGCTCAGTATATGATGTCGTGTACGCCTCACTGTTTACTTACGACCGCAATTCCAAACATGTGTCAAAGCGTTCTGCGAAGCGTGGTGTGCCGGCAATTAATACTCTCCTGACATCCTTCGGAGTGTTTGTCTTATCTCCATTGTGGGACGTGCATATCCTTGCTGGACTGCTATGACCGAACTCCTTTTACGACAAAGTTGCCCAATCGCCAAGAGCTTAACTGTGTTTGATTTAGACAGGACGAAGACCCGTGCCTTGCTCTTACAAAATTCCTGGTCCATTTTTATTCATTACTCCTAAGGAGCGATAATTTGATGGTCAATCCTCTCAAGTCCTGCTTGCTGATAAAGTGGATCAAGTTTTGATTTTAGTAGAAGCATCAAAATACTGTAGGACATGGCAGTTCCTCCTAAGTCAAACTCACAATCCTTTCGGAACTTTTAGGGTACATAGCAAGTGGTCCCGGCAGACGAGGCATTATTCTCGAAGCTGGTATCGAAGGAACTTTCAAGACAAATTTCAGAAAAATAACATAAAGACAAAAAATGGCAACGGCCATCGTTGCCGGCATCTCCTACCTAGTTGGGCCCCGCTGTGCGCGCCTGTGCGCATAGGCAGCCACTTCTTGCGCGCCGCGCGCTGGGCGTGCTGTCCCAGCCAATCGCCTACGTGCGTGTGCTGTGCGCACAGGCAGCCACTTGCCAGTGCGCGCGGCCCCGGACTTTGCGCGGGTAGCTGCGCTGACCAGGCGGGTTGCCGCGTAGGCTCCTTTGCCTGCACGCGCGCCTGGTCCCACCCCTGCGCAGCGTCGGCACCCCTGTTTGCCAATCCTGCGCGCATGGTGTACTGCGGCCCTCGGTCGAGGTCTTGCGTGCAGGCTCTCCTTGCCTGCGCCTGCAGCTCTCGACGCCGCCTCTGATCGCGCACATCGTGCCTGCTTGTCGGCCGACGCTGCGCCGTCCATGTTTTTCGATTTTGCCATTACTTCTGCATTCTTTTCCAAGAAACCAAGAATTTAATCCATGATACACATGAATTCCATGATCAATATTTCAAGTGCAAAATTAACGCGATAATCCCTACAATTTACGACATGCTTTAATCCAAAAAATAAAGCCTACGTAGCACATGCTCATACATGTATAGCACATAAAACCCTAGACCTATACACAAAACCGAGATCTGATACCACTGTAAGATTACGTGGATCGTCCTGGGAGAGGGCGTGTGCGGAAGCGCGGTGCGTTTAAACATAATAAAACATAAACATGCATAATGACGATTGAAATTAAACCGATCAAGGGTATTCCATTGATTCTTCCGGGCGTTTGGTGCATCTCATGTATGAAAGAAAAGAGCATGCAAGATGCATGGAGGCCATAGGGTTGGAACGAAAGTAAAAACGCTGCAAGGGGTACTCACCCATTGTAGAGTTCTTCGGTCGGCTACACGCGTTGTTCCCGAATTTGCCACCTAGATCCTAACATAGGAACCTTCTTCCACGCAATTCACCGGAACCTTGATGCCCTCGTGCTAGCAAGAGATCAAAGAAAAGGGAGAATCAATCGAGCAAACGCTATTACTTAACGTGATCGATTGTTCATATGTTCCCTTGTATCTAAGAAAAGAGAACAAGAAGACTTTTGGAGGTGAAGAGAAAGTGATGGCCGAGAGAGAGAGAGAGGGGCGGTGTCTAGTGTGTGTGTGAGATGAGAGAATGTTGTGTAGAGATTAGTGTGTGTTGTGTGTGTGCTTGAGTATTTATAAGGAACTAGTTTTCGTAATCCTACTCAACCTCTTCCAAAGTGGCACACCACAATCAAATTAGGACTTTGACCTAGTCAAATCCTAGTCAACATAGGCTTTGATTAAGTCAAACTTTATCCTTGCCCTTCATCTCATCTAGCGCCAAGACTAAATCTCGTCCGTCCATCCCTTGATGGGCTTTATGGAATGGATTTTTAAATCTTATTTAAATATTCTAACAAATCCTGATGGGCTTCTAGTAAATATCTAATAAATACTCGAGCCCAAAATTAATATTTCCATCGTTAATCTAGTTAAAGACGGAAATAGCCCATTCCCTAAATTCATGAATCTAATTTATGAATCAAGCCTAATTAATCCATTTAATACTTAAAGGCTTGATACTCCAAAAGAGAACTGATTTAATCTTATTAAATGGCTCAATCTCTCGAAATTAATTCTAAATTAATTCCTCCGTTTCCAGTGAATTGTGTGTGACTCTTTAGGTTAACCTTCTGCTAGACTTGGTCGAATCTCCAATCATTCCATGAAAGGAATTCGTTCGTCACCATAGGCGGCTGTTTAGCAACGGTCTATGACACTATAGACTAGGTGAAATCATGGCGTGAACATTTAGGCTCCCGATGCATAGGAGTACGGTCCTTCCGTCTACTATCTCACGGCTATAGTCTAGGGTATAGATCTTGGACGTCGGTCCCCATTCATGACTTAAGCCTTAACTCGTTCACCTAATGAAAACATCACTGGGATCCTATTCCACTGTTCAGCTTACTGTGGCCATAGATTTTATAGTGAACGGGTCTCAGAGTGTATGTAAGACGCTATTGTCAACCGTTAACAGGAGATGAATTATTTCTTGGGACTCATCGTCCACACTACACATCTTGACTGCACTATATAGAGCTTATAGCAACCAAGTCTTTAACTCGCGTACCCTCTCGCCAAACCTAAGATACAGACATGGTGTGCATGTGACTGCCGTGGTCCCTCAAGTCTGAGGACTAATCTCGTACTATCAGAATCGGAATAACAAGTCATACCGACCAACCTATTCGAGGTTTCCCATATGACATTTTCTGCGAGTCACCTCAGTCAGCCAACACCGAGTTAGCCAACCCACTAATATTGCATGCACGATCCTCATCACTTGTTAATGAAATACAACAACAATCATTTAATGCAAGTCTCAATTGGATCCTCAATACCCAATCTCGAGGTCCTTGACTTGGAGTATTTTAGACCGATCCACAGAAGCTGGTTTCATGACTGCCAACCTATACGCAGTCCAACCTTTTCAATTAACATATTTTGGTATGTGGGCTTTTCTTGTCCATTGAAAAGTAATATGTATTGAATAGTAAAATAAGTGAACACAATCAAAGTATAAATTTCATATCTGAACATCACCTTTATTCAGAATAAATTATTTATACCACGAATGTCAGAAACAGGTTACATAAGCCTAACTAGATTGGCTGCACGGCCACCTATTCTCTAACATTTTTTTGTATGTGTTTATACACAACGCAAGAGTGGAGCGTGGATCAATGGATAAATGCATGAAAGCAAGAAGAAATAAATTGTAGCGACTAGATGAACTTCTATATGTATATGTAACATCCTCAAACGTTAGCATAATAATATTTATATATGGTGTGATAATTTATATAATATTTGTGTTCAATTAGAGATTTAAAAAGAAGTCTAGATAAAATTATTCTAGGCAGTTGAATAGTAGTACAATAGGAATTGTGGGGAGCTTTAAAAATAGAATACTTATAAAGATGAGGGGAGAAAATAAATATCTTACTACCATATAACCCATATATATATGTATATATATATACACCTAAGTCTATGTATTAGCCTTAGCATGTTATAGAATCTAGTAGAAACTTGTAAAAAAATGACTGAAAGAAAGAAAAGGTGGTGATGAGGCAGTGGAGTGAGAGCAAGAATAAATAGGGCTTGAACTTCTTCATTTCATTCTTTCTTTTTTCCTTTAAAGAACTCAAAACCTAGGTCCTTCTCAACTGATATTGGTAAGGATTTTCGACTATGAGCTAGATTTATGTAGAACATGGAGGAAATGAATGAATTGAGTTAGATACATGGTAACAGGATAAGCTCTGTCCGAACAACCTCTGTTTTTCCAGACATTCCTAAGTTTTACTAGTCCAAAATTTAGTGATTCTTGTGTCTATAAAATCCTTAATATGTCTTTTAAAACTATGTAGTTTTGAGAAAAAGCTAAATTAGTCTTTTTAATGGGTAAATCGGAGAAAACATTATTTGCCATGTTTCTGTGCTAATCCAGACTGAGTTTATTAAAAGCCCTTTTAACTTGAGGTTATAATGTTAAATTTGTATGATTTCTTTCATAAAATTAAACTAGACCTATATTATATCATATTATGAAAATGTCATCATTTTTGAATGAGTATATGATATTAGAATAGGTGAACGTGAAGCCAATCTTGTTAGGCTTATGTAACCTATTTCTTTTCATTAGGTGTTTAAAATAAAGTTCATTCTAAATAAAAAGTGATGTTCAGTTGCAGCATTAGTACTTTGATTGTGTTCACTAACAAACTTTGATATCTATAAAACTATTCAATGCACAACCAAAAGCCCACAGACCGAAAGGTTAATCCAAGAAACTAGACTGCGCATAGGATGGCAATTCATGAAATCAGTTTTTGTGGATCGGTCTGAAATACTTCAAGTCAAAGGACCTCGAGATTGGGTATCGATGGTCCCATTTGAGACTTGCACTAAGTGATTGCAGTTGCGTTTCATCGACTAGTGACGAGAGTCGTCCATACAATATTACTGTGTTAGCCAGCTCGGTGTCAGTTGACTGAGGTGACTCGCGGGAATCGTTCATATGGGAAACCTTTGAGTGGGTTGGTCGGTATGACTAGGATTCCCGGTTTCGACAGTACGAGATTGGCCCACGGACTTAAGGGACTACTGGGGTCACATACACACCATGCCTGTATCTTAGGTTTGGCAAGATGCTACTATGTTGAGAGACTTGGTTGCTGTAAGCCCTATCTAGTGCAGTCAAGATGTGTAGTGTGGACACTGCGTCACAATACAGAATCTGTCTCCTGTCAAAACGATTGACAATAGTGTCTCACTTATACTCTGAAACTCATCCTCCATAAATCAGTGGCCACAGTTACTAAACATTGGGATGAGATCCCAGTGACGTTTAGTGTGGACGAGCCTAGGCTTAAGTCAAGAATGGGTACTGACACCTAGGTCCATACCCTAGACTATAGTTGTGAAGTACTAGACAGAAGGACGTACATACTCAAAGAACGTAAATCTTCATGCCATAAAATTCACCTAGCCTCTAGTGCCATGGAGTGTTGCTAGACGGCCACCATGGTGATGGACGAATTCCTATCATGAGATGATTGGAAATTCGGCCAAGTCTAGCTGAGTGTGTACCTAAAGAGTCACACATAATTCACCGAAAGCGGAGAAATTAATTAGGGATTAATTCTGGGAGATCGATTAATTTAATTAGATTAAATTGGTTGTTTTCTTGGAGTGTCAAGTCTTTAATTGGATTAAATAAGACTTGACTCATAAATAGGATTTATGGAATTAAGAAGTGGACTATTTCCATCTATAACTATAGATTGAAAATATTATTATTGGGCTCAAATATTTTATTCGATAAATATTAGAAGCACAATGGACTATTTAAATAGGATTTAAAATATTCCATAAAGCCCATTAAAGGATGGATGAACGAGATTGAACCATGGTGGCGATGAGATGAAGGGCTATGATTAAGTTTGACTTAATCAAAGCCTAGGTTGACTAGGATTTGACTAGGTCAAAGTCCTAGTCAAAGTGTGACTCTTTAAGGAGAGTTTGAGTAGGAATAGGAAAACATGTTTCCTATTGAAAGAAATTGGTGGATCGTCCCGGGAATTGCGCGAATGCGGAAGCGCGATAAAAATAAACATACAAAAAATAAAGCATGCTTTTAATTTAAAAGAACACGCTCAAGGGGTGTACCCTTGAGGTTCCCGGGCGTTCGGTGTATCTCATGATTATTATAACATGTAAAGAAATCATGGAGGCCATAAAGTTGAAAAAATAAAGAGGGACGAAAAAATAAAACGAGACCTACCCGTTGTCGTTTTTGTCTTCAACGGCTACACGCGTTGTTCCCCGTTTGCACCGAGATTCGTTCTTTGAGACCCTCCAAATCGTGACAAACGATCCACCCACGTATCTTGCCACGTCGTGCTAGCAACGAATAAGTATTTTTGGAGAGGATAGATCAATCACACGTTATGAATTAACGGGACTAATGTTCCTTAGTTCTAATGTTCCAAGAACAAAAGAACAAGAAACAATTTTCTTGTAGAGAGAGAGGGGGCGGACGAGAGGTGAGGAGGGGAGAGACGAGTGTGTGTTGTGTGTGTGATTTCAAGAATCATCATCCTCCAAAAGGTTGGAAGCTAGAGGTATTTATAGAGGAGGAGTTTAATCCTCTTAAAACTCCAACTCTAAGAACTCTAATTTGGCAAGGATTTTGACCTAGTCAAAGTCCTAGTCAAACTAGTGTTTGACCTAGTCAAACGAATCCTAGCCTTCCATCTCCCCTTTCCATCTCAACCGTTGATTTTAATTTAATGGAATATTTAAATCCCATTAAATATTCCAAAAGGCTAAAAGAATAAATATAAGTATAATAAATAAAATATTAATATTTATTTCTAAGCCCATTAAATAAACCCTTTAATAAATCATATTTATTAATTTAATTCCCTTTATCAAATAGAAGGAATTAATTTCTCCAAGAAAATATAGGACCCGATTAAATCTAATTTAATCATTCCTTTTACTCAAATATTTAATTCCAAATTAAATACTAAGTGTGTGTGGATAGTGTGTGACTCTTTAGGTTCACCTTTCAGCTAGACTTGGTCGGATTCCTAGAATCCGTCCGTTACCATGGGTGGCCATCTAGCAACGGTCCATGGCACTAGAGACTAGGTGAAATAATTGGGGATGAACATTTAGGTTCTAACAGTACACTTGTCCTTCTGTCTTCGGTCTCATCACTTAGAGTCTAGGGCATGGAAAAAAGCAGGTACCCATTTTGGGACCTAAGTGTCGGTCTGTCCTTACTAAACGCCGCAAGGGAAACCTTTCCCTTCTGTTCAGTTACTGTGGCCGAAGATTTCAGGGACAAGACACAGAGCATACATGAGACTCAACTGTCAAATACCTTTTGACAGGAGACAGATCCTTTCTTGGAAACTACTGTCACTCTGTACACCCGAGCTGCACTAGACATGGCTTATGACTACTCAGGAGTATTTTGGCAATCTCTCACCATATCTAAGATACAGACCTGATGCACAGGTAAACTCAGCAGTTCCTCAAGTCAAAGGACTTGGCCTGTACCGTTGGAACCGGGAATACACGTCATACCTTGCTGACCATACTCAAGGTCCTCCGTAAGACGGTTCCCGCGAGTCACCTCAGTCAGGTGCTTCCTAGCATGCTGACCCACTAACACTGCTTAGACGATCTTCGTCACCCGTCGATGAAATACGACAGCAGATGCTTAGTGCAAGTCTCAAAGGGAATCCCGGTACCCATTTTCGGGATTCCTTGACTTGGAGATTTCCGGACTGATTCGGTAAGACTGATTTCATGGACCTACCTCCAAGCGTAGTCCCAGTCCCCGAAATCGTTTCTCAGTCCGTGGGCTTTGTTTGCGTAGTGAACAGAAATGTAAATGCAGATATAAGTGAACGTAAACAAAGTATTGCCATATGAATTTTCACTTCTTTATTCATAAATGTTTTTATCAAATACCAAAAATTGTCTAGACAAAGGTTACATATTCCTGCCAAAATTGGCTTACATGGGCACCTATTCTAACAATCTCCCACTTGACCTTTAAAGCCAATTGCCCATATACTTATTCCCCATCTTCTCAAGATGTTGCGTATGAGCACTCTGCGACATAGGCTTTGTCAGCGGGTCTGCTGTGTTGTCTGCCGAGTTGACTCGGTCCATCCGGACGTCACCTCTTCCTACCATTTCTCTAAGAAGATGGTAGCGTCTAAGAATGTGTTTGGAACGGTGATGAGATCTCGGTTCCTTTGCTTGCGCTATAGCGCCGTTGTTATCACAGAAGATGACAACAGGCTCGGCGATGCTAGGCACCACACCCAACTCTTGGATGTAGTTTCTCATCCAAACCGCTTCTTTAGCAGCTTCTGAAGCTGCTATGTATTCAGCCTCTGTGGTGGAGTCAGCAATGGTTGCTTGCTTGGAACTTTCCCAAGCTACCACTCCTCCATTGAGTTTGAATACGTACCCGATTGAGACTTGGCATCATTATTATCAGACTGGAAGCTAGCGTCGCTAAAGCCTTCCAGAATTAGTTCTCCATTGCCATAGACTAGGAACATTTCCTTAGTCCTCCTTAGGTACTTAAGGATGCCCTTAACAGCATTCCAATGTGCCTCTCCTGCGCAGGACTGATATCTGCTTGTCACGCTCAAAGCGTATGCAATGTCAGGCCTAGTGCAGTGGACCGCATATTGTATGCTACCTACGGCAGAAGCATAGGGGATGACCTTCATCCTTTCAAGTTCCTCATCAGTCTATGGGGACTGTTTCTTGGATAACTTGATCCCATACCTCATTGGAAGGAATCCTCGTTTGGAGTTGTCCATTCGATATCTCTTTAGGACTTTCTCCATATACGAGTTTTGGGTGAGTCCTAACATCCTTTTAGATCTGTCCCTGACAATCTGGATGCCTAGGATGTAGGAGGCTTCACCCAAGTCCTTCATGGAAAACTGGGTTGACAACCATGCTTTTGTGTTTCCTAACATTCTAACGTCATTACCAATGAGCAGAATGTCATCAACATAAAGCACTAGGAACACTATTGAGCTCCCACTGACCTTTCATGTATACACAAGGGTCGGATTCGTTTTTGATGAAGTCATAACCCCGTATTACCTCATCAAAGCGAATGTTCCAACTTCGGGAGGCTTGTTTGAGGCCATAGATGGACTTCCGGAGACGACAGACTTTCTGCTCTTCTCCAGTGACCGTGAAACCCTGCGGCTGATCCATATAGATCTCTTCTTCAACGAAACCGTTGAGGAAGGCCGTTTTCACGTCCATCTGCCATATCTCATAGTCATACCATGCTGCTATGGCGAGCAGAATCCGTATGGACATAGCCATGGCTACTGGCGAGTAGGTATCCTCAAAATCGACCCCGGGTCGTTGAGTGTATCCCTTAGCTACAAGCCTAGCCTTAAAGGTTGTGACTTCTCCATCAACGCCAAGTTTGCGCTTGTAGACCCACTTACAGCCGACTGGCTTAACACCTTTCGGTGGATCTACAAGACTCCAAACTTGGTTCTCGCTCATGGAGTCCATTTCGGCTTTCATGGCCTCAAGCCATTTCCCAGAGTCGATGTCAGACATCGTTTCTCCATACGTCTTAGGATCGTTATCCAAAAAGATCGGTCGCACCTAGAAAGCCATATCTTACTGGAGGTCTGACTCTCTAGTGGACCTACGGAGAACGGGAACATCAGTGGTGACTGTGGGCGCTGAATGTATTGGAGCCGGCGGTTCAGGAACCGGGAACTGGCTGTTCCTGAGGCCGTCCTTCATGCCTAGCATGTTGGACTTCTCGAGGTTGATCAGCCCTTCGGCTGTTAATCCTGAATCCTCTAAGTGAGGGTTTCCGCGGCCTCCTTTGATGGTTGGATTCCATCACTTGATTCCTCAAGGATCAGCTCATCAGGTTGGGATATCCTTCGGGAATCCTTGCTCCAAGAATACTGCATTTCTTGAAACAAACACCTTTTGTTCCAAGGGGTCATAAAAGTAATAACCCGCAGTTTCTTTAGGGTATCCAACGAACCTGCATAAGCTAGACCTAGATTCTAACTTATCTCCCACTAACCTCTTGACGTATTCGGGGCTACCTCACTCTTTCAAGTAGTTGTCGGATGCAGGCTTGCCGTGCCATATCTCATATGGCGTTTGGGTCAATGCACTAGTAGGCGCTAAATTCAATAATTTGGCCGCCGTTTCTAGTGCATAGCCCCAAAACGATAAGGGCAATTTGGTAAAACTCATCATGGACCGAACCATGTCCAACAGGGTTCGATTCCTCCTTTCAGAGACACCATTTAACTGTGGTGTTCCTGGAGGTGTCCATTCTGATATTATACCATGTTCTTTTAGATAATCTAGGAACTCCGTACTAAGGTACTCACCGCCTCGGTCCGACCGAAGGATTTTAATTTTGCAGTTGGTTTGGTTCTCCACTTCAAGTCTGAATTCTTTAAACCTCTCAAGAGCTTCAGACTTGTACCTCATCAGGTAAACATAACCATACTGCGAATGATCATCGGTGAAGGTTATGAAGTAGGAGAACCCACCTCGGGCCTGCGTCCTTAGTGGTCCACATACGTCTGTATGGACCAAGTCCAACAGACCTGTGGCAAGCCTGCTTTGTCCTACAAAGGGCTTCTTGGTCATTTTCCCTCTTAGACAGGACTCACAAGTTGGTAGATCACTCAAGTCCCCAACCTTTAGGTTCTTTGAGTCTACCAACCTTTTCATCCTATCTTGGGATATGTGACCTAGCCTAGCGTGCCACAGACGTGCGTTCCCGTTATTATCTAATTTTCGTTTGTGTTGTGCATTGAGGACAAAATTCGTTTGTTGCAAGATATAGAGTCCGTTATGCAATGTACCAAGTAGATGAGCAATTCCACACCTCATCAAATAAAAGCAATTTTTATTGATTCTAAACTCATAACCACTATTGTCCAACAATGGAAATGATGTTTTTAATCATACTGGGTACAAAATAAACTTGCTCTAAATCTATGCTAATACTATCACTAATCACTAGAGTGGCGGATCCTACTGCTTCTGCTGAGATGGCCTTGCCATTCCCAAGCTTCAGGATCATGTCCCCGCTACCCAGTTTTCTGCTTCTTTTCAACACCTGCAAGTCATTGCAAATGTGAGCTCCACAGCCGGTATCTAATACCCAAGAGGCAGAACTAGTGACCATATTAACCTCAATCACATACATACCTTGGTTCGAGAAGAGTTTGGGGCACTCTCTCTTCCAATGCCCTTTCTCACGGCAGTTGATATATATGCCATATGCCTTCGACTGTTTCTTGGAGACAACCTTTCCCTTTCCTTTGCCTTTCCCCTCTTTGGCAATGGGAACACTCTTAGTGTTCGTAGCTGCTTTGACGGCCTTTTCCCTTCCCTTTCTTCTTCTTCCAACGTCCGGCACCCTTGCCTTTTCGTATTAGAAGTCGAAGCACCTCCAAAAAATACCGAAGGCGTGGACTTCTTAGTCGTTGCCTCGTATTGCACCAACATATTGATCAACTCATGAATGCCCTTCTCAAGTGCGTTCATGTTGTAGTTGACGATAAATTTGGTCAAAGGAGGGTGGGAGTGATTGAAGGATCACATCTATGTACGTTTCATTATCGAGACATGCCTTTAGGTCCTCGAGCTTTTCCACCAGGGTAAGCATTTTAACCCCGTGCTCTTGTACAGAGGATCCTTCTGTCATTTTTCGTTCCAAAGAACGCCTTGGTCGCGACATACCTAGTATGCCGGTCCGGGACTGCATAGCAATCCTTAAGGCGAGCCATAATGGAAGGGACATCGTCTAGCCTTTCATATTGCTTCTGAATCTCATTGGTCATCGAAGCAAGTATGATGCTACGGACCTTCCGGTTATCCTTATGCCAAGTCTCGAACGTCTCACGTTCTTCTGGCGTGGATCCTTCCGGTAAGGTCCTAGGGAGAGGCTCGTCCATGACGTAGCCTTGGTTCTCGTAATCTAGGACTATCCTGAGATTGCGCAACCAGTCGTTGTAGTTTGTTCCATTGAATTTGTTTGTCTCAAGAATGGTGGAAAGTGGGTTCTTAGACATTTTAAAATCTACATTTTAGAAAAACAGCGCGCGATCAGCAGAAAATAAAAGACGGTGGTTTGATAAAATAATTAAATGCATGGACTTTAGTCATTTAATCCTCCCACTATTTATACGAAAACACGGTACTCTCAAACGTGATTTTCGGGAAATCCTTTCCAAGTGGGCTTGGGATCCACAACGATTTTTTCCCATACCCCGCTTTTACGATTCGCATGGAAAAAGATCCTGTGGGAGGTATTCCATACCATTCTCGTTCCACGAGATTCCCAAGATTATTGCCTCACCCTTTCACATAATCCCGAGGACTCCAAGCGAATCATGTTAATTGGGCGTTAGACCCAACCCAATCGACCGAGCCACAGACCCACTGGTACCCCCACGACTCGTGAGACAGGTAGCAGCAGCCCGTTTTTCGTTCATGACATAGTGCAGCTTCCTTTAAGTACAATAACGTGCCACGACTCGTGAGACCACGCTATTGACCCAAAGCAGCTTCCTCACTATGCCATGGATTGGAAGGCATGGACAAACTCCTAGAGTTTATGTCCACTTTGTCTAGGGTCTAATATTTTGACATTGGTCCAACCAATGTGAGAGTAGTAAATGACCGAGATCTCAAATAAATAAATATCTACACATACATCCAAAATGCGTAAATAAACCATCCATAGCAGTTATATGATAAACAAACAACCCATTCATCCATCATCATAACCACATGCAAAATTAAAGCCTAGCACACCCCTGTTGGATGATCACGAGCCCGAATCCTATGCGACCCACTGAGCTCGCAGTGGATCTATGGTCAATCTAGGGTTGGTCCTATACCTATTACATTAATAGTAACCCAATCATCATGCTGATGGGCCTTGGTCTCTTTTTCTCTTTCTTCACTTCATGGAAAACTCCAACGGACCTCCCATCTGGGCTCTCCATGTGGTCCTTCCTTCTTCTCCACCAATTACAAAAAATAGAAACCTCACTCCTAGTCTACTCTCATTACATATTAAAAATTAGAAACCCCAGCGAAAAACCCGGGGGGAGTACATAAGGAGGGAGGTAGAATGCCTTATTATTCCAAGGCAACTAGAAAGAGAGAAAGAGAAAGCAGTAAAAGAGGCATACAGGCCCAACAGAAAATAAACCATACATTCGGTCTAAGGCTCGTGATCATCCATTTCCATCCAACACACATAATCACATGATCCAATCATATAATTACAATATACCAACAACATATGATTTCCAATCATAAATATTCAAAAATAATAAATGAATATGTGCACAACGTGTGAAAAAATAAAACACAAATATTGGTAATAATATTTTCTCGTTTTAGGAAACCTTTCCTCATTATTTTAAGTAAAATAACCCCGGGATTCCAAATCCAATTTATTTTACTCCTAAAATAATGTTTTTAGAAAAATAGGCATAATTGAACCAAAAAAACGATTTTTCAGAATTAATTCACAATTAAAACTGAAAATAATTAAAAAAAAATAAAACAAAAACACTGCTAGGGTTTTGAAACCCTAGCAGCAGCGGCCCGCCGGCACACGCACAGGGCAGCAGGCTCAGCCTGCCGCCCCTGCGCGCGCGCAGGCCCCTTGCCTGCGTGCACGCGCGCCTGGCCGGCAGCGCGCTGCGCGGCCTGGCATTCCAGGAGGCCGTCGCGCGCGCAGGCTCCCTTGCCTTGCGCGCGCGCTGGCCTGCTGGCTGCCGGCCGTGCCGTGCGCAGTGCGCACGCAGACGTGCACTGGGCACGCCTGCCGGGCGCGCGCGCACAGACTCCTCCGTCTGCGTGCGCGCGCGCCTGGCGGCGCTGCCCAGAGCCCGTCCGCGTGCGGACTCTCAGGCGCGCAGCACGCGCGCGCGCGTAGACACCCTTGTCTGCGTGCGCGCTGCCCCTGCGCGACCGGCTGGGCGGGCGCGCGCAGGTTTCCCTTGCCTGCGCGCGTCTGCCTGCCGGCAGCATGCGGCTGTGCGCGGCCAGCCCTCCAGGCTGGCCGGCTGCGTCGTTTCTCGTTTTTCGTTCAATTTTCCACCCCGTTTCCCAAGAAAAACAAAAAAATACCAACATTAAGAAATTCACACGATTTAAAAGCAATAAAACCGACATGCTTAAATCAAGAAAAATCAAGATTTAATATAAAACATGCCAATATCACGTTTCATGCTTAGAACGCACAGTAACCCTAGGCCTATACACCGAACCGGGCTCTGATACCACTGAAAGAAATTGGTGGATCGTCCCGGGAATTGCGCGAATGCGGAAACGCGATAAAAATAAACATACAAAAAATAAAGCATGCTTTTAATTTAAAAGAACACGCTCAATGGGTACACCCTTGAGGTTCCCGGGCGTTCGGTGTATCTCATGATTATATAACATGTAAAGAAATCATGGAGGCCATAGAGTTGAAAAAATAAAGAGGGACGAAAAATGAAACGAGACCTACCCGTTGTCGTTTTCATATTCAACGGCTACACGCGTTGTTCCCCGTTTTGCACCGAGATCTCGTTCTTGAGACCCTCCAAATCGTGACACACGATCCACCCACGTATCTAGCACGTCGTGCTAGCAACGAACAAGTATTTTTGGAGAGGATAGATCAATCACACGTTATGAATTAAGGGGACTAATCTTCCTTATTTCTAATGTTCCAAGAACAAAAGAACAAGAAACAATTTTCTTGTAGAGAGAGAGGGGGCGGACGAGAGGTGAGGAGGGGAGAGACGAGTGTGTGTTGTGTGTGTGATATCAAGAATCATCATCCTCCAAAAGGTTGGAAGCTAGAGGTATTTATAGAGGAGAAGTTTAATCCTCTTAAAACTCCTACTCTAAGAACTCTAATTTGACTAGGATTTTGACCTAGTCAAAGTCCTAGTCAAACTAGTGTTTGACCTAGTAAAACGAATCCTAGCCTTCCATCTCCCCTTTCCATCTCAACCGTTGATTTTAATTTAATGGAATATTTAAAACCCATTAAATATTCCAAAAGGCTAAAAGAATAAATATAATATAATAAATAAATATTAATATTTATTCTAAGCCCATTAAATCAACCCTTTAATAAATCCTATTTATTAATTTAATTTCCTTTATCAAATAGAAGGAATTAATTTCTCCAAGAAAATATAGGACCCGATTAAATCTAATTTAATCCTTCCTTTACTCCAATATTTAATTTCAAATTAAATACTAAGTGTGTGTGGATAGTGTGTGACTCTTTAGGTTCACCTTTCAGCTAGAGTTGGTCGGATTCCTAGAATCCGTCCGTTACCATGGGTGGCCATCTAGCAACGGTCCATGGCACTAGAGACTAGGTGAAATAATTGGGGATGAACATTTAGGTTCTAACAGTACACTTATCCTTCTGTCTTCGGTCTCATCACTTAGAGTCTAGGGCATGGAAAAAGCAGGTGCCCATTTTGGACCTAAGTGTCGGTCTGTCCTTACTAAATGCTGCAAGGGAAACCTTTCCCTTCTGTTCAGTTACTGTGGCCACAGATTTCAGGGACAAGACACAGAGCATACATACTCAACTGTCAATACCTTTTGACAGGAGACAGATCCTGTCTTGGAAACTACTGTCACTCTGTACACCCGAGCTGCACTAGACATGGCTTATGACTACTCAGGAGTATTTTGGCAATCTCTCACCATATCTAAGATACAGACCTGATGCACAGGTAAACTCAGCAGTTCCTCAAGTCAAAGGACTTGGCCTGTACCGTTGGAACCGGGAATACACGTCATACCTTGCTGACCATACTCAAGGTCCTCCGTAAGACGGTTGCCGCGAGTCCCCTCAGTCAGGTGCTTCCTAGCATGCTGACCCACTAACACTGCTTAGACGACCTTCGTCACCCGTCGATGAAATACGACAGCAGTTGCTTAGTGCAAGTCTCAAAGGGAATCCCGGTACCCATTTTCGGGATTTCTTGACTTGGAGATTTCCGGACTGATTCGGTAAGACTGATTTCATGGACCTACCTCCAAGCGTAGTCCCAGTCCCCGAAATCGTTTCTCAGTCCGTGGGCTTTGTTTGCGTAGTGAACAGAAATGTAAATGCAGATATAAGTGAACGTAAACAAAGTATTGCCATATGAATTTTCACTTCTTTATTCATAAATATTTTTATCAAATACCAAAAATTGTCTAGACATAGGTTACATATTCCTGCCAAAATTGGCTTACATGGTCACCTATTCTAACACCTATAAATACTCAAAACACACACACACACACACACTAATCTCTATACTCTCATCTCTCATACACACAAACACCACGCGGCCGGCCTCTCAATCTCTCGTCCCCTCTCCTCTATTTACACCATGAAAACTCCTTGTTTCCTTGTCTTTGATACAAGAGAATGTTAGACGAATCAATCAGGGTAATTCATAACGCTAGGTTGGTTTGTCCTCCCTTTCTCTTCTTGATCTCTTGCTAGCACGGGAAATCACGATACCGTGAATTGCACGGACGATTTAGAGGATTCCTACATTGGGATCTCGGTTGCAAAACATTGAATAACGCATGTAGCCTAACGAAGTAATCTATAGCGGGTAACTAGCGTTTACTACGTTTTTTGTTTCAACCCTATGGCCTCCATGAATGTAGCATGTATGTTTTCTTCTATTCATGAGATACACGGAACGACTGAGAGGTTCAAGGGAACACCGTTTGAACGATCCATTTAAATTCCATCGTTTATGCATGAATTACGTTTCTTGTTTTTAAATACCACGCTTCCGTACTCTCGCTTCCTCCCGGGACGATCCACTTTGTGTTACATATGAATTTTGAGAGAATTTTAAAGTAGAGGCTATGGATCTACAATAGTATAAAATAGGTTGTGCTAAAACCTGAATAACTTATTATATACAAATTAAATTCTTATGATTCTTGTTGGAAATGAAACTAGAGACATATGAGAATATTTGGAGTAAAAATACTACCTAATCAATTGTATTTTGATTTGGGGAGAATTTATAATTTGGCACAGAGATTCTATTAATGAAAACCATGTAAAGGAGTAAGAGGGATTTTTAACAAATTGATTCATACGATTTTATATACATATTTTACGCTATTAGAAATCCTAGGATTTCAAGTTTATCATACTAAAGCATTTTTTAACGTGGATCATTATAATTAAAGTTATGATTCAATTAGTGAGCAATGTTCATGCAGGCAGGATTAACTGGTTAAGGGGTGGTAAAGAAAATTCTTAAAAAATATAAACACTGACTTTAATATAACATGATATGTACTGATGGAAAGATAATTTAGTCTGTATTATATATAGGAAAATGCAACAAGGATCGGAATTTTTCAGAATGAGATATTAAAAGATTAATGAGAAGTGTACGAATACCGTCTAATGCTTTACTAAGAAACTACAATATTCTCGATTCATTGATTATATGTATTATAACTCATTATAGGGCACGAGAACAACATACAAGAGTGAACAAGTCATTTTACTAACTAAATCATTGTGAAATTGAGGTAAGTATAGTTACTTGGATATATATGTGAAGATGCATGTTTATTTGTAATCTTGACCATAAACTGTCGTATGCTTAACTAGATTATGGTTGTCTTGTGAAATTGTTGTTATGTTTTGTCTATGGTTTAGTGTGACATACATAGTAAATAATTGAGATATATTTTGATTTTGTAGTTGAACGTAGACGAATGATGGAGTTATCGTGAATGATTGTGCCATGCTTCTATTTTATTATTGATTGGAGTTGAATTATGAAGTCGTTAATGTACAAATGGTAAATTGAGATGAAGAGTTGGCTTGCCTAACTTGGGCCATATTCAATGGTTTATGATAATAGGATTGGTGACGAGTTGTGTGCTGTCATCAATTAATGGAGATGATGTCATATCATACGAGCAGTGTGTTGTTTGATATGATGGACGATGTAATATCATACGAGCTGTGTGATATAGTGGATGATAAGATATCATACGAGTTCTGTGTTGTGTGATGTCGAGAAAAAATGAATGATGATGTGATGGAGATGATGGTACCCGGCAAAATCATTGAATATGCTCTAGCTAGGTTAAGCAGGGCCCTAAGATAATAAACCATAATTGTGTTTGTATTGTGTTGTGGTTGATAGTGATTATAGTATTAGTTTTTCATGATTTTTGGAAACTGTATAATTTGTTGATTGGTGTTATTGCATAAAATTGGTCTCCTTTGTATATCCTCATAGGTGTGTATATATGACTAATTAGCTATACTTACTAAGTTGGCAACTCAAACTTTGCCACGTCCCTTTTCAACAGATAGATTGCAGTGACTCATCTAGCTAGATCGTATGCCAGCCGTTGGTCTTAATAGATGGGTCAGCAGTGTCATCATGAGTCGGGAGCTCTAGCTGCATTTACGAGAATATTAACCTTTGACTGGATTTGTATTTTAAGTTTTTTAATAGCTAGAATACTCCACATTTGTCCTTTTCATATGCTATAGTGAAGTATATTGTACCAAGATTTTGATGAGGTATTTAGTAACTTGAGGTTTATGTAGAATATTGATATAAAATTATTTATCTAGTTGAGGTTATATGTGAATTACCTATGAGACGGAATGTGATCACGAAGGGAGTGTCACAATATATCTATCTATCTATATATTATATTATTATATTATTATATATCTAAGTATGAATAACTCTAAAAATTTCTTTCAGTTTTTAGTCGACTAAATTACCCTTATAATATGTTGGTTATAAGGGTAAGAATATAAAGTAATACACCATATTCATACTTGGTAATTAATTTTATGTTTATCATCTCTTGTAATTTATTGTCATATTTATTATCTCCTAGCTATTAATTATTTTTTATATATATTACATCTTATTTACTGCGATTTGTAGTTATTAACTACTTTTTGTGGTTGTTAACTCCCCTTAATTACTTTTACATTATATTGACAATGAAGTATACTTATTACTGAAATTAGTTTTATAATAGAATATGAAATGATTAGAAAAAATAGAGAAATTGACAACGCAATATACTTAAATACTAAAAAAAATTTTATAGTAAAATATGAAATGATTAGAATAAGTAAGAGAAATTGAAAGGACAACACATATTTTATATCTATTTATATTTCCTATTATAAAGATATTAATATATTTTTTAAAAATTTGATGTCCTTATAATAACATATTTCAAATGGTATAATTATTTTAGTTAATATAATTATTTTAAATTTTATTTTTAACAATATCGTATGTTTTTTTATTTATTTTGAAATCTTAAATTTCAAATTTGTTTTATGATAAGATCTCAGAAGTTCATTAAATTACGTAATATTTCAATGGATTGCCTAAACTCCTAATTAGTTTTTACGTCTGTTGATGCATGTATTTTAGAAAATATATATACTTATAAACATTTGTATCTATATGTTACATATGTTATACACAAAAATAATTTACATATATACATATGTCCATCCTATATACATAAAATATATATTATACTAGCATGAACGCCATGTTATCCACGAAAATTTATAATTTTTTAAGTATTTTTATAAATTCTAAATTACATAATGTTTGTCATTTTCTAATGACCGTCTTACTATATAAAATAGTACAAAACTTATTCCTAAACAACTCAATACTTACTTTTTTTTTACTAAATTTATCTATGGAACACTTTGAAAATAACGATAGAATATTATCATATTTTTACACATTGGGAAATTAGAACTATTTTATAATACATTATATAAAAGTTATTATACAATTACCCTATAATATATAAATTCTCAAAACAAATGTGGTTCGTATTAAATGTGTTAGAATAGGTGACCAGAAAGTCAATAGGTTTGGCATTTTGTAGCCTATTTGACAACTTGATGTAATGTAATTTTATGTAATGAATAAAATGAGTATTCGTTACCATTGGTACCTTCTTTGTTGTGATCATTTTTCATATGTTAAAATGGTGTTTTAGATATATCACAACAAAGCCCCAGACCACGATTAACAACTCATGCACACTACAAGAAAATGTATTTTAGATAATAAAATAATTGTAATGAATCGTCAACTTGTTACAAAAACTAAATATCTGGTAACACAACGTAAAAATTATTACAATAAAATTAAATTTTTGTAACAATCATAATAATTCGTTACAATAAATAGAATGTCCTTACAAAAGATATTTATTGTAACAAAAGAAAAAAAAATCGTTACGTAAAGTAAAAGATGTCATGTATAAAAGTAATTGTGACAATTTTTTTTTTTCTTGTAACAATATTTGAGTTGTCACAATAAGATTAATTGGTAACAAAAAAGTTTGTTACAAGAAATTTAAAAAAATTAGAAAAACAAAATTTATTTTGGTGGTAGGACAAGGCGCCATTTTTTTCCTCTATCTTTTATATTTTGTTATTAAATTATGAATATACAAAATTATTATTATTAAATTAATTTAAGATCACTGTTCTTCTCATATATATATATTTATTAACACTGATAATAACTATATCTTAAAAACTGAAAAAATAAATATCAGACATTTCTCTCTCTTCTTCTTCGCTTTCTCTGCTTTCTCTCTTCTTCTTCTTCTTCTTCTTCTTCTCCTCTCTCTCTCTCTCTCTCTCTCTCTCTCTCTCTCTCTCTCACTCACTCACTCTTTTGCACTTTGAAATTTATATATATCTATGGAAGATATATACATATTGAAGAAGTTTTACAGAGACAAGGAGAGGGGAGATTTTGACAGGGAGAAAGATCACTATTTTCTAACCTTCTCAGTGAGGTTAGTTGCAAAATCTTCAATTCTTTTGTTCTATATGTGATGTTTTCGTTTGGTGTTAAGATTTTAGATTTTCTGCGAGAATTTCTTGTCTAATTAGTTGCGAAAGCCCAAATCTTGGAGTTATTCTGTTCGTTTTTCCTAAATAATTAGTTTATTTTTGTTGATTTCGCGAGGGGCAAGTATTTTGGTTAATATGCTGGCTTTAGTTGTATTAGAAGATAAAAACTTGGGGGTTTTTGCTTTGCAAAATGATTCAGAGGTTATGGATAGAAGATTGCATTTTCTATCAACCCTCTAGCTCTGGTTTAATTTTTCTGGGAAGACATCTTTATTTTATGCTTACTTTTGTGGTTTAATGTGTTTCTCCTTGCTGTCTGCGAATTGTGTCTTCTGAATTTTGCTTGAAATGCCTACCTGATTCTAGTCCTTTTAATCTGCCGTAAATCGATGATTTTTCTTTATTATGTTGTGGACAATGTTATGGTAGGTCAAAATGCCTCAATTTGATGCCTCTGATAGCAGCAAGATGATGCGCATTTTGCTGCTAAGAGAGGCAGCAAAATGCCTCAGTTTGCTGCCTCTGTTAGCAGCAAAATGAGTGTGCAACTTGGTGCTAACAGAGGCAGCAAAATGCCTCAATTTGCTGCCTCTGTTAGCAGCCAGATGAGGCTCATTTTGCTGCTAACAGAGGTAACAAATTATGGCCATTTCCAAAGTTTATTGATCTATATATGTCGCATTTCCAAAATTAAAAATTGAAGACAACTTATTAATTAGCACAATTGTATGAAAGTACAAGTCCTTGAATCATTGTCTAAATTACATTTGCTTTATCTAATATCCTCAACTCACTGATACATTTTTTATAATTTTGAAGGTTATAGATTGTAAGAGGAATTAATCAGTTGCAACGGGGGTGCCAAGAATTTCTGTAAGAGGTATAGTATGCTATAATCAATGTAGGCTTTGTTTGTTCATACATTAATTTGTTGGCTTGACTAAAATACTATTATGTACTATGTGTTTATATATGATTGTGCTACTAAATATAGGATTTAAATTGTGATACTCTTGATCTTAAATGTTTATTATTTTATTAAGAATTATTAACTGGTGCAAGTATGGATAAGAGTTGGATTGATGAAAAAAAATAGATTTAGTTCTACATACATAGCTGGGGTGGAAACGTTTTTGAAGTTTTCAAGAGAAAATATTTTATCCTTGGACAATGAAATTTTATGCCCGTGTAATGAATGTCGTAATACCAAAAGAAAGGGTCTTCTTCAATTTAAAAGAGATTTGCACTTAAAAGGATTTTATATTTATTATAAGGACTGGATATACTATGGAGAATCTACAATCCCACGGTTTTTCTCTTCTAAGAGCGGAAGCCCTACTACCGATCCTATAAATAACAACACTGTTGAACTTGAAGATCAGGAAGATGATGAAATGGAAACACTTGATGAATTGTTTGAAATGATAGGGGAAATGAGAGATGCAGAACAACCTGAAAACTCTTCTGAATCAAATACAGTAAATTTTGAAAGACTATTAGGTGATGTTACACGTGACTTGTACCCTGGTTGTAAAGGCTACTAGTTGTTATCTTTCATTGTCAAATTGCTTCACATTAAAGCGTTGAATATAATGACTGACAAGACAAGGAATATGATATTGGAATTGATGAAAGACGTATTACCAAAAGATAATTTGGTTCCATCATCTTTCTATTGGGCTGGAAAACTTCTTTCTGGAATAGGGTTGGGTTACAAAAAGATAGATGTGTGTAGATATGATTGTACACTATTTTGGAAAGAGAATAATGCGCATGATAATTTCTGTCCAGTTTGTAATGAACCTCGATGGAGGTATAATGATGGCAAAGAAAAATGGATTCCGGTCAAATCAGTGTGGTACTTTCCTCTAAAACCAAGATTGTAGAGACTTTTCATGTCTTCTAAAACTGCTTCTGACATGAGGTGGCATGTTGAGAAATGCATTGATGTTGAAGGCAGTTTAAGTCATCCTGCAGATTCTATTGCTTGGAAATTTTGATAAACAATATCCTAATTTTGCTAGAGATCCACGCAATATAAGACTTGGTTTGGCTACTGATGGGTTCAATCCTTTTGGAAATATGAGTAAATCCTATAGTATGTGGCCTATTATACTTATTCCTTATAATATGCCATTATACAAATGCATGAAAGATGATTTTCTTATGATGCCATTGCTTATCCCTGGTCCTCGTGCTCCTGGAAAAGATATTGATGTTTATCTTAGATCATTGATAGATGAGTTAAATGAATTGTGGAATGGTGTTGAGACGTATGATGCTTGCAAGAAAGAATCATTTCAACTGTGTGCCTCAATTGTGTGGACAATTAATGATTTTCCTGCACTTAGCAATTTAATGGGTTGGACAACAAAAGGATATGGTGCGTGCCCATGTTATCTTTATGAGACAGACTCAAAGAGAATTAGAAGTAAGATATACTACAGGGGACATCGTCGCTATCTTGACAATGACCATCCTTATTGAAAGAGCATGTTGTTTGATGGTAAGCCCGAAATACGTTCTAAACCTAGGGAGTGGACTGGGGAAGAAGTACTTCTGCATTTTAACAACTTGGAGCATAAGTTTGACAAACTAGGGAAGCACCCAAGTAAGAGAAAGAGGAAACGCGACATCGAGGAAGGAAATTGGGTTAAGAAATGCATCTTTTTTGAGTTACCTTACTGGCATAAACTTAAATTGCGGCATAACCTTGATGTGATGCATGTAGAGAAAAACATATGTGATAGTGTGCTGGGGACATTACTAAACATTGAAGGAAAAACAAAGGACACAGAAAAAGCACGTGAAGATTTACGTGACCTTAATATCAGGAAGGAATTGCATTTGCAGAAACATGGAATTGTAAAGCCTAAAGCATGTTATACCTTATCTCAAAGTGAAAAAAGAGGCTTTTGTGATTTCCTAAAATCTATCAACTTTCCTGATGGATATGCAACAAACATTTCTAGATGTATAAAAGATGGAAAGATTTTCTGAGGAACGTTGTAAAAAATAAGATGATGAGATAGATGGTTTAAGAGAAGGTCAAAGGGAATTGAAGGAGATGTTGTTGGCTATTATGCGACAAAACAATTCAAAAACCCTTTTAAGTCTTTATATTTTATTTCATTATGATCTATCTTAGTGATATGTTTTATTTTTGTTTTGTAAATGGTCTAGAATATACTTGTATGTGAAATTGACAATGAAAACTTTGGTGGTGTTTTGGTATTTTGTTTGGCGTTTTTGGTATATCAATTATTGTTTCTTTGAAGTTTTGATTGGTGTGTTTGGTATTGTGGTTAGTGTTCTAGTATTGGTTCTTTGAAGTTTTGATTGATGTTTTAACATTTTAGTTAGGGGTTCGTGTATTTGTTATTATTTCTTGGAAGTTTTGGTTGGTGCTTTGACATTTTAGTTGGGGTTTCTTATATTATTTATTATTTCTTTGAAGTTTTGGTTGGTGATTTGGTATTTGATTAGAACTTTTTGTATATTGGGTATTGTAAATATTTTGTTGTATTGATTTTTAAATAGTTCAATTGTCTCATTGTCTTTGTTTGAGCAGGAGATCTGCGTTTGAAGTTGGTGCTTGAAGTGTAAACAATGCAATATGACATTCCAAGGACTCACATGTATTTTGGTGGCTTTATTTCCCTTGACGATAGCTATGTTTGAAAATAATTTACTTTATTTTGCATCCTTGGAGCTACTATGCTTGAAAGTTTCTTAGGATATCTTTTGTTGAGCTTTCGTAGTGAGCGCATTACTGGTTTATATTAGACTTATGTATTGAAGTATTACTTAAGCTATGTAGTCATTATGGGATTTATTTATGTTAGGTCTACTTTCTTTATGTTTATATGGACAAGTATTATTGTATTTTGTAATTTTGGAAATAGGTTTATAAGCATTTTTTAATAGAAAATAAATCACTATGAATTACTATTAGTAAGGAAACGAATTTCTCACAAACACTTTTTTTGACAAACTTGTTATTGTATATAAATTTAAAATATTATTCATTTTAGTGACGACAGCATTTTCTCATAATAGGTATCGGTAACGAGAATACTGGTATAAGTCATACTTTTAGTAATAAATATTTTTCTTTTTGTAACGATATCATAACCTCTTGTGAGGACACAATTATTACTAGAACTATACAATTGTAAGGAATCAACGTTTGTTACGAATACATTTGTGACGACATACTAAAATTCGTTACAAGAACTTTTAGCGATGGGGTTTTCAGTAGAAACTTAGTAACGACACATTTTCGTTACCAAAAGTATTGGCGGCAAAATTTGGACATATTGTAACGAATTCTTTCCTTACGAGATGTGAAATTTCTTGTAGTGGCAGTTGGGCCACACATTGGATGGTGGTTATGAAACCAACTGAAAAAGCGTTCATAGTGTTTGGTTTCATTTTTCAGGTTGTTTTGTTTTGGGTTTTGGAGATAGAGAGAGATAAATAAGTGCGTGTTAGAAAATGGTGTATGTTTGGGTTTATTTTTGGAGATAGTTTAAAATAGTGTAAAGAAGATATTGTATGTATTGTGTTGTATATTTGGGGGACAAAAAACACTGTTCATTGTCACATCATGTCTTTTTGTTTGTATTTTAAATGTGTATATGTATATATTAATATTTAATTATTGTTAGGTGTGTATTAATAATTTAATATATTAATGTTATTAAATTGTATTTTTTGTTTGGTCCATTTAATTATATTTTTCATTTTATTAATAATAATTACTAGCACAAAGGTATTTTTTTTCATTATCATGAATAATAATAATATGTTGATAAAATAATATTATTTACATTAATTATTATCGTTTGAAAAATTATTGGGGATATTTAAAGTAAACATAGATGACTTTAATACATACATTTGATGCAACCGAATACGTCATAATACAAAGTTAGTTAATAATTAATTATAAATTCCTTCAACACGTTAGCCCCATTTTTGTTACATAATCAATGAATAGTAGTACACACAAATGGTGAGAATGTTGATGACTGAAGTCGATTGCTGATAAACTCCTCGTGCATGAACTCGATGAATCTATGCTCCATATACGACATCCAAACTCTTTTGTCTGACAGAGGCATGCGCTGAACTTATGGGGCTTACGGGGTCCATCTTGGGGTAACGTAACATCAATTAAATAAGAATAAAGTACCTCATTATTCTATAGTGCCCTTGTGCAGAGATAAATAGTTGACAACTAGAGGCGGGGATTGACAGATCGAGAGGAATTCTCCACATATATTTTAAATAAGATAATGAGTTAGTTTTATTTTCTTTAAATTATTTATAAATTTCTAATTAGTGACATATAAGCCTCGTAAAAAATTTTATTTTATTCAAATATTTCAATAACGTATCATTTCTGCAATAAAATCTCATATATTATAACGTTGAAAGACGTCAGTTTATAAGATACATGAACTTATTATCTTATAAATAAGTATAATCAAACATCCTCCTGCATTCGCGTGGGAATTGAGTTTTGAATATGAGTTGTTATTTTAATATTTATGAATATTTTATTTTAATGTTTTAATTTAACACTAAGTAGGATAATTATATAAATACTCATTGAGATTTAATTATGTAATTTTCTTACATTGGAAATTACAGTCAAACTTTTTTATTAATCTTGTGCACTTCAAAGATTCCTCCTAATACATTCTCCTAATCAAAATCTGTTGAATCGTCAGCAAATAGAGAAAAAAATTGATTATATCGTTTGCACTTTTACTAATCCAGTAGACACTTTTAGATAATCCTCTAATCTTTTACTAATCCAGTAGACACTTTTATATAATGTGATGCAAGACAATCACACATGCAATTGCATAAAAAACTTTCAAAAATGTAGGATAAATATTGTTCATAAGTACATAATAATATGAAAAACAGAACTCAAAGGCTAATTTTATCTCCAGCAGACACAGACATTGCACAAACAAAACTGCAAATAAATCAATAAATAGTTAAAAGAGGATATTATGTTAATTACAACCTAGATAATGAAAGCTCCCCTACATACATATGCTGCCTCGCTGAGTCGGATGGGTCCAACTCGGAGGGTAGACTCGACGCGGGACTCACTGAGTCAACTCAATTGTCCATGGTGCCGCGGAGGTAACGTCGCAGCGGAGAGGAGTGTTCAGAAACCGTCAGATATAGCGGACGCTCCTCCACTTTCCCCCCATAAGTTTCAGAAACTGCAACTTGCGAGTCGGCCTTAAATCGGCGCGTTGTCGCGACCACCGAATTTGAAACTTCCCGCCGCCGCCTTCTGCCATGTGGAATGAATTCCACCGCCTCCAATTTCTCTTCAATTTCACACCGCCGTGGCTGTGGAAAAAAAAATCAGAACTATCGGGCAACATCCGGCGGAAAAACCGCCGCGTGGATTGCGATGAAGGTCGCTCGTCGGACGCTGGTCGACCCCATGGCGATGCCCCCAAATCTGCTCTGTAAGGTTGAGAACTCATTGAAGTAGGCTGCACAATTTTGTTCAAACCACAGACCCCTACATTTCTGTGTTTTGATCCATCACTGCAAAAATCACGTTGGACCTGGGCGTTTGGACCCAAAATTGGCCAAAACACCTAGTTAAGGTGTTTTGGCCAAACCAAACATCCAAATCTGTTTTGGCCCATCTCGGAGATGGGCCGAAAACGAGCCCAAACAGAGTGGTTATGTTTGAAACGTTCCTAGTCGAGGACCTCGAGACAGGGCATCGAGAGTCTTATAGAGACTTGCACTAAGAGTTGTGTTCATTGGATGAGTGCCGTGTTTCATTGGCGACAGGCATGGGACGCCTACATGATCTTGGTGGGTTGGTCGACTGGGAATTGACTCGTGGAGATCATCATATGGAAGCCTTGGAGGCTTGGTCGGTATGATTGGATTTTCCCAGTTCGATAGTACGGGAGTAGTCCTCAAACTTGAGGAACCATGACAGTCACGTACATAGGATGGTTGTATCTTGGATCTGGCAAGAGGAGATCATTCTGTAAGATGATCACTATAAGCCTTGTCCAGTGCAGTCTGAATGTGTAGCGAGGAAGGTGGATTCCAAGAAGAGGATCTGTCTCCTGTCAGTATGTGACAGAGGTATCTCCTATGCACTCGGAGTTACGTTCATGCTGTTTAAACTTGTGGCCACCGTGGTTGGTCGAACATGAAATAGTTTCCTGTGTCGATGCAATAAGGCATGCGTAGACTCGAGTATTAAGCATAGATATCTAGTCAAGGACGAGAATTGACGCCCAATTCCATACCCTAGACTAAGGCCGGGAGACAGTAGACGAAGGATCGTACCGTATGGGATCAGTGCCTAAATGTTCACGCCAAAAATCACCAAGTCTCTAGTGCCATGGATCGTTGCTAGATGGCCACCCATGGTAACGGGCCCATGCTGGACTCGGGCCCAAGTCTAGCTGAGGGTGAAGCTAAAGAGTCACACACAAATTACCAAGAAGGTGGAGAAATTGACTTGGAGTCAATTTTTCAGAGGATAATTAAGTAATTAGATTACTTAAGAGATTGTCCATTAGATGGACGGGCCGATATTGTATCGGGCCCTCGTTTAATCGATAAATGGGATTTATCGGTTAATGTAGAGAGTCGAAAGATTGGATCTTTTAATTGGATTAAAAGATCAATGGGATTATTTAAGTGGAACTTAAATTAAATGGGATTTAATTTTGAATTCGTTATAATTGGATTACAGTGAAACCCGGTCCGTTAAATTTTGGCTCAAGAGGTGTGTTAATTCCATTTTTGGAATAGGAAGAAGTTGGACCTTTTCCTTTAAGTGGTATGGGCGAAAATTACCACTCTTGGAGGGGTAAAAAATTGGCCATACATGGCCTTGATGTAGTTGACTTGTCTTTTTTTTGGTAAGGGACAAATCAATTCCAATCAAGCCTCTCTCTTTTGTTATGATTAAATCATATCTTAAGAGATGGTAGGCTGATTGATGAATTAGTGGGATTGATTGGGATGTATCTTGACATCCTTGGATGAACCTAGAAACATTTCAATAATCGCATTAATTTTGTATATATATGAGTATATACATTCATCGAGCATGAGAATTCATTATTCATCTTTTTCTAGGAAAAAGAAAAAAAATACACTACACACCTCTCTCTAATTTTCGACCCTCTCTCTCTCTCTAACAAATCCCCTTTGTTCTTCATTTGATCTTGGATCATTTGGAAGAACAAAGCAAATTTAAGAAAAACACTAATTAACAGTGTTCTATTTTCTTGAACTGAATCCTCCAAGATCCGTTTTCTTCTACCAAGGAAAACGTGTATTTCTTCCGGTATGGTGTAGATTACCTCTAGAGAGTTCATACATTTGAACTTGGTGAGCATTTCCGGAGAGGAACAACGCTAGTAGCCGTGTAAGCATTTAAACTACAAAGGTAATCTCAATTTTACGCTATTGTAGTTTATCTTTTATTTCTATGCCTTATGTACAATATATGCGTTTTAATATTGATACATCCTACATCGAATGCCCAGTTGAGCGCCTAAGTGAACACCCCTTGGAATTTTGTGATTATGTGATAATTTATGTGATTTTAAATTATTGCCTTTCCGCTCTCATGCTTCTGCTCGCTCTTCCGGGCGGATCCGCTTCTCCTTCAAGTTGTATCAGAGCCCGGTTCGATGTAAGGGGCATAGGTCTATGTGCTTGGCATGTAAAACTTGCTTTTACGACTTTATGAACATGTTTATATATGTATGAATATATGAACGAATATGCTTGTTCATTTCTTTGGATTTGATGGACATCATACGTTCGATTTTATAGATTTGATCTTGAAAAATTGCATGTTTATTTTCAAATTATTTTATGTATATTAATGTGCTGAAAAAGAAGAAATCGAAAACATATTAAAACAGACAGCAACGACAGTAGTTGGCTGCCGCCTCTATCGGTCGGCCACTGGCTGGCAAGCGCGGGCTCACGCACGCACCCAGCCTGGCCGGCGTGCCTGCCAGCGTGCGTGCTGGTAGGGGGGGCCGCACAGACTGCGCCGCGCGCAGGCTGGGCTTCGGCCCCCGCGCTTTGAGCGTAGGCGCGCAGGCCGTCGGGCCAGCGCTGCATAGTGTGCGGGCGCGCAGCCCTGTGCGGGCGGCCAGCCGGCCAACAAACATAACGTCTCGGCCGTTTTGTGTCGGTTTTCGACTTTTTTCTGAAAATTTGATTTTTTTGGATTTCTGCATATTTTCTTAAAATGAATTAATTTTTCATATGTGATTTTGGAATTATTGGATTTTTCCTTAGATCAAATTTGCTTAATTAATTTGGGTTTAATACATGCATTAGATGCATTGTATGTAATGTCTATTAAATTTAAGATTTGAATTTTGCACATTATTTATATATTTATGCTTTTGTGATGTTGGACATCACCTGAATATTTTGAATATCCGTGGTTAAGCAAGATTATTTGGTTAAATTATGTTATGTGTGTTGATGGAATCAACATGGGATGATCACAAGAGCCCTAGATCTTATGTATGGATATATGTTACTTATTTACATTTCTGATGGGTGGGGCCTGAGTGCCTCTTGTTTTGGGACTATCATCCCCATTTTTTTAGCCTCATGATGTTAAGCTTGCTCATTTTCTTTCCATGTATTACTTTCATTTGTGATGAGAGTAGGTAGTTTTTGTGAGGTTTTATTTTGACAAGCCCATGGAGTTGGAGGCCCAAGGTGTACATCAAGGCGTGAAACAAGAAGAGCCACAAGGCCCATTGGAATGACAGTATGTTTATTACTTATGTAACAGTGTAGGACCACCCTAGACAGATCATAGACTCACTGCGGGCTCAGTAGGTCGCATAGGTTGGACTTGTGATCATCCTAACAGGGGTATGCTATGTTTTACTGCATGTAGCGTATTTATTTAAACGCTATATGAATATTAAATATTTATGCATGCTGAAACATTTAAATGTGATGAGGTCTCGGTCATTATCAAACTCTCATTTGGTTGGACCAAATTAAATATTAGGCCCAGAACAGACTTGGATCAAAATGGTATTTTGATCCGTCCGAGCCTTACATCCACAGCAATGTGTTGAGGAAGCTACCATTACCCAAGTGTGGTCTCATGGGTCGTGGTACACTTGGACTAAGGGAATGCTGCACCATTGTTGTGAACAAAGAGATTGCACTCGTTGTTTCCCTGTCTCACGAGGCATGGGGGGCGACAGTTGAGGCATGATTTGGTTGATGGGTCGGGCCCAACACTGAGTAACATGGTTCGCTTGGAGTCCTCGGAACCATGCGAATAGGTGAGGCAAAATATCTTGGGAATCTCATTGGATGATAATGATATTGGATATCTCCCATGAGGTTTTCTTCATGTGAATCGTAAAAGCGGGGTACGGAGATCATGCTTATGGATCCCAAGCCCACTAGGAAATGGTTGCTCGAAACTCCGCTTGAGAGTGGTGGACTTTCGAATAAATAGTGGGAGGGTTAAAGACTAAACGACCATGTCTTCAACTTGAATAATAATATTACCATCATCTGCTAATTTCTGCTTTACATTTTATAAATGTAGATATGTCTAAGAATCCTTTGACCATGGTACTTGAGACTAATAAGTTTAACGGAACGAACTACTCGAACTGGCTAAGAAACCCGAGGATTGTCCTCGGTTTCAAAAACCAAGGCTATGTCTTGGACGAGCCGCCACCGAGCGACTTGCCGGAGGAGTCCACGTCAGAAGAACGTTTGACATCCGAGAAATGGCATGAGGACAACCGGAAAAGTACGCAGTATCATATTCGCTTCGATGTCTAACGACATCCAGAAGCAATATGAGAGGTTGGACAACGTTTCCGTCATAATGTTCCGCATGAACAAGGTTTATGCTGTTCCGGACATGCATATTAGATATGCCGCCACAAAAGCATTCTTTGGCACCAAGCTGGCTGAAGGATCGTCTGTACAAAGTCATGGGGCCAAGATGCTTTCCCTAGTGGAAAAGCTTGGGGATCTTAAAGTTGGGCTTAACAATGACACGTACATTGACGTGATCCTCCAGTCGCTTCCTCCGTCCTATGATCCGTTTGTTGTAAACTACAACATGAACGCACTTGAGAAGTCTATTCATGAGTTGATCAACATACTGGTGCAATACGAGGCAACGACACACAAGTCAGCACCGACTGTTTGATAAGAGAGGCTTCGACCTCCAAGGCTAATGGCAAGAGGGCCGGACGCTGGAAGAAGAAGAAGGGAAAGGGGAAGACGGTTGCGGCCCTGCTCCCGCTCCTGGCGCCCGTGTTGCCCCAATGGGAATGAGCAAAGAGAAAGGGAAGGCCCGTGGTTCTCAGCAGTCTAAGGCAAATGATGTTTGCATGAATTGCCAAGGAAAAGGGCATTGGAAAAGGGAGTGCCCACAACTCCTCTCCAGTCAAGGTATGTTTGTGGTTGAAGTAAACATGATAACTAATTCTTCTTCTTGGGTATTGGATACCAGGTGTGGTGCTCACATCTGCAATGATTTGTAGGCACTGTAAAGAAGCAGATGGCTAACCAAGGATGAGATGATGCTGAGGATAGGCGATGGCAAGGCCATTACTGCGGAAGCCGTAGGATCAGGGAGTTAGCCATTAGTAGTCATGTTAGGATTGTACTGAACGATTGTTTCTATGTACCGAGCATGAATGATTAATATTGTATCAATACCCGTCCTTGATAAGGAGGTTATGCTTTAACCATTAATAAAATGGTTTTTATATTATCAATAACGGTGTGTCTCATTTGCTTGGTACATTGGTGAACGGTCTGTACATACTTCAACAGTCTAATTGGATTATGACTGCAGAACACAAACGAAAACATGATAATCAAGATAGTGCACAGATTTGGCATGCGAGGTTAGATCATATTTCTAAGGGATAGGATAAGAAGATTGGTGGATTCAAATAGTCAAGAAATAGATTATTTGGACAACCTGCCGACCTGCGAATCTTGTCTAAATGGAAAGATAACCAAGAAACCCTTTGTTGGAAGCACGCTACCCAACCGTCTGTTGGATTTGATCCATACTGACGTCCGTGGTCTATTAAATACTCAGGCTAGGAGTGGGTACTCATACTTCATAACCTTTACCGATGATCACTCACGGTATGGTTATGTTTACCTGATGAGGTACAAGTTTGAAGCCTTTGAAAGGTTTAAAGAATACAGACTTGAAGTGGAGAATAAACTGATCGTAAGATCAAAGCCCTTCGGTCGGATCGAGGTGGAGAGTATTTGAGTGGAGAATTCACTGATTATCTATAAGAGAATGGAATTATCTCTCAATGGACTCCTACTGGAACACCATAGTTGAATTGTGTGTCGTAAAGGAGGAATCGGACCTTATTGGACATCTTCCGATCCATGATGAGTTTTACCGAACTCCCCTTATCCTTCTGGGGATACGCTCTTGAGACGGCGGCCAAAGTTTTGAACTTGGCGCCATCTAAGAAGATATCCCAAACACCATATGAGATATGGCATGGCAAGCCTGCCTCCTACAAATACTTGAAAGTGTGGGGTTGCCCTGCATATGTCAAGAGATTTGTGGGAGATAAACTGGACTCGAGGTCTAGTTTATGCAGGTTCATCGGCTATCCAAAAGAAACTGCGGGGTATTATTTCTATGATCCCTCCGAGCAAAGGTTTTTGTCTTGCGAAACGTAGTGTTCTTAGAAAAGGGTTTTCCATCGGATAGTCGACGTAATGAGGTACTCCTTGAGGAATCAAGTGAGGTACCCCATAAGACGGCAGTGACATCTGAGCCAGTAGTTCCCACTGATGATGTTCCAGTCAATCGTAGGTCGGCCAGAGTATCCCAACCACCTGATAGGTACGGATTTTTGGGATCCACCGGTCAGTTGGATAATGATTTAAAGACATACGGAGAAGCAATGTTGGACATCGATTCAGATAAGTGGCTTGAGGCCATGAAATTCGAAATGGACTCGATGGATGAAAACCATGTTTGGACCTTAGTGGACCCACCCAAAGGGGTAAAACCCGTAAGGTGTAAATGAGTCTACAAACGTAAGCTTGGAGCTGACGGGGAGGTTACAACTTTCAAAGCCAGGCTAGTGGCGAAAGGTTACACTCAATGACCCAGGGTAGATTTTGTGGAAACCTACTCACCCGTAGCAATGGCTAAGTCCATTCGGATACTACTTTCCATAGCAGCATGGTATGACTATGAAATATGGTAGATGGACATGAAAATCGCCTTCTGCAATGGTTTTGCAGAGGAAGAGATCTGTATGAATCAACCAGAAGGTTTCACATCTGTTGGAGAAAAGTAAAAGGTCTGCTGTCTCCAAAGGTCCATCTATGGCCTCAAACAAGCTTCTCGAAGCTGGAACATATGTTTTGATGAAGTCATACGGGGATATGGTTTCATCAAGAACGAGTTTGATCCTTGTGTATACAAGAAGATTAGTGGAAGCTCTGTTGCGTTCCTTATGCTTCACGTGGATAACATCTTGCTCATTGGGAATGATGCTAAGATGTTGGGAACCACTAAAGCTTGGTTGTCAACACAATTTTCCATGAAGGATATAGGCGAGGTATCCTACATCCTTGGTATCAAGATCTATAGGGATAAATCTCGAAAGATGTTAGGAATGGCCCAGTCCTCGTATATTGAGAAGGTCTTGAAGAGATTCAAGATGGAGAACTCAAAACGAGGATTCCTTCCTATGAGGCATGAAATTAAGTTGTCCAAGAAGCAGTCTCCTAAGACTAATGAGGAGCTTAAACAGATGTTGGACATCCCCTATGCTTCATCCGTAGGCAGCATTGAGTACGTTGTCCAGTGCACTAAACCTGATGTGGCTTTCGCTTTGAGCGTGACTAGTCGATATCAGCCGTGTGCTGGGGAGGCATACTGAGTGCGGTCAAGACTATTTTGAAGTACCTCAAAAGAACTAAGGACACATTCTTGATCTACGATGGTGGAGAACTGATACTGGAAGGCTATAGCGGCTCTAGCTTACACTCGGATGACGATGATGCCAAGTCTCAGTCCGGTTTTATATTCAGACTAAATGGTGGCGTGGTTGCTTGGAAGAGTTCCAAGCAGGCTACCACGGCGGACTCCACCACAGAGTCAGAACACATAGCAGCTTCGGAAGCTGCTAAGGAAGCGGTTTGGATGAAGAGCTACATCCAAGATTTGGGTGTAGTACCTAACATCGCTGAGCCAGTGGTTATCTTCTGCGATAATAATAGGGCGATAACACAAGCAAAGGAATCGAGATCTCATCACTAATCCAAGCATATTCTTAGACGCTACCATCTGCTCAGAGAGATGGTTAGTAGGGGGTGACGTTCGGATGGACAGAGTCAGCTCCGCAGAAAACATACTAGATCCACTTACTAAGCCCGTGTCGCAAGTTGCCCATACTCAGCATGTGGATAAGATTGGTTTGAGGTCATTAGGTGATTGGCTTTAGGTCAAGTGGGAGATTGTTAGAATATGTGCCCAAAAAGCCAATAGGTTTGGCTTGTTTAACCTATTTCACAACTTGATGTAATGTAATATTATGTAATGAATAAAATGAGTATTCGTTACCATTGGTACCTTCTTTGTTGGATCTTTTTCCATATGTTAGACCATGATTAACAACTCATGCAGTTGGGCCATGCATGGGATGGTGATCATGAAACCCACTGATAAAGAGTTGGGTCTGAAACGTTCCAAGTCGAGGACCTCGAGACAGGGCATCGAGAGTCCTATAGAGACTTGCACCAACAGTCGTGTTCATTGAATGAGTATCGTGTTTCATCGGCAACAGGCGTGGGACGCCTACACGATCTTGGTGGGTTGGTTGACTGGGGTCGAGCCGACTGAACTAACTCGCGGGATCATCATATGGAAGCCTTGGAGGCTTGGTTGGTATGATTGGATTTTCCCGATTCCGATAGTACGGTAGTAGTCCTGAAACTTGAGGAACCAAATGGTTTCCTGTGTCGATGCAATGAGTCATGTGTAGTCTCGAGTATTAAGCATAGATGCATAGTCAAGGATGGGAACCGATGCCCAATTCCATACCCTAGACTAAGGCTGGGAGACGGTAGACGGAAAGACCGTACCCATACGAAACCGGTGCCTAAATGTTCACGCCAACAATCACCTAGTCTCTAGTGCCATGGGCCGTTGCTAAACGGCCACCCATAGTAACGGGCCCCTGTTGGACACGGGCCCAAGTCTAGCTGAAGGTGAACCTAAAGGGTCACACACAAATCACCAAGAAGGTGGAGCAACTGACTTGGAGTCAATTTCAGAGGATAATTAAGTAATTGGATTACTTAAGGAATTGTCCAATGGATGGACGGACCGATATTGTATCGGGTCCTCGTTTAATCGGTAAATGAGATTTATCGGTTAATGTAGAGAGTCGAAAGATTGGATCTTTTAATTGGATTAAAAAATCAATGGGATTATTTAAGTAGACCTTAAATTAAATGGGATTTAATTTTGGGTTCATTGTAATTGGATTACAGTAAAACCCAGTCCGTTAAATTTGGCCCAAGAGGTGTGTTAATTTCATTTTTGGAATAGGAAGAAGTTGGACTTCTTCCTTTAGGTGGTATAGCCAAAAATTACCACTCTTGGAGGGGTAAAAATCAGCCATACATTGCCTTGATGTAGTTCACTTGTCTCTTTTGGTAAGGGACTAATCAATTCCAATCAAGCCTCTCTTTTTTGGTATGATTAAATCACACCTTAAGAGATGGTAGGCTTGATTGATGAATTAGTGGGATTGATTGGGATGTATTTAGACATCCATGGATGAACCCAAACACATTCAATAATCACGTTAAGTTTGTATATATATATATGAGTATATACATTCCTCAAAGCAAGAGAATTCATTAATCATCTTTTTCTAGAAAATAAAAGAAAAATTACAATACACACCTCTCCCTAATTTTTGGCCCTCTCTCTCTCTCTAACAAATCTCTTTTGTTCTTCATTTGATCTTGGGTCATTTGGAAGAACAAAGCAATTTTAAGAAAAATACTAATTAATAGTGTTCTGTTTTCTTCTACTGAATCCTCCAAGATCCGTTTTCTTCTAGCAAGGGAAGCGTGTATCTCTTCCAGTGTGGTGTGGATTACCTCTACAGAGTTCATACATTTGAACTGGGTGAGCATTTATGGAGAGGAACAACGCTAGTAGCCGTGCAAGTATTTAAACTACAAACGTAATCTCGATTTTACGCTATCGTAGTTTCTCTTTTATTTCTATGCCCTATGTACAATATATGCGTTTTAATATTGAAACATCCTACATCGAATGCCCGATTGAGTGCCCAACGAACACCCCTTGGGATTTTGTAATTATGTGATAATTTGTGCGATTTTGAATTATTGGCTTTGCGCTCTCACGCTTCCGCTCGCGCTCCCGGGCGGATCCGCTTGTCCTTCAAAATGATCCTTTAATAAAGCATCTAAAAGTAACAAATAATAAACCATATGCTAACAATAAAAATATGCAATAAGAAATTGGAAACGGTACGAACATAACATAATAAAAATTTTCTAGTAGGGTTCATTACCATTAATTATCATATATACTGTAAGATAATCGAGTTACTTTTTAATCAATAATTCCTTTTATCATGTTGAATTTTCAACCTGAAGTCATTTTTTTTTTCTAGTAGTTGGATTAATGCCCATTAATTATCATAGATACTGTAAGATAATTAAGTTATTTTTTCATGAATAATTCATTTATCAGGTTGAATTTCCAACCTGAATTCATTATTTTTCACTTGATATATATTGAACTTATTAATTTCATGTAGTTTTATATTATCATTTTGTCCGTTTCATTTGCTTTTGATAGATAAAAGAATAAATATAAATATTTTACTAGAAATTTTTTTCTCTATATATACTCTGACAAATCTTAATTTTTGGCACGCCATCAAACATAATAAATATAAATACATTATATGAAAGATACTATCATACATTCCCTATGATACGAATGGATTTCTCTTAGAAAAAATATAATTCGTAATAAATTGTCCCTTTTACAATCAAGTTTCTGAATGAAAAAACAACCTTACTCTATACTTCTGACATTCTTCATAAAAAAAGTAGCAGCATTTGGAACTAATAAAAAATAAAAATATCTATATTTATAAATTATATGATAAAAATACATATATACAAAAAAAAATTCAAAATGCTACAAATATAAGATATAATAGTAATATATACATAATAAAAAAAAAATAGTAGTTCAGTTCATGCCCAATAATTATTATAGATACTGTAAAGTAATTAAATTACTTTTTAATGAATAATTCCTCTAGCAGTCTGAATTTCCTACCCTGAACTTCTAAATTAGAATGAAATATTAATATGAAATTATATGTAAACGTAGTTAAATACTAAAATGGATGAAGAAAATTTGGTGGAGAAAACATCACATATGTTTAGTCTACACATATCATTCGGTAGGAATTTAAATAAATCAACATGAAATTTAATAAACAAAACTTAAAAAGTTGGAGAACTTTAATACAAATAAAAGCATATAAACTAATTTAAGTAAAATATTGATGATTATATCTCCATACTTGGACAACAAAAAATGGGGAGAGAGGGGCAAGAAATGCAAGATTTTAGTTAAGCATTTTTTAATTGAAAATTGAAAATGAAAGGTGTTGATGAACTATTATTAGATAAAAAATATATGTCCATTTAGTGGTCAAGTAGAGAAATCATGACCAATTGATTGAAAGAATTACGCAATTAAAAAGAAATGAATATGAAGGAATTATTGTAGCTAACGGTATATATAAATAGAAAAATCCTTAATTTGTGAAACAAACAAAACTATTCAATGGAACATGTAGGAAAAAAGATAAATTCAAAATTAAAAATTCAGAAAAGTTTAAGTATATACAAAAAAAATTAATAATAAAATTATAAAACTTTTAGGAAGCAACTATAAGAATATTTCATGGTAGGTTCTCTACTAAAAAAAGTAAAAAATACTATTGAATAGATGAGAAAAGAAGATTAACTTAAAAAAAAAAAAAAGAAAAGTACATAAGCGATGTGAAACTGGACATCAAAAACCAAAAGAAAAAAAAAATCATTTCGTAATGCAATAGCTAAAGAAGCTAGCACTGCTCTATCAGTTTGCCATTTACATTAATGAAAAATATATTATCATGTTTATATTGAGAAGCCCTTTTATTTTCTAAAATAATTAAAAACAAATATAAAAATTTCAATGTTCATATATTTATCAAGTATGTGCACTCTTGTATATTGTAATAAATTCAAACCTATGAAACTTTCAATATATTTAATGTTAAAATTCTGAAAGAGCAGCCACTACTATAAAAAGCGGGATTTGGAGTGGATTTATGACTATTCCTAGTAGGAACGATCATCAGAACTACTGAAGAACGAAATCACATCGCTGACGTCACATTCCTCTTATATTCAATGATTCAGTGTTGGAATGGCACTTCCGTTACGAAGACCATTCCAATCATTATGTCACAAGTTGTGCTCCTATCACCATGCCAAGAGCGAAATGGTAAATGAATACCATTCTAAATTTCGCTTTTTTAACAATTGTAACGGCACGCCAATGGTAAATGAATACCATTCTAAATTTCGTTCCAATAGCTGTTGAAATATGGGAACGTGAACAAAACTGTTCCCAAATGAGGTACAATTTGAGACAGTTTCAGTCAAGAAATCCCCTTATTAAAATACCCATTCCTAAGTATGGTATTTGTGGGATGTATTTGTGTTCCAAGTATCGTTCCAAAGTGAATTATAATTTGCCATGGGTTTAATAGATAGAAAATGTTATGTTACAAGACCCCTTCCAAATACATTACATTGGCTAAATTTAATAGCTATTTTTGCATTCCAGACACTGTGTCAGACGCCGTTCTTAATTGTGGTGCAACAGCTATATTCTGACGGCTATTTGTGGAGTTTCAAATACAATTCCAAGGCCCGTTCCATAATTTCTTATATATAAGTTGCTTTCGTTTTATTTCATTTCCTTTCTTTTCACTCTTTTTGTTGCATTCTTATACAAATGATACTAAATTTCATCAATTTCTCTCCAATTTCGTTGGTCTTTGAAGCTATTTTGATCGGATAACAACTTGAATCTTTTCGGTGAACTAAAATGAATGCAATTTGGTTATATTTTTTCTAATTTTGTCAATTAAAATGCATGTATTATTATAGGACTCTGTAATAATATACCTATATATATATGCATATGTATGTGTAGGATTCATCATGTTAAGACAGTTGAGGAAAATGGATGTATAAGAAGAACCTGTCGGGGAATGTAGGCGTTCGACAGAAGTTTGAGGATGGTGTTACTGCATTTCTAGACTGGGCCAAGTCTCAGCATACATATATGGACGGCAAGAAGATTAAGTGTCTGTGTTGGAAGTGCGAAAACGAAAGGTTCAAAACATCGGACAAGGTAAATTTTGACTTATGTATGAAAGGGTTTATTTCGAAGAATTAGAGTTGGACTTCCCATGGCGAGGAAAGGGTGTAAGAGTACTTTGATGCAGTCACTGCGCCCCCTATGTAGGAGGAGCAAACTCCAGCTGCTCAAGAGGAGGTAGTACACACTTGGGTGATGCGCGTAAGATGGATAAGGCGCGGAGGATGGTTTTCAATGCCATCAGGTAGGCTTACTGGTTTTCTTATAGTACTAGATGGGCCTATGATTACAGGTGTGCAAGATGATAGTATGAGGTCCTATCCTACTGATGTCGGGCTAGTTCATATTACGGCGGATGACCCTATGATTATGTGTTTGGGTTTCCCAATCATTTTTTTTGATGTAGTGCATGTTGTCGGCCAACCGTTGTAGAACGGCTGTAGCTAATCTCAGTTGGTGACGGTGAAAGTGTGGATCAGTCCAGGAGACACGTGGCGAAAGCGTGGAAAACAATTATCTGCGAGTAATAAAATAGAATTAAACATGTTACATCCGGATCAAGGGGTGTACCCTTGATCCTCCCGGGCGTTTGGTGTATCTCATGAACAAAAATAGTAAAATATACTTCATGGAGGCCATAGAGATCAATGAAACGAGGAGATGCAAGAAAAACGTAAAGGAAAACGTAGTCTTTCTTGACCGGCTACACGCATTGTTTCCTGGATACACACCTCGAAGTACTCTATCTAGAGCACCTCTAGAGTAGTCCACGCAATTCACCGGATTGCCACATCTCCCGTGCTAGCAAGAAAACGTAGGGAAGAAAGATATCAACGCAACGCTATAAATTAATGTGATTGATATCTTGTTGTTCGTCCTTAATCTAATCAAGAACAATAAGGGAGTTTCTTGGAGAGGGAAAAGAGAGAGAGAGAGAGAGAGAGAGAGAGAGAGAGAGTGGGCGAGCAAGTGAGGAGGAGAGGAGCCGGATTTTGTGTTAGTTTGTGTATTATGTATTTAAATGGCCTAGTCATTTAACCTACACAAATTCTCTAGGAAGCTTCCTTTCAAAGAGCCACAATCTTGACCACCTCCTCATCATGGCTGATTTTACTATCCCTTCAAGAAGAATCTCGGCCCTCCATCACCTCTTCCTATGATCAAATCATGACCGTCCATTTTCCTTTGGCTTTTATGGACCGGGTTGATTTAAATCCAATTTAAATGAACCCACTAGGAAATGATTTCCCGAAACTCCACTTGAGAGTGGTGGACTTTCGTAGAAATAGTGGGAGGGTTAAAGACTAAAAGACGAAGTCTTCAACTTGACTATAATATGACCATCATTTGCTAATTTCTACTTACATTTTTTAAATGTATATGTCTGAGAATCCTTTAACTATGGTTCTGGAGACTAATAAATTCAATGGCACGACCTATTTTGACTGGCTAAGAAATTTGGGGATTGTCCTCAATTTTGAGAACTAGGGCTATGTCTTGGACAAGCCACTCCCGAGGGCCTTGCCTGAGGGATCCTCGCCTAAAGAACATGTGACGTTTATGAAATGGAATGAAGACAATCGAAAGATCCATAGTATCGTATTGGCTTCGAAGTCTAACGATATCCAGAAGCAATATGATAGGCTGGACAATGTCTCCTCCATAATCCTCCGAATGAATAACGTTTATATGGTTCCAGATAAGCATATTAGATAAGCCACCACAAAAGCCTTCTTTGGGACCAAGCTAGCTGAAGGGTCCTCTATACAAAGTCATGGGGTTAAGATGCTATCCCTTGTGGATAAGTTCGAAGACCTAAAAAACTGGGCTTGACAATGACACGTACATTGACGTGATCCTTCAGTCGCTTCCTCCATCCTACGACCTGTTTGTTGTTAAGTACAACATGAACGGACTTGAGAAGTCTATTCATGAGTTGATCAACATGCTGGTCCAATACGAAGCAATGACCCAAAGTCCGCACTTTCGGTATTGGTAGGAGAGGCTTCGACCTCCAAGGCAATATGGCAAGAGGGCCGGACGCTGGAAGAGGAAGAAGGAAAAGGAGAAGGTTGTTGCAGCCGCTGCTCGCTTTCCTAGTGCCCCTATTGCCTCGGTGGAGATGGCAAAGGTAAAGGGAAGGCCTGGGGTTCTCAGCGGTCTAAGGCAAATATTGTTTGCATGCATTGCCGAGGAAAGGGGCTTGGAAGAGGGAGTGCCCACTCCTTCCCAATCAAGGTGTGTTTGTGGCTGAAGTAAATATGATAACTAATTCTATTTCATGGGTATTAGATAGTGCTGCAAAGAAACATAAGCCTAATCAAGGATGATATATTAAGCATTACGTGCAACACACGTGGTTACTACGAGTACTTTAAAGAGAGTAAATATTTCTCGTAACCTTATAGTTTACAGCTCAGATCCACAAAGTTGCTTCTGTGAATTTACCACATAATAAGGATCAAGGTACATTTTATTGAATAAACTCTTGGATTTTTATTGAAAAGTGATATGATTACGGAGTAGATTGTAGAAGGTAGAGAAACGAGAGTGAAAAAAGAAAAGTAAAGCAAGAAAAACATGATGAGATTGTACAAAAGAGTCCAATGGAGAGAACGAATGGAGAGAACAAATGCGGAGAAATGGATGTAGTGGACTGATAAATTCAAGCGGAAGGAAAAGAATATGATGAGGGGATTTAATGCAAGTTGTTAAGGATGGGAAATTACCTGAAGTAGAACTATAAAGTGCTAGGTCCGAGTATGACATTTCTATACTAGTAACTTTATGACGAAGAGAAAAGATAACGACAAAAAAAAAAAATCACTAAACACTTGCACCAAATTGCAAAAATCATGACAAGTCAGAATGTCTAAAAGGAAAAGAAAATAAATTCAATTTACTGTAATAAAAACTTTTCGACGTATTAGATTTTGAAAATCCTTGACATTCATAAATGTCATGTATGGATGTAGTTCATATGCCAAATTTACATCACAACATTTTTCAAGCATCATATGATGGACACAACCTCTAGGACAATGGGTTGGAATACTGCACACGATATTGTGTTTTCATGGTAAGTACTAAAATTTAATATGATATTCTCCAATAGAAATTCTAATGTTACACACAAGATATTAAATATGATGATCTTATATTAAAATGATTTATTTTGAATTTAAATTGGGTTGTGAAGTGACGAAATTGTTTAGAATAAGTTGAAGTGATTACCAAATTTCATTTGTACTTTTGAAACTCTACGATAATGTTGTGAAGAGGAAAATAAAATTTAGAAGAAAATATTTCTCGTAGACTGATTTCATTATTGATGATTTTAAGATGAAAAGAAATCCTATTGGAAATGACCGTAAATCATCACATATGTCTATACTAACATCACGGAGAGCATTATACTCTAAAAAAAACTATCTGTGTACTAGAAAGAAAGTTTGTTCGCATTTGTTTCGTAGTACCACAATCACACACCTAATGTCCCAAGTTATGATTCCTAAGTAAATCAACCATTAGTTTTTCTTTTTCCATTTACTTTTGAATGTCCATAATTACTTTCCCAACATCTACAACACCTAGACCTGCACTTCCCTAAATGCTCTAAAGTGATTGAATATTGCATCGAATTATTATCTATCCAATCACTAAGAGCCTGTATATGGGACAGGCTTCTCCTAAAAATGTCTATTATACATGATATAGCGCCCACAATTGGCGCTTGATATGTATGGGAATCTCATACGACCGAATGGTCGTGGATGCTCGCAACAAACTGTAAAAATTTTAAAATTGGTAAAAATATGCCTCAACTTTGTCTTTGATCAATGTTGAGACGTCTTGTGGTGGCCAAGGGAAGTTATCTATCAGGTGATTACCTCCTGGCTAGTGCTAGGTTGGCCGCCCTAGTCTAATATCATTATTACTCATAAAAAAACAACATATATAAATCAAATATTTTTACTAATAAGTATTCATACATGAGGTATCCTTTTTCTAAGCCCAAGGAAAATATCTGGCCCAGTTACCTAAAGAGTAGAAGTCTAAGTGGGGCAATTTATCTCCTAATATGGCCGATTGAGTTCCTACTCGCAAGGGACGAATGATGTGGCATATAGCTAGACCCACCATATCTCGAGAAACTAGATATCCCAAAGAATCCAGGGACATCCAAACCATGCTCCTATAAATAGGACTATAGGTAGGTCAAGGAAGGTAACTTCACTTTGAATTTGACACTTTGAGACTCTAACACTCAATTAATTCACTTATAAGCTCTACTTTGCAAAACATACTATTCCCATAATATTCCATATGTTCTCAATGCATCTCATCACTGATCTTGTTGATTCTCATATCTCTTCTTAGTTTTATTGCTTAATTTTTTCTCTACGATAGTTACTAACTTAAGCATCGGGGTGTTAACACCTCCTTTTCATGTTAGTTGGTTGATAATCATAGGATACACCAAAGATCCTTCAATTACGTATGATGCTACTAGGTCTCTATAAGCATCATTAAGAAAATTGTATGTAGGTATGGCCTCCCGTGCGAGATTATTTTTTATAATGGATATCAATTTTAGAGCCAGAAGATCTAGGACCTACATACAACAATGTTTCACATCAGTGGCTTATAGGCTTGTCAATGGGTAAATAATACCTTAAGCCCAAGCCCATACCCATTCATTACCCATTAGACGTCTGTTTGACCCGACCCAACCTAGCACAAAGGCCAAATGGGTCAAAAAGTGGGTTTGCTGGTCAGACTTGAATTTTCGGGTCGGGTCTAAGTCAGATCCAAAAAAAAAACAATTCTTAGGTAATTTCTAGAGATATTAAACTAATCGGAATCACACGATATCATTTATATGAAAATCGAAACAATAAAGTAAATATGGCATAAAAGAACCAATTACATAGCCCAAAAAGATGAAGAATCCGAAGCGCACTCAACAAGTTTTGCATCTCAAAACTCAATCCTTTTTTTTTTTTAAGATAAACGTGATGAAATTTTATATCGCATCACTCGTTCCTAACCACAAGAAAACTAAAATGAAAGCAAACCCAACAACTGGGTGATTCAAGAAGATTGTGCAAAACAACGAAAGAAATCACTTCATTTCACGAAACACCCAGTAATTGGCTTCACGAAAGAGTTCATAATCAAATCACACGCATGCTACCAAATCAAACCTACAAAATCGAGACCTCGATCTTCGATGGTAGGCCAAAGAGTTGGGTCCAGTGGAGTCAATATTGGGCAGAGGTGGCAATTGGAGGCGACTGTCGATGGTGAGAGACAGAGAGTTGAGAGAGAATTTTTTTCCACCATGAGAGATTGAAAAGTTTTAGAGAGAATTTTCTTTCACGGTGAGAGAGAGTTCGAGAGAGAATTTTTTTTGGGTAGAGAATTGGGGTAAATTGGGTACATGGGTCATCGAACATTATTAGTTCTATTTCTAGACTCGTACCTAACGTATTTTAATCTAGTCGGCTTAGGTCGGGTTAGATCTTGACTTAAAACTATGGGCTTGAGTCTAGGTCTAAATGTGTAATAAAGCGCCTGGGCTTGGGTATTATTTACCCATTCATAGCCGTAGTGGCATATGCCCACGCGAATGACCAAGTGGAGATCAACTGCATATTAGTGCAGGACATCAAAATCAAACTAGATCAAGGTGGACAATGGGTAGAAGCACTATCCAGTATATTGTGGTCCTACATAACCACCCCAAGGTTAACTAAATGAGAAACTTTCTTTAACCTTTTGTACGGTGATGAAGCCCTTACACCCACTAAAGTAGGGATCAAACCACTAAAACCTCAACACTATAGTTAGCAAGATAAACACGTCTTATACGTTATACATGAAGTTCGTGTAAACACTCAAGTCTACATGGAAGATACTAACAGAAGGTAGTGAATGCAAACAATATAGGGGTAAAAAGGGGAATTCTAGGTAGATTCCTAGTATATAGATGAGCTAGCATACTAAAACTAGTAGCAACATTAGGCCGAAATTTGGAGAGCCTGTACAACATAACTAAGGTAATCAAGTTTGGAGAATACGAGCTAGAGGATACAGATGGAAGAACCCTCTCCTCTCTCTATAATGCTTATAACCTCAAGGAATTTTATGCTTAACTTCTTACTTGATCATTTCCTGCTCCACTAAGAAACACCCATCCCACCTTTTAAACTGAATAAACGTAACTCATGCCAACGAAAGTGAATCTTTCTTATATTGTTCATATGTAATTCTATATATCACATCTCATTGCAACTTGCTTCAACAAGTCACCAACTTAGCAATACTTACACTTAGGTGCCCGGTTAGCATGAGGTACAGGTCGGCACTAGGTACTGAAACAGATGCCTTAGCATTAGCTAGACCACTAGCACAAGGGGTGAGCTGTCAGCAGGACATGTATGTCAATACTTGGCATTGAACTTGTTGCCCTAACATTAGCAAGAATGCTAGCAGAAGAGGTTGGTTACTAGTAGGAGGCACATGCCATTGAGTCTCGTGACGTAGCACTAGTTAGGTTACAATATACCAACTATAAGGCGCCACCTTATGGTACATCATACTCTCTATGGCTTAGTGTTGCACTAAGGCTTAGTATAAACCCTAGTATATACTCGGCCCTTACTTCTTTCCATCCAGTCTCTCATAGTTATTGAAATCTTGTAAGCTAACACTTTGGCAACTCAAGCTACATAATTTATCAGCAAAATTGTGAGATCCCCCTCAAGTCTAGCACACTCTATTTGAACTTTAGGTATTAACCTGCCCCGAAACTTCCATCCAAATTGGCTTCAGCCTTTACGTGTGCTACATAATCAACAAAGCTTTTTTGCCTCTCTAACAGGCTTCGGCCTACCACACAAAATAGTTGGCCTAAATAGGCCATAACTTACGAGACAGTTGACCCCAGTCATCCCTAATTAGCATAATTATTTGACTTTTTTTTCTAAAAAAAAAAAAAGCAAGTATAAATAACCAAAGCTTTTCAAGCCCCAGTCCACTAATAGCCTTACAGGCATTGCTAATACGTCAGCAACATTCCATACCTCATATGACATGTCAACAAAAAGACTCGTCAACGGGGGTGAGCCTCCTAGTTTGAGCTTACTAGATAAAAACTAAACAGGTAACTACCTCCCCTTAAATGTATTACTTTACTATTGATGTGATAGATTAAGTTCTTGCTCGTGTGGGAGTTGGATGATATTGGACCAATCATATCGTTAGAAACTAGACATCCGGAAGAAACCAAGGTTATCGAAGCCGTGCTCAACCGTCTCAAAATTATTTTCTCATCCTACTTTTATAAATAGGGCCTAGGTAGGTCATCGAACTCAATGTCACTTTAAACTTGACACTCTAACTCTCAGACGTCCATTCACATCACTTATAACTGTTCCTCTATAGAACTTACTGTTTCCATAGTATTACATATATTCTATACACTTCTCACCATCAATCTTATAGATTCTCATATATTTTCTTATTGTTATGGTTTTATGTTTCCTCTAAGACAATTACCGAATTAAGCATTGAAGTGCTCTGAGAATATGCCGAAATCCTTTGATATTATATGGTGCTGTTAGACCTTTCCTTGCATTCGAATATTTACAAATATGAGATGTTAGGCTTGTTTCCTATTCACATGTTATAAGGTCTCTTATTACGATGGTTAATTCTCAGGGATCTATTATGTGTATTGTATGCAATGTTCGTAGGTTCTGTCAAAACTCTCTTAAAAAGTCTGGATTATCGAATGATAGTACTAATATCTCCTTTTAGGGTTTTGTTAGTCTTTTTGCTACACCATGTTGTTGTAGAATTCTGACGACTAATATATTATCCAGCTTATCTTCAACTAACTTTGTCCCTTTATCTACTGTAGTCTTCACCGTTGTAGTACACTTTCTCCATAGCAATACTATGGAATAGTTAATTGAGTTTATTGTTGGTCTTATCTTTGCTTCTTAGGTATATAACCCATGTATATCTCGTGAAATCATCAATTATAACATAAAATGTTTCCCAAATAAACTAGTTGTATGCACTAGTCCAAGTAAATCTCACTATAAAAAAAAAAGAAACGAGGAGATAGGATTTTGCGACGAAAATAAGTAAAATTCAGATGAGAGGCGTTTTATGTGACGTATTTTGCTACATGAGAATACTCATTGGCGGATAAGGTGTCAGAAAATATTTTTTATGTGAAGAAGACAGACGTCGAAAACATGCGACGAATTAGGGGAGGGAATATTTGTTCATAGCAAGTTTTGTGAGATGGACGGATAATGTTTGAATTCAAATTGCAACGAATTTGTCGTGAGAATCTTTTTGGGACATCTAAACGATTAGGGATGGATTTTGCGACGGTCAGCCATCTCAACATCTTCCAACAATTGGGCGAAGTTTGCGATGGGAATCTGTCGGAACATATCCCAAAAGACGTGACAATTTAAAGACAGCTTTTGCGAATGTAGCCGTTGCAAATGTTAGGGACAATATTTCTAACACCTATGGTTGATGAAAATTGTGACGGGTGTTTTGCTACGGAAGATATCATAAACTTTTTAGACGGCTTTTGTGATAAAGTAGTTGTCGCTAATTGGGACGAAATTTTGAAACGGAAACTTTATTTCAAATGGAACTTTAATTTTTTAATTTTATTTTGCGACAACCAACCGTGGCAAATTTAGTGATTTTAATTTTTTAAATAATAACTTTTAATTTTGTTTTTAATTAAATTGAAATTTGTTATATATTGTATTAACAAATAAATTGAACTGCAATTAACTTAATTAAAAATTTAATTAATAGAAAAATTAATTAATAAAAAATATGCAAACATTCAACATGATTAAATACAAGAAAAAAGATCCTAATTTAAACCGATGTCCTCATCTTGCTTGTCGTCAGCCGACTAGTTGGCTTGAATTATATCGTCAATTGTGGCCAGTCATCGAATGGAGGCTGGGGCAGCTAGCCATTGGAGGGATGCTAAAATGAAACATCATATACATCATTATCCCCTCCATCCGCTCAATCTGCCACTTCAGGCCGATGGTCTCCATAGTTGCTGCTCTATTTGGGTGACGGAAGAGCAGGAAGAACCAAGTTCCTGCCTATCTGACGATGCCTAGGCAGCCTAGTTTTCCAACAACTTCTGGAACATCTCTTAAAATAAAAAACCAATGATTAGTAAAAGAAAAAAATATTTTTTTATTAAGTATAATTTAATGGCAATTGATCTGCCCTAGGCCCGCTCCAGTTGTCGTTGGCCTTTTTATTTTGTAGCATTTAGAGAAGACCTAAATCTCTTGTGGCAGCCTGTCGAGATGCGACTCCAATGGAATAAATGAAAATCGGAACAACTTGAAATTAAAAATAAACCATATTTATGAATTAATCCTAAGTGTGCATCCCAACAGAGGATGAGCCCTTAAGGTACACAATGGATGCGGATTCTGCGTTGACTACCCAATTGGCCTTGTTCTTTGCAAACTCGTCCTTGAAGTCGGGGGAGGTCCAATACTTGAGCAGCTGGCGATAGATCTAATCCCCCAACCACATGGGGCACCTGGGGATCCTAGTTGTACCGAGCGTATAACGCAGGTACGTGAATGCAAAGTGCTTGATGACCTTCTGCATTTTGGCAAAAGTGTAGTCCTAGTAGTACCTAAGTTGAAAGACCGAGAGACATAAAAATTTGGTAGTCCTGAATAATAGATTAAATAAAAGTTTAATTGTTTTAAAAAAGATAAGCTATATGAAATTACCTTGAGCTGGTGTAGCTGGAAATCCTGCTGCTCCTATAGGATTAAGTTGTATTTGGTCCACGGCTGGAGAAAGTGGCCGTGCACTACAACTACAACTGTGCTGTGAAAATCTCGATTAAACCTGCATAAACAATTAATGATATTAGTTAGTACCCAAAAAAAGAAAAAAAAATCTATAACGGAAATATTTAGAACAATTTAGTTTACTCACATTGCGCCGAACATGCTAATGTATCCACGCACGGCTGGTGGTGGTGGTGTCGGGGATGGGCTGGGGGATGCGATGATTGATGGAGGGGTGTTCGATGACCTAAAATGCAACGTGTTGGGCGTCCGACTGATGTAGTATCCCTCGTCTGAGAAGTCGGACCGGGCTCAAGTGGGGGGAGGGGTCGTGTCGATGTTTCTGCAACATCAGATACATTAGAGACAAGTGGTGGAACCACCTGACCATGATCGCGTCACATCACGTGAGAGCTGGCCTAGTTCCTCTAGTCATACATTATGTTCAAATATGAATAAAATAATTGATATTTTATTCTGTTATTATGTTGGTAAATTTTACACTACATCAATAATATATACTTCCATTAACATAAATAAATACATGTTATTTGTCTATAGTTGTGTGCATATAAACTTATAGATATATGTATATTGAGGAAATTTTTGTTAGGGTGAATTACAATGACTTCCCTTGAGATTTGACATAATTATGAAAATTCGTTCAGTTTTTTAAAAATTACAAATACCCTCTTGAAGATTGTAACCGTCTAACAAATAACCCATTTTCATCAATTTTTATGGCTGAACTGACAAAAATGCCCTTAAAAACAGAATTTTTTTATTAATTTTTAATTTTATAATTTTTCTGGAAAAAAAATGTGCAGGGAGAGGTTTTTTATGTTTTTTACACAAATGAGCAATAATGTAATTTCTCTCAGCTGATATTTCTATAATTGAAAAAAAAAATCGAGAGGCGATTAAGCATGGTGTTGATATCCCCAGATTCCTTGGGATTTCTTGTTTGGAGATATGGTTGGTCTAACTATACGCCACATCTTTCGGACCGCACTGGATTAGAAAAAAATCAGCCACATTAACAAGAAAGTAGTCGATTTACATATTTAGCTTTATCGAGCAGGCTCGAGCATACACGTTTATCCTTATTGACGTGCATTTATGTGGACATGTCATCTGGGGTATGCTATGTCGTTGATGTGTCGTTTGAGCTGAATGGGCCATCAACATGCTAAAATTAGACCTGGACTAACTTTAGTTCACTAAAAGGTTTGACATGGTCATTGTTTCGTTGTGCTTTGTGGGTTGTGGCCATATTGATTTTGCTCCACTTGGACTTGGACTCTTGCGTTAACTAGGCTGGACAGCTCTGTTGAACTTAGAAAAGTTATACCCCCTATATTAATGCTTATTAGTGAAAATATCGACTGTTGAAGAATTGATTTATGTTAGTTTTTATGAGCAACAATGAGATTAGGCTAGTGCAGCCAACCTAGCACTAGCCATGAGGGAATCATCTGATGAACAACTTCCTTTGTCCACCATAGCGAGTTTTAACACTTGTCAAAGACGAAGGTAGACATTCTTACCGATTCTTAATTTGAGGAATTGTTGCAAGCTTCCATAACCAATCGGCTACATTATATTGCCATACATATCAAGCACCAAAGGTAGGCGCTATATCATGTACGGTAGAGATTTAGAAGAGAAGCCAGTGCGAGGAGTTCCTATGTGCAGCCTCTCAAGATTGATGTGGATAGGCAATTATTTGAAACAAATTTAAATCATTTTAGAACATTTAGGGGTATGTAGGTCTATCTGTCATAGATATTGGGAAAGTAATTATGGACATCAAAAGGTAAATGAAAATAAGAATAACTAAATGGTTTATTTAACTTGGAATCATAACTTGGGACATTAGGTGTGGGTTTGTGGTATTACCAAACAAAAGTGAACAAAGTTTCTATCCATCACAAAGATAGTTAATTCTCGTAGGTCGTTTGGTTCGTGTGATAAGATTAGACATGATTGAATTGGGTGAGATGGAAAATAGAATGATAATTCATCCCATAATCCATTATTAGTGTTTGGTTTGACGTATGTGTGATATTTTATTTGATAATATAATATAGTGTTTGGTAAAAGGTATTACTAACTATGATTGAATGTAAAAACTCCATTAAGAATGTTCTTTTTTAAGTTCATTTTAACATTGTAGCTTCTAAATATTTACAAAAGATAAGAGAACCTCTCAATATTTATTAAAATACAATTTATTAAATAATAATTCTTGTAAAAAATTTTCTTCTATTTTCTATGTTTGTATGCAGCAAAAATCCAAAATAGAAAGTTAATGAAACAAAAGATCAGGACGAAGGTTTAATTTTTTGAAAAATATTATTCCAAAAATCTATTTTTTGAATAATGAATCGAAACTCAAATAACATTCAAAAGTCCCAAAAAATGAAATAATATTTTTGTATAATATATTTATTATAAAATAATTATAATTTGAAGTCTATTCGTTTAAGCATGCACGTATTTCACAAGGCATATAAGGAAGAAATTTTTAACCCTACCTTAGACTAACTGATGGGATAGTGCATCTCATCTCTTAGTGTATCCCACCTAAGTGGTGGGATGCACTATCCTGTAAATTATGATTGTTAAGATCAGCAGTATTAATACCGGACTCTAATACTGTGAACTAAATATGTAATTATGCATGATAAAGAATCTTATCATGTCTAATTACATGAACCAAATGGGGCCCTAGACTAATATTCTCTCCATGATGTTATGATAAACATATCTAATGATTCACGCTCATTTCCAAATTTCTTGTAGAGTTTGGGAAGTACAAATAAAGTTTGGCAATCACTTTAACCTTTTCTGAAGAAATTTATCATTTTCACAACTCGATTTAAATTTATAAATAAACCATTTCAATATAAGATCACCATTATTAAAAATCTTATACGCAACATTAGAATTTACAATGGAGAATATCATCATTAAATTCATTATTACTTACCAAAGAAACACAATATTTGATGCATTATTCCAAACCCATTATCCTAAAGGTTGGGTCCATCATATTATGATTTGAAAAAGTTGTGCTCTGAATTTTAAAGTATTAACCACATATAGAAATGACATTTATGAACGTCAAGGATTCTCCAAATCTAATAGGGGGAAAGCTTTCATTACTGTAGTTTGAATTAATTTTCTTTTTATTTTAGACATTCTGTCTTGTCATGATTTGTGTGCTTCCGATGCATGTGTATCGTGATTTGATTGTCATTATCTTTTCTCTTTGGGAGAAAGTTACTAGCACAATTTATTACAAAGTATTTGTCATGCTCAGCCTGAGCACCTTACAAATCTCTCCAGGTAATTCACCTTCCTGAAGAACTTGTATTAAAGTCCCTCCATTTTTCCTTCCGCTTCAATTTCTCCGTAACGTCCAGTTCTGTGCATCAATCCTCCTTCCGTTCTCTCTATTGAACTCTTTTCTACCACGTCATCATGTTTTCTCTTGTTTCACTTTTCTTTTTCACTCTCATATCTCTGCCTGTTGCAATCTACTCACTAATGATATTGTTTTTGCCTCAGAACCTAAGAATTTATTCAAGAAAACCTGCCTTAATCCTTAATTCGTGGTAAATTCAAGGTAGCGCCTTGTGGATATCATCCATGAATTTTAAGGTTACGAGGAATTACTTCCTCTTTTTTAAGTAAGTTTGTCTAGTTGCTACAATTCATTTTGTGTTTGTTACATGCATTTATTCACAGACACACACTCTGGTCATGCCTCATGTCTACATTGACATTAACTTGCACAAAAATGCTAAGTGTTCTATCTACAATTGTTACGAAAGATACTTTAACATATCTTTTTTTTGTTTTTTTGGTTTGAACAAAATAGAAAATCAATAAAAAGACTTTTTGCAATTTCTAAGATTTTTTCAATAAAATTTATATAGTCCCAATGTACGTCCTGTTGGTACTAGAAATTCTTAAAAAATAAGTTCAAATCTGATTAGATTTACAAATTTTAGTTTTTGAAATACAGAATTTTATTGATCCTGTGATGTACTCTAGACCTTAAGATATGAGGTAATATTAGCATTGAATGTTGCAATAAAAATATTGGAGAGGATAAGGAAAAAACGATTTGGAAAATATTTTGACAACACAGTTTATATGAACATAGATATATAGATCACATAAAAGTTCTCATTAGAATATTTTTGCAAAATTTATATGAAAGTAAAACTAGAATAGTTGAAGCCCTTTTTTAAGATATACACCATAGGGGATTGTTTTTGTTTTTCATCAATTCTTCCACTGCACCATGCGCTATAGAAATGCATGCCAATTCTCTTCTTAATAATATCTTACGAGAATATGCTTCCGGACATGAACTCAACACCATTTGGAGGTGATGAATTACAGAGGATAGGAGATGATGGAATTAACAACAAATCTAGTAGTGAAAATGTAGATAGTTGTTCCATCAACAATGAAGATTTGAAGAGGAAGTGCAATCATCGCCACACTCCGCAACAAATTCAAGAAATGAAAGCGAAATTATCTAATACAATGAAAGTTTCATAGATGAATGAAGTTTAATAGATATATATCTTGTTCAAAACTTTGAGAAAATTGTCTTTCACATAAATAAACATAACTCCTAGTTTGAGGGGAAAAAAATTTAATCGTGTTGTATTGTTGTTTTTGCCTTCTCTTTCTAATATTTTTTTCTCATCGTTTTACTTGTTTTCCATAGTCATTTTTTAAGCAATGAAAAATTACATTCACCTTTATGTGTGCTATATCATCTATCTTAGTCTTTTGTAATTTCACTTTTCACAACTTGTGGCCAATTTGGGTATGTTCTATAGGAAATCGGTGTAAATTATCTAAAATTATGTATTCCACCATTGTCAACTAAGTACAATGTAATTAAAATACTACACTGAAATTACTTGTCAATACTATCCTCATCTCACCTAGTTGAAGTTATTATAATTTTTCTTTTGTTAATGCTTACTTAATTTTTATTGCTTGTAGGTTTTTCAAACACTGTGCACATCCCAATACCATGTAGACAAAAGAACTTAGCAACGAACTGGGGCTAGACGCTTGCGCCCTTTCTTGGCTTGTTTTGCATAAAGCTCAGTTTGCTTGTCAATATTGAGCTTTACCTTTTCATGCAACCTCTTTATCAATTCCGCTTTGGCTTTTCCATCAAGATTCGTTCGCTCATTAACAAGAATAGGCACAAGATCAAGTGGAGTCAATGGATTGAAGCCATAAATAATTTCAAAATGAGTAAATTGAGTAGTAGAATGAGCACTCCTATTATATGCAAATTCAACAAATGGCAAATAATCTTCCCAATTCTTCAAGTTCTTTTGAATCAAAGCTCTAAGCAATTGAGATAAGGTCCTATTCACTACTTCAGTTTGTCCATGACAAGTAGTAGAAAATAGAAGTTTAGTCCCCAATTTACTCCACAACACACACAAAAAATGACTCAAAAATTTTGCATCTCTATCACTCACAATTGTTCTTGGAACTCCATGCAATCTCACAATTTCTCGAAAGAACAAATCAGCAATATGAGTAGCATCATCACTTTTATGACATGGAATGAAATGAGCCATTTTAGAAAATCTATCAACAACCACAAATACAGAATCTCTTCCTTTTTTCGTCCTAGGTAAACCCAAAATAAAATCCATAGAGATGTCCACCCACGGTTCATTAGGAATAGGTAAAGGTTGATACAATCCATGAGGTTTTGATTTTGATTTGGCACATTTACATGTTATGCACTGACCGCACATTTTCTCAACATCAACACGCATACCAGGCCAAAAGAACGTAATACTTCCATGATTTTATGTACACCAAAGTGTCCTATTAAACCTTCCCCGTGTGCCTCTCTAACAAGAAACTCCCGGATAGAACATTTAGGGATGCAAAATTTATTTTCACGAAACAAGTATCCCTCATTTTTATAGAACTTCCCAAACGCAGCATGTTCACAAGCTAAATAAATAGACCCAAAATCAGAATCATTGGCACACATTTCCTTTATTGACTCAAAACCAAGAAGTTTGGAGCTCAAAGTAGTGATTAAAGCATACCTTCGGGATAATGCATCAGCTACAATGTTTTCCTTTCCTTTCTTGTATTTGATCACATAAGAAAATGATTCGATGAATTCCACCCATTTCATATGCCTCTTGCTCAACTTACCTTGGCCCTTGAGATACTTAAGAGACTCATGATCCGTATGAATCACAAACTCCTTTGGCCACAGTAGTGCTGCCATGTCTCTAATGCTCTCACCGAAGCATAATGCTCCTTATCATATGTCGGATAGTTCAATTGAGCTCCCTTCAACTTCTTGCTGAAGTATGCAATTGGTCGTCCCTACTGCATCAAAACAGCTCCTACCCCAACTCCATATGCATCACATTCAAGTTCAAATGATTTATCAAAGTTAGGCAATGCAAGAATAGGCGCAATAGTTAGTTTTTCTTTTAGGAGATCAAAAGCTTGTTGTTATTTTTCTCCCCAATGAAAACCAACTTCTTTCTTAACGATTTCATTTAATGGAGCAGCAATGGTACTAAAATCCTTTACAAACCGCCTATAGAAGCTTGCAAGACCATGAAAACTTCTTACCTCAACAATGTTCTTAGGAGTTGGCCAATCTAGAATAGCCTTGACTTTATCCTTTTCCATTTCAATTCCATTAGCACTTACCACAAATCCAAGAAAAACAACTTCATTCATGCAAAATGAACACTTTTTAAGATTAGCATACAATGATTCTCCTCTTAAAGTGTCAAGCACATCATACACATGATCAAGATGTTCTTCTATGTTTTTGCTATACATAAGGATGTCATCAAAATAAACTAGCACAAACTTCCCAATAAAGTCACGCAAGACATGATTCATTAATCTCATGAAAGTGCTTGGTGCATTAGTTTACCCAAAAGGCATGACTAACCACTCATATAAACCATATTTTGTTTTAAAAGCAGTTTTTCATTTATCCACTTCTCTAATCCGGATTTGATGATATCCACTCTTCAAATCAATCTTTGTGAAGATTATAGCACCATACAATTCATCAAGCATATCATCTAATCCAGGAATAGGATAGCGATACTTAACCGTGATTTTATTGATGGCTCGACAATCTGTACACATTCTCCATGATCCATCTTTCTTTGGTACTACGATCACCAGTACGGCACATGGACTCATGCTTTCTCGAATCTTCCCTTTTATTAACAATTCCTCCACTTGCCTTTGGATTTCCTTTGTCTCCTCGGGATTCACCCTATAAGCTGGTCGGTTTGGTAGTACAGCCCCTGGAATGAATTCCATTTGATGCTCAATTCCCATTATTGGTGGCAATCCGTTTGGCTCTTCTTCTGGGAAGACGTCATCATATTTCTTCAAAAGAGACAAAAGCACTTGGCAAAGATGGCATTAGTTCATTAGTGTTCAATGCCTCCTTAAACACCATCACTAACACACTCTTTTTTTTTCAAGTAATGCTCTTTTCATCTCACTTTCTTTTATATAGAAAGTCGACTTCTTTTTGCCCTCACATTCATCCATTTTCTTTTCCTTCTCAATCTCATTAAACTCTTCTTTATTTTTCTCTCCACTCTTTTTTTCTTTCAAATTTTTCACCTCATTCTTGCCTTTCTTTTTTTTCGGCTCTCTCAATTTTCTTGCTTGAGATATTTTGAATTGATCTTCTTGAACTTGTTGGGGGTTCAAGGAAACAAGCTGAATGTTTCGATCATGATGCTTGAGTGTGTAACGGTTTAGAAAACCATCATAGGTCACCCTCCTATCGAACTGCCATGGTCTGCCCAAGAGGATGTGACTAGTATGCATTGGCACTACGTCACATAGAACGTCATCCTTGTAGTTACAAATAGAAAATGACACCAAAACTTGTTTACTTACCCGAATTTCCCCACAATCGTTAAGCCATTGCAACTTATACGGATTGGGATGCTTCGTGGTTGCTAAGTTCAATTTCTCCACCATTTCACAACTAGCAACGTTACCACAACTTCTTCAATCAATAATTAACATGCATACCTTCCCTTGAACTAAACATCTTGTATGAAAGATGTTCTCCCTTTGTTGTTCGGCATCGTCCACCTTCATTTGCATGTTTAGAGCTCTTCTTACCACCAAATACTCTCCAAGTTCGGGTCTAGTCTCCTCAACTTGCTCGTCATCGCTGCGTTCATGCTCACTTTCAGATTCTACGTCGCCATTTTCCCTTAAGATCATCACTCTCTTGTTGATGCATTCAGATGCAATATGGCCATAACCTTGACAACGAAAACATTTGATATCTCGACTTCGGGATGAAGATGAGATAGGTTTTCCCTTTTCTACCTCATTATATTTGGCTTTAGACGCCTCATTTTGGGTTTTGGAGGTGACCCCAAAAATTATTTTTGAGGCCCCTTCTATCGCCTTGTTTGGTGGCTGAAAATTCGATGTAAAGTTTCTTTGATTCGATCCCTTCCTTTTCAGTTTTCTTTCCACCTTCATGGCTGTGTGCACCATGTCCTCAAGCTCGACATAATGTTGCAGCTCCACAATGTTGGCTATCTCTCGGTTCAGCCCACTTAAGAACCTTGCCATGGTGGCCTCTCGGTCTTCTTAACATTCGCTCTAATCATAGCGATCTCCATCTCTTCGTAATATTCATCCACGGATTTCACACCTTGTGCCATAGTTTGGAGTTTTTGATACAAATCACGAAAATAATGTGAAGGAACGAATCTCTTACGCATGATGGACTTCATTTCAGCTTAAGTAGAGATAGGTCTCTCCCAATACTGCCTTCGGTTTGTGATCAATTGATCCCACCAAACTATAGCAAAGTCAGTGAACTCAATTGCAACAAGTTTCACCTTCTTCTCCTCGGAGTAGTTATGACACTCAAAGATAAGATCCGTATTTTTTTCCCACTCTAAATATGCCTCCGGATCACTTCTTCCTTGAAATGTGGGAATGTTCAGTTTTATGATTCCCAAATCTCGGTCCACTTCATTGCCTTGACGTCTTCTACCTCCTCTATTACCATAATGTGAAGGCTCAACGTCTTCCTCCTCTTCAGACTCCAATTGATGGATTTGGTGATTCCCGTATCTCCTAGGAATTGGTTGTTCCAACCTCTCCAAACAATCAGTTGCTTCAAGAATTGCTTCGAATCTTGCAAATTGTTGTTGCATAGCTTGAACGGTAAACTCGTTTCCCGTCTTGGTAGAAGTCCCTTCCATTGTAGAACCCTCATAATTCACTCGTGTATCACTCAAAGAAATTTCTCACAACACTCGTGTTTCACTCGTAGGCTTTTACCTCCCCTCTAATAAACACTCTCTTGCCTTTTACCACTTAAATTCTCTATGTAGGCTCAATTAGAATAGAACCGAACAAGAAAATTTGAACAACTCAGTAATGGTTGATTTGTTTTCTTGACGGTGTTTAACAATGACAATAGATGAATGAAAACTTCAACAATATTTTTTGTTTTTTTTACATGGCCCCTTTCACTTTTGTTGTTTTTTTTTTTTTTTTGGCTTTCCCTTTTTTTGAACGAATATTCTTTTCTTTTTTTTTCTGCTGCTCGTTTTTTTTTAGCTTTTCTATTCTCCTTTTTTTTGAAAACTAAATATGTAAGAAGATAACAAAATCAGATCAATACCAGATTGCTCTGATACCAAAATGATAAGGATAGGACGTGAGACCTATTGGATATAGTGATCCAAGAACTAAACGTATAAAAATAGGCAGCGAAAATCCCAAATCGATGATCTAGTTTGATCGTACCTGGAGCTTGAAAGAACCTTGACCCGTTGACTATATGGGCAGCCAACAACCTTGGTATGGTGAACGTCACAAGATAATTGTCAAGTATCTTGATAAGTTGTAAACAATTGAAACTCTACAAAGAGACTTCAACCTCACAAGAAGAAAATTTTTTTTAATTCAAAGTCTGATTTTTACAATGATAACCATGGCCTTTTATAGGCTTCAAATGGATGCTCAAGGTCTCAAGAGTTAATTCTACTATTGGAACTCTATGAGCATTAAAGTGACACTTATTGACCTCAATAACATGACTTTGGAAAACCAGAAAGACCTTTTGACTACTATGATGACTCTAAGCTTTCTAATGCTGAAAATAAACTAATTTAGACAAAAATAATGGACTCTCTTTTTGGGTTTGGTGGGTTGGACGAATTTGTGGCCTCATTTTCTTCAAATGAAGTCTTCAAACCTTGAGCCCAACTATTTAGATGCATTCTAGCCCATCTACTTGAAGAATATTCAAAATTGGACCTTCTATTGATCTCTCATGCATTGGCCCGTTAATTTCATCAATAAGAATCATCAAAGATTTGTTCATTTTCTTAGCTCTTGCCCTCGTAATCGGACCCCCATTAATTTTCAAAGGATCTTCCTTGCTTTGAGTTGTAAGCTTCGGATATCACTATCCAGCACAAAGATAGTTAATTCTTGTGGGTCGTTTGGTTCGTGTTTGATAAGATTAGACATGATGGAATTGGGTGGGATGAAAAATGAAATGATAATTCATCCCATAATCCATTATATATTGTTTGATTTGACGTATTATATGTATGATATATTATTTGATAATAACATATGGTGTTTGGTAAAAGGTATTACTAACTGTGATTGAATGTAAAAATTCCATTAAGGATGTTATTTTTTATGTTTATATAACATTGTAGCTTCTAAATATTTACAAAAGATAAGAAAACCTCTCAATATTTAATGAAATACAATTTTTCAAATAATAATTCTTGTACAATATTTCTTTTTTTCTTTCTACGTTCATATGAAGCAAAAATCCAAAATAGAAATTTAATGAAACGAAAGAGATGAAGGTTTAATCTTTTGAAAAATGTTATTACAAAATTATATTTTTTGAATAATTAATCAAAACTCAAATAATTTTTGAAAGTCCAAAAAAAATAAGGAATATTTTTGTATTATACATTTATTAAAAAATAATTATAATTTGAAGTCTATTCTTTTAAGCATGCACGTATTTCACAAGGCATATAAGGAAGAAATTTTTTTAATCCTACCTTAGGCTAACCATGGGATAGTGCATCCCACCTCTTAGTGTATCTCGCTTAAGAGTTTGATGCACTATCCTATAAATTAGGATTGTTAAGATCAACAATATTAATATCGGGCTCTAATACTGTGAATCAAATATGTGATTATGCATGATAAACAATCTTATCATGTCTAATTACATGAACCAAATAGGGCCCTAGAGTAAAATACTCTCCATGACGTTATAATAAACATATCTAATGGTTCACAGTCATTTTCAAATTTCTTGTAGAGTTTGAGAAGTCCAAATAATGTTTGGCAATCACTTGAACCTTTTCTGAAGAATTTCATCACTTTCACAACCCAATTTAAATTTAAAATAAAGCATTTCGATATAAGATCACCATTATTTGAAATCTTATACGCAGCAATAGAATTTATAAGGAAGAATATCATAATTAAATTCACTACCACTTACCAAAGAAACACAATATTTGGTGCATTATTTCAAACCCATTATCCTAATGGTTGGGTCCATCATATTATACTTTGAAAAAGTTGTGCTCTGAATTTCAAAGTATTAACCACATCTAGAAATGAGATTTATGAACGTCAAGGATTCTCCAAATCTAATAAAGGGAAAGCTTTTATTACTGTAATTTGACTTAATTTTATTTTTATTTTAGACATTCTGTCGTGTCATGATTTTTGTGCTTCTGATGCATGTGTATCGTGATTTGTTTGTCGTTATCCATTCTCTTTAGAAGAAAGATACTAGCACAATTTATTATAAAGAACTTGTATTGAATTCCCTCCATTTTTTCTTCTTCTTCAATTCCTCCGGAACATCCAGTTCTGTGCATCATTTTCTCCATCTGTTATCTCTATTGGACTCTTTTCTACCACCTCGTCGGGTTTTCTCATGTTTTACTTTTCTTTTTCACTCTCATATCTCTACCTTTTGCAATCTACTCACTAATCATATCATTTTGGCATAAGAACCTAAGAATTTATTCAAGAAAACCTGCCATAATCCTTAATCCGTGGTAAATTCAAGGAAGTGCCTTGTGGATCTTAACCGTGCATTTTAAGGTTACGAGAAATTACTTCCTCTTTTTTAATTAAGTTTGTCTAGTTGCTATAATTCATTTCGTCTTGGTGACATGAATTTATTCACAGACACACTCCACTCTTGCCTCATATCTACATTGACATAAGCTTGCATTTGTGTACGAACGATACTTTAACATATCTATTTTTGATGGCTTTGAACAAAAAACAATATCAATAAAAAGACTTTTTGCAATTTATAAGGTTTTTTCAATAAAATTTATATAATCCTAATGTACGGCCTGTTGGTGTTAGAAATTCTTAAAAAATAAGTCATATATGTGCATCGCCCTGTATAAAATCTATGCCTTCTAAATTCAGATCTGAATAGATTTACAAATTTTAGCTTTTGAAATACATTATTTTATTGATCTTGTGTTGTACTCTTGACCTTAATATATGAGGTAATAGTAACACTGAACATGGCAATAAAATATTGGAGAGGATAAGGAAAAAATGATTTGGGAAACGTTTTGACAACACAATATATATGAACATAGATATATAGACCACATAAAAGTTCACATTAGAACATTTTTGCAAAATTTATATGAAATTAAAAGAAGGATAGTTGAAGCCCTTTTTTAAAATATACACTATAGGAGAATGTTATTGTTTCTTATCAACGCTTCCACTGCAGCATGCGCTATAGAAATGCACGCCAATTCTCTTATTAATAATATCTTATCATGCTCTTAAAAAGCTAAACATAATTTATTGTACTACAAGAAAAAGGGCGAAAAAAAAATATGCTTCCTGACATGAACTCAACACCATCTGGAGGTGATGAATTACAGAGGATGGGAGATAATGGCATTAACAACAATTTAGTAGTGAAAATCTAGATAATTGTTCCATCAACAATGAAGACTTGAATAGGAAGCACAATCATCGCCACACTCCACAGCAAATTCAAGAAATGAAAATGTAATTTTCTAATACAATGAAAGTTTCACAGATTAATGAAGTTTAATAGATACATATCTTGTTCAAAACTTTGAGAAAATTATCTTTCGTTGAAATAAACATAACTCCTAATTTGCGGGGGAAAAAAATTAATCGTGTTGTATTGTTGTTTTTGCCTTCTCTTTCTAATATTTTTTTCTCATTGTTTTACGTGTTCTTCATAGTCATCTTTTAAGCAATGCAAAATTACATCCACGCTATATCCTCTTTCTTAGTCTTTTGTAATTTCACTTTTGTCAACTTGTGACCAAGTTGGGTATGTTCTATAGGAAATTGGTGTAACTTATATAATACTATGTATTCCACCATGGTCAACTAAGTAGAATATAATAAAAATATTACATTGAAATTTCTTGTCAATACTATCCTCATCTCATCTAGTTGAAGTTATTATAATTTTTCTGTTGTTAATGCTTACATAACTTTCATTGCTTGTAGGTTTTTTAAGCACTGTGCACATCCCAGTACCAAGCAGAGAAAAGAACTTAGCGACAAACTTGGGCTGGAACCATTGCAAGTCAAAATTTGGTTCCAAAACAAGCGTAGTCAATTAAAGCTAAGAAAGGCATTTGAATTCATACTAAACATGTTTTCCATATTATAAATATAGTTGTAATAAAATAAAAATAAAAATAACCATTACATCTTCGTGAAGTCTTTTGAAGAAAAGTTGGCTAATAGTTTTTCATCTTCTAATGTTTTAAGTATTCAAAATAAACTTTGTATGTATTTATTTATTTATGGACATGGCATGAGCACCACAAGAACACAAACTTTCGTACTGAGAACGACAAACTTTGAGTTGAACATATGATGTACAAAGATGCCCTTGGCAATGCATGTTGTCGTGCATGTGGGCGTGCCATTGTTAGTGTTGGAATGTCTTCTAACGAGCATTGTCTAAGAGTTGACAATGCTCGATTGAGAGAACAGGTAAATGCACGAACAGACATTATTTGGTTTAGTTGCAAAAAGTTATCTCTTTCCCAATCTTGCTCTCAATTTTTTTATACTATGTAGGAAGTATGATGTGAAATGTACGTGCAAAAACACATGTTTTGAGGTTAATATATCATTAAAATTAGCTATAGAAAACATTAGTTAGAATTTTATTGATATTTCTAACATTTAATCAATGGTATACGAATATATTTTCAGACAAAATGATAATAATTATTTTAATTTATGAGGAAATTATTTTCTTATGCCTATTTGCTATTTTATTTTTTGTTATATTATCATGAGCATGTTTTTTTTTTCTTTATAAATATTTTATTATCTAGATTGAAGACCTTGTCGCAATTGTGGCAAAATTCGTAGGCAAGCTCTATTTGAAACCTCTAATTCTTCACTTCACGAGCGTGATCTTCGATTTCGGCAATCCAGGAGGTGAAACTTGACGTTCGATTCCCTTCAATGTTGACTTTGACTTTCAATAACATTAATTTGGGGATCATTGACTTATTCTCGGATTAAACGCTATGAATTTGGAGATATTTGACTTGAACTTGATTATTTCTTCGTGGTTTTGATCTTCCGCCAACGTGGACTTGCTTTCATTGGTTCTTTGATTTCTTCTCGAATCGAACGTTGACTTTAGATAACTTATACGGCAAACGTCTTGATTCTTGCCTTGAACATCGTGGATCATTTTTTATTTGCGCTTGAGAGCTTTGGATGACTTATACAGCGAACGCCTTGATTCTTGTCTTGAACATCGTGGATCATTCTTGATTTGCGCTTGAGAGTCTTGCTAGTGTCTTCCGTTGTCTTCAATTGTGTGTCTTCAACAGTGTGTGTCTTGAATGAGTTCCAATGACCCCTTTACATATTCGTCAAAGAGGTAGAGTTGTGGTGAACTTGAACACTATTTTATATTATCTTTTTATTTTAATTTAAAGAGAGAGATACATTAAGTATTTGGGAAGATATGATTGGTCAAATTTGACATTATCGCTTTACTATATTCATTATTCAAAGAGATAATATCCAAAATATTTGTCTTGAATGTATTGGCCGAGACACTTCTACTTGACACTTGTCGGCTGTTGATTTTATGATGAAATATATATTAAAATATCAATTAAATTAACTATTTATGCTTTGAATTAATCTATTAAGTTCTAAAATATAAATAGTAAATGGAATATAATAGATAAATAACATATATTTTTCAATTGTCGTCATTAGATTGGGTGTAAAATTAATTTATCTACAAATGTTTCCTCAAGACTCATTCCCTATGCACTTGAAAATGTAATTTTCTAAGTGCATGAGTTGCGAAAATATGGATCAAATTTAGATGACTGACCAGATTATGAATTTGTTTGAACACAATCCGCCTTGAATCATTTTTGGACTTGAGCATTTTGGGCCACGTCTTTATAATTTTTGTTGTTGGGCAGTAGGCTAAGCTTAGGCTATTTTAATCCCCCTTTATTTCCATGAAGAATAACATTTGGTGGGCTTTGCTCAATTTGACCCATTTTGTTTTAAATGAATGGACACATGGACCTTGCTTATGAGTTGAGTCCATGCACGACCTTAAGTGGAAACAACAACCGGGGGACTTGCTCGGCTTTTTCTTTAGAAATTTAGACACAATGAACACTACTTTGGCGATACGGACTCTAAGTGTTTGCAAATTCTACTTCAGGACCAACTCCAACCAGAGTAATACATCGATCTTGTGTTTATATATAATTTAACTGCCTTTCGAATTATTGAATTTTAATCGGATTATAACTTAAATTCTAATTCTTCGTGAATTAAAACCACTTCAATTGAACATGTATATAAAGAGCTTAATTCGGCATTGATTGATATTGTGAAAGCGGACTGTAGAATTTTCAGAATATTCAGTGCGGAGACAGGATTCGAACTTCGAATTCTTTCTCGAATTTCAACCAGCTCTTTATGGTAATACTTCCAGCTCATAGTTTCAAAATCTTTGTAGTTTCTCTTCAAATTCTCAGTTAGCTTTTGATGATTCTATCTTTTGCAAACATGAATGACTCGGATTTTGCTATTCTTTTTCTATCTCGGTTTCCTTTCTCCGCATAAAATTCACGCCTCTAGGATTTTCCAGCACAAGTTAGAGTAATTTGGACACCCACACTCACGTTCATTACCTTGAACCACAACCAGTCAGTTGCGAGATCTGGTATGTCCTCATCTTTTTTGCTTCATTCAGTTACGGTAATCATGATCTTAATAATTCCATATTTGCTTTTGCGAATGCGTACACTTGTGACATGATAATGCATTCCATAAAACAATCAATGGAAAGGTTTGAACAGTGATTCCCACTTGAGTTCATGAATTTCACAATTGTTTGAATAGGGATGATTTTAAGAAACAAGGGCTTCCTTCTTTTTTTTTTTTTTTTTTTTCTTTTTGTTTCATGTAAAGAATGATTTGACTAGATACACATGATCATCTCTCTAATTCGGACTTGTTAAATTATTTGGTATTCCGTAACTTCTTTCCTTGTTTCTTTGAATTTTTCTATTCACTAACTCAAGTAAATTTCTTCTTCCTATCTTGATAGCAACATAGTTTACTTCAAGGACGAGTCTTTTTCCGCCGGTCAACAAAGCTTGGTATTCTTGACGATGAAAGTCAACCCATGGAGAAAGGAACAACTTTGACAACTCACACTCCGCTTATCGGTCGATACACAAAGCAATGGCCGAGATTGATGCATCCACTTCACACGGAGCAACGGTCTTGAGAAGTTCCACTGCGCAAGACTTCTAAGGTGTAGTCTTCACAAGCGACTCATCAACGTTGTTCTGACGAACCAATTCTTCTACCGACATTAGGCCGCCGCATCATTGAAGGGAAATTCAAGTAGGGAAACACCATTTAATTTGCTAACAAGTTCCACTACATCAAAGGATGTTGGGAGTGGATGGAAAACGTACTCAGCCGGTGCAAGCACAAGCTACTTGCAGCTCAAGTATATGATGCCGTGTACGCCTCACTGTTTACTTACGACCGCAATTCCAACATCGTCAAGGCGTTCTGCGAAGCGTGGTATCCGACAACTAATACTCTCCTGACATCCTTCGTAGTGTTGTCTATCTCATTGAGGGACGTGCATATCCTTGCTGGACTTCCTACGAGAAAGGACGAAGACCCATGCCTCGCTCTTACGAATTCGTGGTCCATGTTTATCATTTACTTCGAGGGAGCTATAATGGTGGTCAATCCTCTAAAGTCCTTTCCGATAAGTGGATCAAGTTTTGATTTAGAAGAGCCATAAAGTACTGTGACATGGCAGTTCGTCCTAAGTCGACTCACAACCCTTTCGGAACTTTTAGGGTACATAGCAAGTGGTCCACAGCAGACGAGGCGTTATTCTCAAAGCTGGTATCGAAGGAACTTTAAAGATAATTTTGGAAAAATAACACGAAGGCGGAAAATGGTAACGACCATCGTTGTCGGCAGCTCCTACCTGGCCGGGCTTGCGTGCGTGTAGGCAGCCACTTGCTTGCGTGCGCCCCACCCTGGTTGGCAGGGTGCAGGACAGGCCCTCTCATGCGCGCGCTCGCGCCCCTGGACCAACCAGTCGCCTGCGCGCGCTGGGCATGCTAGCCGAGCGCATGCACGCAGGCTTCCCTTGCCTGCGCGTGCGCTTGGCCGGTATGCTGCGCACGTGAGCTGACTGGCCGGCCCCTGTCGCTCCCGCGCGCTGGCGCAGGCTCCCTTGCCTGTGCACATGGCCGACAGGCCGCCCTGCTGCGGACTTTACGCGCAAGCTCCCTTGCCTGGACGGGCTGGTCCCGCCCCCTGTGCACGCGGTCAAAAGGCCTGTTTACCAATCCTGCGCACATGGTGTGCGCACGGCCGAGGGTCTGCCCATGGGCTCCCTTGCCTGCGTGTGCGCCTGACCACGTGCACTGTGCCTGCGGTCGGCCAACGGGTGCCGCCATCCATGTTTTCCGATTTTGCCGTTACTTATGCATTCTTTTCCAACAAACCAAGAATATAATCCATGATACACATGAATTCCATGATCAATATTTCAAGTGCAAAATTAACGCGATAATCCCTACAATTTACGACATGTTTTAATCCAGAAATTAAAGCCTACGTAGCACATGCTCATACATGTATATCACATAAAACCCTAGTCCTATACACGAACCGGGATTTGATACCACTGTTAGATTACGTGGATTGTCCTGGGAGAGGGCGCGTGCGGAAGCGTGGTGTGTTTAAACATAATAAAACGTAAACATGCATACTAACGACAAAATTAAACCGATCAAGGGGTACTCCATTGATTCTCCCGGGCGTTCGGTGTATCTCATGAATAAAAGAAAAGTGCATGCAAGATGCATGGAGGCCATAGGGTTGGAATGAAAATAAAACGCTGCAAGCGTACTCACCCGTTGTAGACTTCTTCGTTTAGCTACACGTGTTGTTCCCTAATTTGCTACCTAGATCCCAACGTAGGAACCCTCTAAATCGTCCACGCAATTCACCAAAACCTTGTTGCCCTCGTGCTAGCAAGAGATCAAAGAAAAGGGAGAATCAATCGAGCAAATGCTATTACTTAACATGATCGATTGTTCATATGTTTCGTTGTATCTAAGAAAAGAGAACAAGAAGGCTTTTGGAGCTAAAGAGAAGGTGATGGCCGAGAGAGGGGTGGCGTCTAGTGTGTGTGTGAGATGAGAGAATGTTGTGTAGAGATTAGTGTGTGTTGTTTGTGTGCTTGAGTATTTAGAAGGAACTAGTTTTCGTAATCCTACTCAACCTCTTCCAAAGAGGCACACCACAATCAACTTAGGACTTTGGCCTAGTCAAATCCTAGTCAACATAGGATTTGATTAAGTCAAAATTAATCCTAGCCCTTCATCTCATCTAGCCCCAAGATTAAATCTCGTCCGTCCATCCCTTGATGGGCTTTATGGAATGCATTTTTAAATCTTATTTAAATATTCCAACAAATCCTAATGGGCTTCTAGTAAATATCCAATAAATACTCGAGCCCAAAATTAATATTTCCATCTTTAATCTAGTTAAAGACGAAAATAGCCCATTCCCTAAATTCATGAATCTAATTTATGAATTAAGCCTAACTAGTCCAATTAATCTTTAAAGGCTACATACTTCAAAGAGAACCCATTTAATCTTATTAAATCGCTCAATCTCCGGAAATTAATTCCAAATTAATTCCTCCTTTTCCAGTGAATTGTGTGGGACTCTTTAGGTTCACCTCCAGCTAGACTTGGCCAAATCTCCAATCATTCCATGAAAGGAATTCGTTCGTCACCATAGGTGGCTATCTAACAACGGTCCATGGCACTAGAGACTAGGTGAAATCATGGCGTGAACATTTAGGCTCCCGAATGCATAGGAGTACGGTCCTTCCGTCTTATCTCAAGGCTATAGTCTAGGGTATGGATCTTGGACGTTGGTCTCCATTCTTGAATTAAGCTTCCACTCGTTCACTTACTAAAACATCACAGGGATCCTATCCCACTGTTCAGTTACTGTGGCCATAGATTTTATAGGGAACGAGTCTCAGAGTGTAAGCATGACGCTACTGTCAACCATTAACAGGAGACGGATTCTTTCTTGGGACTCACCGTCCACACTACACATCTTGACTGCACTATATAGTACTATCGGAATCGGGAATACAAGTCATACCGACCAGCCTATTCAAGATTTCCCATGTGACATTTCCCATGCGTCAGCCAGCACCGAGCTAGACAACCCACTAATATTGCATGAACAATCCTCGTCATTTGTTAATGAAATACGACTGCAATCATTTAATTCAAGTCTCAATTAGATCCTCAATACCAAATCTTGAGGTCCTTGACTTGGAGTATTTCAGACCGATCCACAGATGCTGGTTTCATGACTGTCAATCTATGCGCATTCCAGCCTTTTGAATTAACATATCCGGTCTATGGGCTTTTCTTTTTCATTGAAAAGTAATATGTATTGAACAGTAAAATAAGTGAACACAATCAAAGTATAAAAGTCGTAACTGAACATCACCTTTATTCAGAATAAATTATTTATACCACGAATGTCAGAAACAGGTTACATAAGCCTAACTAGATTGGCTTCACGGTCACCTATTCTAACAATTTTTGTATGTGTGTATACACAACGCAAGAGTGGAGCGTGGATCAATAGATAAATGCATGAAAACAAGAAGAAATAAATTGTAGCGACTAGATGAACTTCTATATGTATATGTAACATCTTCAAATGTTATTACATAATTATTAATTATTAGCATAATAATATGTATGTATGGTGTGATAATTTATATAATATTTGTGTTCAATTAGAGATTTAAAAATAAGTCAAGATAAAATATCGAAGGCACTTGAATAGTAGTACAATAGGAATTGTGGGGTTATAATAGAAAATTTATAAAGATGAGGGGAGGAAATAAATATCTTTCTACATATATCCCATTTCGCTGCAAATAATGTTTTGAGATTTTATCATTTAAGTATGAGTATTGTTGTGTTTGGATTTATTTTTTGGTGATGAGGGCTTCATGCTACTAAGACTATGGACTTGGTGGCATGGCCGTTTCGTGACCCCTGATTCGGGCCGTGACACATAGGCCCCCGAATGAAACTAATTAAAAGCAATGGATGAAAAAAAGAAATATAATTAGTAGCCTAATTCTCTCCCAATGATTATGTGATCAATCATGTAAGGCAAGACCTAAAGAAATATGCCAAAAGAAATGGTAATACTCGACCAAGCTATAGTAATTTCAAGTTAACACACACTAGGAGTAATCATATCACAACATGTAAGATCCTTTAAACAATCATATCAGTTCCTAATTCATTGTTTTCTAATTTTCAATCGAAGTAAGTTTTAATATATAACCTTTTCTGAACATAGAGAATTTATAGATTGACTTTATGATTAATTATACGAGTAAAGTAATCATGTGTACAACCATACTTTTATTAATATAATCCTTTAGCATTTAAATAATATTTCGACGCAAGTTTGTAATAATCAAGTATAAAGTTATAAATAAATCCAATCCCCTGTTTGTTTGTATTTTCATTTTCAGAGTTTAGTTTTCAATTTTTAGTGCAAATTATATTTTTTCAACTTTGTATAGGTTTTCGTGTGAAATTTGAATATATTTGTATTAGTTAATGAGATTATGTTTTATATTGAATTGTGGTGTTAAATCAGTACATTTTGAATGAGAATATGTATAAACAACCATATTTTCGTTTTAATTACTATTTCAAAAACTGAAAACTGAAAATGAAAACACAAAGAAACTGGAAATGCTAACTATTCTAGGTTACTTTGATGATTAACATCAAATTCTACTCTGTCATAAATAATTAACAACTCATGCAGTTGGGCCATGCATTGGATGGTGGTTATGAAACCAACTGATAAATGATTGGTTCTAAAATGTTCCAAATCGAGGACCTCGAGACACAACATCGAGAGTCCCATAGAGACTTGCACCAAGAGTCATATTCAGTGGATGAGTGTCGTGTTTCATCGGCGATAGGTGTGGGACGCCTATACGATCTTGGTAGGTTGGTTGACTACGGTCGAGCCGACAGAGCTGACTCGTAGGGATCATCATATGAAAGCCTTGGAGGCTTGGTCGGTATGATTGAATTTTTCTGATCCCGATAGTACGAGAGTAGTCCTCAAACTTGAGGAACCACGGTAGCCACGTGCACACGATGGCTCTATCTTGGATCTGGCGAGAGGTGATCATGTCGCAGACATGTTCATTATAACCCTTGTCCAGTGCAGTCAGAATATGTAGCGAGGACGGTGGGTTTCAAGAAGAGGACCGTCCCCTGTCAGTATGTGACAGAGGTATCTCTTATGCACTCGGAAACACATTCATGCTACTTTAAACCTGTTGCCACAGTGGTTGATCGAGCAGGAAATGGTTTCCTGCGCCAATGCAATGAGGCATGCGTAGTCTCGAGTATTAAGCATAGACGCCTAGTGAAGGATGGGAACTGACGCCCAATTCCATATCCTAAACTAAGGTCGGGAGACAGTAGACGGAAGGACCGTACCTGTACAGAATTGGCGCCTAAATTTTCACGCCAATTTTACCTAGTCTCTAGTGCCATAGACTGTTGCTAGACGATCATCCATGGTGACGGACTCGTATTGGATACGAGCCCAAGTCTAGCTGAGGGTCACAAACAAATCAACGAGGATTTGAAGGAATTGACTTGAGGTCAATTTCAGAGGATGATAAGTAATTGGATTACTTAATGTACTGTCCATTGGATGGACGAGCCGATATTGTATCAGGACCACGTTTTATCAGTAAACGGGATTTATCGATTAAGTAGAGAATCGAAGCTTGGATCTATTAATTGTATTAGAAGATTAATGAAAATTATTTAATTGGACCATGAATTAAATAGAATTTAATTCTTGGGCTTATTGTAATTGGATTACAATAAAATTCGGTCCATTAAATCTTGGCCCAAGAGAGGTATTAATTCCGCTTTTGGAATTAGAAGAAATTAGGCTTCTTCTAAAACGGGATGGCCGAATTTTGCTTGTTTTGGAAGCACTAAAATCGGCCATGAAGGCCTTTGTGACTAGTTGACTTGTCTATTTAGGAAAGAGACAAATCAATTCTAATCAAGCTTCTTTCACTTCGTATGATTAAATCATACTTTATGAAATGGTAGGCTTGGTTGAAGATTAATAGGGATTGATTGAAATGTATCTAGATATCCTTGGATGAACCTAGACACATTCAAATAATCACATTAATAAAGTATATATATATGTGTGTGTGTATATACTATCATCAAAGAAAAGAGATTCATTATTCATCTTTTTTGAGGAAAAAGTAGAACACTCTCTATACTCTCTCTCAAGCAATTCGGCCCCTCTCTCTCTACTCTCTAAATCCTCTTTGTTGATTCATTGATCTAGGATCAATTCAAGAACAAAGTAAGATCAAGAAGGAATATTGATTTGATAGTGTGATCCCTTCTTCGATCTCATCCTCTGGATCCATTTTTCTCTAGCAAGAGAAATGAGATCTCTCTTGGTGTGGTGTGGACTAGGTTAGGGAGTTCATAGTTTTGAACTTAGGTGAACGTTTTCGGCCGTGGAACAACGCTCGTAGTCGTGCACTAGAAAACTACAAACGTAAAATTCGTTTTTATGTTCTTGTAATTTCTTTCGTTTTGTACCTATGTGCTCCATATGATATCTTGTTATTTACTATCGTATTCTACATCGAACGCCCAGTTGAGCACCCAAGGGTACACCCCTTGGGATACTGTTGATAATTTTTTTTTTTTAAATAACGCATTACTCGCTTCCGCTCGTGCTCTTGGCGGATCAGCTTGTCCTTCAGCTTAGTCCTAAGGAGCGAATATTCATCGATGAAAGTAATGGTGGACATACACTCATCAGTATCCGAGGAATCTTCCTTTTTGAATGGTGCGTCCTCATTGATCACGATATCGTTCTTATGTGTGGTATTGCATGAAGCTTTGTCGTCATTGAATGACCCACACTTGATTATGGTAACATTTGTTGCTGCAGTATCTTCTTTAAGAGAGATTTTAACTCGGGGAGCTAGCTGCATAACTTGTCCTTGAGTAGGAAGCAATCTTTTATTGAATGCCCAATTAAAGGATGATATTTTCAATACTTTGGGTCATCTATTTGTCGGCTTCTTCAGGTCGTTTCATTTTGGACAAGTCGATAAGGTTAGCATCCAACAATCATCAAATATTTTCGGGATATCAGAATCGAGGAAAGGATATTTCTTTGCTTTCATTTCCTTCAAAGTTAATTTTCTTTGCGGTCTCTTGTAAGGAGTGTTATTCTTCGGGGTAACGTTGTCTTTTATCGCGCTCCTAAGCTTGAATGGTGCTAAATTCACTACCATTGATTCCTTGCTTGGAGTTTTTGAAAAAGGTTTGCCCCCTTTCTTGATTTCTTGTCTTTCCTTGGTTCTGCGGGGTTCTTGGACAGGTCGCCCTTCCACTCCACTCGCTGCTATACTTAACTTCATATCATGTGCTCAAGTGGCTAAATTTTCGAATGATCTAGGTAGGATTCCTTGAAGAATATACTGAAGGCCCCAATGCATCCCTTGGATGCACATCTCAATGGCGGAAGCTTCACATAACCGATCTTTGAAGTTAAGGCTTAGATTACTCCACCTATTGATATAATCGATGACTGGCTCATCCTTCCATTGGCGGGAATTTATAAGCTCAATCATGCTGGCGGTCCACCTAGTGCTATAGAATCGATTGAGGAATTCTTGCTCTAGTTGTTCCCATCCATCAATTGAACCAACCTCCAAATCAGCATACCAATGAAATACATTGCCTTTTAGTGATAGAATAAACTGTTTGACTAGGTGATCCACATATATAGCAGCATTGTTGCACGTTTCGACGAAGTGAGCAACGTGTTGCTTAGGATTGTCTTTGTCGTCAAATTGCTGGAACTTTGGTGGTTGGTAGCCCATTGGCATCTTCAAACTGTCAATCCTTGAAGTGTAGGGCTTGGAGTAAGTAAAGGATGACCTTGAGCTTCCCTTAATCTTCCTCCTGATGGTCCCTTCGATGAATTCTTTCAGTTGGTCTACAGGAATCAATCCATTGGAGGAGACTTGAAGCTCTTTTGCAGGTTTATCCTTCTCGATATAGCGCTGCTTTGTGGATACTTCTGCTTCATCATGAGCCTCAACTTGTTTCCCCCAAATCTAGTTTGTGTCAACATTATCTGGCTTGTTGATAAACCTAGCAATTTTGGCATCTTGCTCTTGGACATGCTTTATGAGTTCTTCGATTGCTCTTGTCAGACTTGCAATTTGCTCTTCTAAGGTTATAGCATTCGTCACCATGACCGGAGTCACGTTCGTTGTGAAGGAGTAGCTAGATGCGGAGCGAGGAGATGACGGAGGAGATTTATCTTCGTCATCTTCACTTGTGTGTCTAGGTACGAATATGTCCTTCTGAGCAAACTCAAATGAGGGGAGTCATCTGTGATGATTCCTTAAGTTTCTTCGACATGCTCCACGTAGTAAATCGACACTCTTCGTGCCAGAACTCGAAGACATTGATATAGCGAGTTTGAAATTCACTGTCTTCATACCTTTTCCTTGAGTATCCATCTAAATACTTCAAAAATTCTTGATGAAGGGAAGGATGAAAGGTAGAGACATCCTACTAGGCGTGCCAAGATATATAAATAAATTTTCATGTTTCTGAATTTATTGAAACAAGAAAATATTACGAATGAATTTCTTGATTTTCTTTGGGTATTTGTGGGTACAAAATTTCTATTTGAAACCTCTGATTCTTCACTTTAAGAACATGATCTTTGATTTTGTCAATCTCAAAGGAGACACTAACATTTGATCCCCTTCAATGTTTACTTTGACTTCGAATAACGTTAATTCGGGGGTCGTTGACTTGTTCCCAGATTAAACGCTATAAATTTGGAGATATTTGACTTGAAGTTGAATATTTCTTGGTCGATTTGAGGCTTTGATCTTCCGCAAAGGTGGACTTCCTTCTTGATAATGTTAATTCGTGGGTCCTTTGACTTTTTCTCAAATGGAACGTTGACTTTGGATAACTTCCGCGATGAAAGCCTTGATTCTTGTCTTCAACGTCGTGGATCTTCCTTGATTTGCGCTTGAGAGGATTTTGAGGCTCTCTTGCTTCTGTCTTCACTTGTCTTCAATTGTGTGTGCCTTGAATGAGTTCCAAGGACTCCTTTATATAGCTGTCAAAGAGGCAGAGTTGTGGTGAACTTGTCACCCTTGATTGTTTGAGGACCAAAAGCAAATGAGAGGTATAGTTTGAAGACTATAACTGTAATTCTCCCATTTTTTGTTGATGTTTTTAATAACTTGTTATTTATCTTCAAATCTTACCGTTTTCAAGTACTCAATGAATGATATGGAAGGTTGTTGGAGCAAATACCAGTATGCCAAATCCTATATCTGTTAGCAATAACGGAAATTAAATTTTAGGGTAAATTGCACTCTTCGTCTCTACACTTTGGGTCAAAATTGATTTTGGTCCTTAATTTTTTAAAAATTATTACGATTTTGGTGCCCTAAACTTTTCGGGGTACTATTTTGGTTCCTAATCTTTGGAAATTGTTATGATTTTGGTCCATTCGATTCTTCCTTCGTAACATCTCAAAACCCAATTTAAATGGTTAGACCACAATAGTAACGATTAGTATAGATTATGGACTAAAATTGTGCCTCGAAATTGAAGCAAAACATCAATTCAACTAATACACCAATATGACCAAAAATAATAAATTAATATAAAAATTCATATAAAGTGAGATAAATATCCACGTTAGATGGGACTCGAACTTGTCACCAAGACTCTAATACCAATGATTGAACTGAGAGCCTACCATTATGCTGAAAGGCTGAAAGCTATAGCTGCTAGCAACGTATAACTTAAGTTTTAAACCATATTGTACGTAGCTAAAGTATTACTTTTGGCTAGGCCTGTTAATGGGCAAAAAATACCTAGACCCAGGCCCATTGTGATGGGTCCAGACCTAGATTCAAACCCTTAATTTTAAATCAGGCCCAGACCCTTCAAATTAATATGATTGGGTCTGGGTTTGGGCCCAGACCCGCTCTTACCTGCCCAGACCCAAAACTTTTACACATCCCCATCCAAATCTGGTGTTACTTGTTACCCATCCCCATCCTCTACGGGCTGTTTATTTTTTTCTAGGAAAAGAAGTCACTTTATGCTTCTCCGGAAGAATTTCTATCCTTGAGAAGGCAGGTGCTCTCATGGGATATAAGATCAGTATCTCAGCGAAGCCGTCCTCATCAACCTGCCGTTGAAACTGAGTCCCCACCACATCACAACACCAAAGCTCCAAACCCGCCGCCACCACCGCCTCCGCACGCCCACCTCAAGGAAAATTTGTGGTTTTCTTTTTTGGAGGCGTAAGAATTTGAGAGGTAAAATTTTAAGAAAATTTTTGGGTCTCCGATCTTTGACCGCCAACTTCTTTGTCTCGCCGGAGCAAGAGGAAGAGCTGCCGGATTCAACGATGGGGATCTAGGCTGAGCCATCGACGGCACAAGAACTCCGCACCGCCAGACTCGGAGAAAGATCTGAAGATCTCTATGGTAAGTTCCTCGACGGAAATGACGGGCCCTTGATCGCAGCCGCGAGGATCTTGCAGCAGGGCCCGAAGTCGTTGGGGGAGAAATTTGCTGCAGTACGTGTGCTTGGGGGGAGGGATTTGTTGCAGTGCGTGTGAGAGAGATGAGAAAGAGAGGTTGGCCTATTTGCTGTAGGTTGACCAAAAAAAAGAGGTTTGAGAGAGAGATGAGAGAGAAAGAGGTTGTTTTGTGCTTATTTTGGAGAGAAACCCTAGCAATTACAGAAGAGAAAAACAAAAAAAAATGTGTAGAATTATGAATAATATCTTGGTTTTATTTAGTTTTTTTTAATTAAATGAAGTAGCGGGTTTGGGTCGGACCCAACCCGAAAAATTGAGTCTGATCGGGTCTTCAGGCCCATGGGTCTTGAGACCCATGGGCCTTAAGTTGGGTTCAATGAATTGGGTTGGGTCGGGGTAAATTTTTTTTAATTGGGTCTCCTCTGGGTCTGGGCCTGGGTAGGGTCTTACCCTACTCATTGACAGACCTACTTTTGGCTATATATTACCCCACCTGAAGAGCAATTATGGTCATACTTCCGAACAAGAGATTAGAAGTGAAATACAGGTCTAGACTTTTTGCCTCAAAGAGTCGAGCTTCTTATTTATATGGGAAAAAAAATAATTTTAATTTTGATTAAATACAATTTACACCTTGTAAAAATAGAAAAGATAAAAGAAATTCAATAAAACAGAAGATACAAAAAAAAAAAAAAACAAATAAACCCTCGCTTGTGTGTCATGTTGTGGGAGAAAATCACAATCTATCTTGTAATATGGTATCAAGCCTTTAATGTCAAAGAAGACGTAGATACTTTGCGACTGCATAGCTTTGGAAGATGTCGAGAGTTTTGGACTTGTTTAGGACTTGAATTGTTAGGATTTGGGTTGTGTGTTTGCGTGTGTGTGTGTGTGTGTTTTGAGAGGTGTGTGTAGGTTCCTTTTTATAGGCATGAGCAAAACTTATGTAGCTTGAACATGAAAATTTTGCATTGTGTTTGGTTTTATTTTGGGAGTGTTTTGTTTTGTTTTTTGTGGAAATAGAGAGAGAAAAATAAAGATAAATAAGTGTGTGTTAGAGATAGGTGTATGTTTTAGAGATATGTGTGTGTTAGAGATAGGTGTATGTTTGGATTTATTTCTGGAGTTAATTTTAAATAGTGTAAAAAATGTATTGTGTTATATAATGGGAGACAAAAATATATTGTTCATTGTCAAATCATGTCACTTATATATATTTTTATATATGTATATAGTAATATTTGTTTATTGTATGTATTGTGTTGTATATTGGGAGACAAAAAATACTATTCATTGTCAAGTCATGTCTCTTTTATATATTTTTATAAATATATATATGTATATAATAATATTTATTTATTTGTGGGTGGATTAAATTATATGATATATTATTGTATAGGAGAATGTGAAATTATCCAAAACACCCAGTAAAAGTGTTTTGGATAATGTTATATTTGGTTTTGTTTTCTAACCATCTCGGAGATTAATAGAAAACAAAACCAAACAGAGCGATGGGTGCTGATATGGATCAGTCTCCTAACAGTTATACTTGAACATGTTTTGACCCACTTAACCAATTCAAAAAATAAAAAGAAGAATTATTTTGTATTTTATTTTGAATCAATCTGCCAAGACGTTTAACGCCCAAGTTTAGTGTAAATTTATTGTAAATTTATTATCTCAAAGATATGTAAAAAGACAAAATTTAGTATGGAAATTTATTTGAAATCTAATTAGTAGTCAATTTATTTGGGCTTTTAATTGATAATTTATTCCAAAATTTTGATGTCCACACTACGTTTATTATTTTTTTTTAATCTTTGCTTAACAAGATAATATATTAGATACTTTTGAAGAAAAAAAGAGCTCTACAAAAATTTTCTATTTTGAACCTCGAAGTCTTTTTGAAATTTATGACTCAAATAATAAGAGTAATGGTAGAAAGTTTATTAATTAATTTTTAACATTAAATAATAGTATAATTTAATTGTTAAACAACTTATATGAAAGTCAAACTTGACGTAAGCTCTAAGATAAATATTTCATACAAAAATATTATTGTTTATCTTCAGAACAAGTTATTCAATAATCATTAAAATCAAGCAAAAAGAAGATGTTACCATCAATCAAGATAAAAAAAAAAAAAAAACATAAAGACTAATAGAAACATCAATTTAGGTAACAATTAAGTTATAATATACTTACTTACACTTAGTATTTTAAATTTGTTTTTATTTTTCTATATATTAGATGAATTTTTCAAGTTGATCAATATTTGGAGAATTACCTTTCCTTATCTCGTGAATTATATATGTTACATCTAATCATTAAATTTTAAAATTATACTATTATTTTAATTAATTCATATGACTCACGTGCAACGCACGTATTTATTACTAGTATAGGAAAAAAATACAAGTTTAGTCTTATAATTTAGGTGTTTGGTTCAGCACAAATTGATTACAGGACTAAAATTACTATTTAATTTGGTAATGTGCAAATCAGATTCAATTTTCCGATTAAATGGGTCGAAAAAAGACTAGAATTGTCAAAGTTAAGTTATAGGAGTAAATTGCAAGAATCAATTAGTGCAGGACCATAAATGTCGTCCCCTATGTTACATGACTAAAATTACAATTTGGCCTATTTATCTTGACCTTGATAGTAAATGCCGTCCCCTATGTTACTTATGTTCTATTTCTTGAAATTATGCAGCTTTTCATGCCATCTAGTACAGTAGGTTAAGCAGGACTACAACAGTCAAGGTAAAGAGTAAATATCTTAATATCACAACAGTTTTAACTTGAAGGTTCGGTACAAGAAATTATGTGAATAGTTGGGGAATTAGAAAGGAGAGTAAATTTGTTGGTAATTAAAAACGAATTTAGCAGGAAATAAGAATTTTAAGTTATTACCATTCCAAAATTAATGAGAAACAAAATATTTCTTGCTATAACTAGAAAGGAATTTTAGCATTGCAAAACTTCGTAGCTGACCTAGGAAAAAAACTTTGAAAAGTTCCTCCGAAATGTTACTAACAAATATTTCGTTAATAAATTCTTTTGCAAAATTAGCAACAAAAAGTTTCGATGCAAAAATCAGCAATGAGCTAATTATCAAGTAAATATTTTTTTTCTTGTTAAATTCGTTGTTAAACATGAATTAGCAATGAATTCTACTATTTTACAATGAATTGTTTTGTTGCTAATGATATATTTCTTGTAGTGGTTAAAAATGGACAAGTCACATCTGCAATTTAACACACATGTAGTTGAAAAAAATAGCATCAATTTTCATTCAACTGCTGGTTATTCTAACTCTTGCACTTCAAAATATAGGGGGATGTATCAATTTTCTTATATACAATTAACACATATTAAATGTAATCATGTGCATACAAAGGAATTATAATTGTTTGCCTGAATTTATCAATGTTTTGTGAAGACTACCATTGTCATGAATCATTGACATGATATATATGAGAAAATTATATAGGATCTACCAAACACCATGCTACATAAATCATAAAATACAATTGACAAAATTAGGTATGAACATAATAAAAGTGAATCATATTAGCAACAATAAATAATTCTATCAATATATGAATACAACATAAGAAATACAACTTTTAACTCCAACTACTCCTAATATCATTGTATTCTTGATTTGTAGTCCAAATCATGCTCATAGGCCCCGAATGAAACTGATTAAAAGCATTGGATGAAAAAAAGAAATATAATTGTATTCTCTCCCAATGATTATGTGATCAATCATGTAAGGTAAGATCTAATAAGAAATATGCCAAAACAAATGGTAATACTCGACCAAGCTATAGTAATTTCAAGTTAACACCCACACTAGGTCATATCAGTTTCTAATTAATTGTTTTCTAATTTTCAATCGAAGTAAATTTTATTGTATAACCTTTTCTGAACTTAGAGAATTTATAGATTGACTTTATGATTAATTATACGAGTAAAGTAGTCATGTGTACAATCATACTTTTATTAATACTAGTCAGAAGCACGTGTGTTGCACGTGATTCTATTATCTCAATAAATTATTACATTGTAACAATAAAATAAATTTATAATAAGAATATATTAACTATATTTAATAGGGACTTTATAAATAAACATTATTATTGTTACAAAGTAAAAGAATATATTTAAAGAATAAACAATTTTTTTCTCCACTTTAATTATTTTTTAATATTATAATTATATTTGTTCTACTTGCAATATATGCATCTTTTTTGTATAAGTAAATCTCATTTGTATAAGTAAATTTGGGTCAAGATAATCGTATACATACATAACAAATACACAAAAAGATTAAAACACACTATATGTATCTGTGTGTAGGATGTACAATGACTAAAACTCACTACAAAAAAAAGCGTTGATTGGGACGGTAATAGGAACGGTTTTTTTAATATTTGGAACGGTACGTACTTCATTTTAACATTTTGGATTGGTATTAGGAACAGTTGAGGAACGGGAGGCCATCCGTGGCAATAAGAGGCGATCCTAATTATTAGGAACGGGAACCAAGTTACCGTTCCTATTTGGGAACGGTGGTTGGCACTACTATGTTCTACCGTTCCTACTTACCTTTATATGTATAAATTTGATTTTATTGCATTTGGAACACCTTATAAACATTAGGAACGGTAATGTGGAAAACAAATCTCGGTTTTAGGAACGGTGGTTAGAACTTTGTTTGAAACAGTCCGTTTCTGTTGTAGATAGAATTTGGCATGGGGTCTGGAATACATGTAGGAACGGTACGTTATAGAGATTAGGATCGGTAGATGGAATACATTTTGTCGCGACACGTAGGAACGGTCTTTGCACTCAACCTTTGGAATAAAGTTTTGGACCGGTGTTTGGTATTGTCTTTAGAACGAAAGGTTTACCACGAAAGGATTGATTTTGGAATAGAATTAGGCACGGTAGGTACGGTATTTAGGAACGGTTAACATGTATAATGGGAATGGTTTTGCATCGGCCGTGGGAACGGTGAGTCTTTTTAAAAAGTCAAAAATAGGAACGGTACTGTGCGAATATGTTGCGTCTAAAGTACCGTTCCTAATTAATGATTTTTTTTAATTAATAGTTTTTATCATTTGAATTAATAATAATATTTTGATTATATAAATAATATTTAAATATGAAAAAATGCATAATTTAAAAAAAATTATATTAAATACGAATATTATCCGATTTAATTACAAAAAAAAAAAATACATAATGTACTATTCATCCCCATCGGACTCGTCAATGTCTGGCATGGTGGGGTCTCTAGGAGGCCGTGACGGGCCAACGTCGGAGCGACTGGTCTGCATGTCCTTGACCATGCACATCAGGTCCGCCATCATCTCCTCGAGGCGGCCCAACCGACCCTCCATGTTTGACGGAGGCGCGGGCGCTGGCGCGGGCGCTGGCGGAGGCGGTGGTGGTGGCGGTGGCGATGGCGATGGCGAGGTAACGGCCTGGCTGAGCGACAGGGCCTCAAAACCAAGACGAAATACCCGGCCCTTGTTCTTGCCCCCGACGCAACTCAGCCACATCTGCTGCTCGGTCTGCTGCGCCACCGAGGCCTCTAATTCGGAAGCAGGATCCTCAGGGGCCTGAGACTGATGATCCTCCATCCTCTTCTGCAACATCTCCTGCAAAAATAATCAAAATGAATTAGAAAATTTAAAAATATTTAAAAAAAAATACTGTGGAAAATATTAATTAAAACTTACCGCCACCTCCGCTGCCCTCGACCCACTCCAGCCGTCGTCGGTCTTCTTTTTGTAGCATTTGGAGAATAACTCCATCTGCTTCACTGGCCGGCCGAGCTGCTCCTCCTGTACAACATCAATGGGAAACAGTTATTACAATTTAAATTAAATAGTAATAAATAATTGAAATAACATTAGATATCTTACCATTTTCCGCTTGTGCATATCGACGGAGACAGATCCCCCGCGGTACACAGTGGATGTGGCTGGGTTGGCGTTCCGGTTTGCCTTGTTCTTCTCGCACTCCTTCTGGAACTCCGGGGAAGCCCAGTATAGGAGGAGCTGCCGCCACACCTCGTTCGCCAGCCATAGAGGCTTCTGCAGCGACTGTCTGGCGAGGACGAACTTCTTCCTCAAAAACTTTCCCACCCAGACATGGAAGATCTTGAACATCGACTCGTCGTCGGCGTCCCACCAGTACGTCATCTGTATTAAAAAAAATATATTAAATTATTATTTAACTTAGATTGTTAAAATATTTAAAAAAAAATTAATTCATGTTACCTTCAAACTCTCGAACCAAAAATGCTGGTGCTCTAGCGGCACCTGGCGCAAACAGCCCCAAGGGTGGGGATAGTGTCCTCGCACGGTCGCGTACATGCGCTCGTGGATCTTTCGATCAGCACTGAAATTATAAAATAATTAGTATAAACATAAAAATATTAATTTAAATTACAAAAAAAAAATTAAAAACATAAATTGTACCTTGCATCGGCGAGTGTGATGTACTGACGCGGGGATGGTGGTGGGAGTGGTGGGGCCGGTGGGGGTGGTGGTGGTGGGGCAGCCCATGGACGGGCCGGATCGACCGCCGGTGCGGTAGTGGATGGTCCGGGCTCCTGATCCGGTGCAGCAGTAGACGCACCGGGCTGCTGATCCGGCGCAGGTGGTGCGGGTGCCTGCTCTGCCGGTGGTGATGGTGGTCGGCAAACTGCTTCCCCATCCTGGGAAGCAACACCGGGAGGCGGTATAGCCGGTTCGCCGCGACCGCAGCCACGACCACGACCACGGCCACGGCCACCTCCTCGGGGTGGAAAATCCCGACCAGACATTATCTAAATAAAACACATAAGTATCAATTTATTTCAATAATGAAGATTTTCTAATGTATTTAATATATATGCAAATAAATTCTACAACTGTACATATTTATACTAAATACCATAATTTTATCCTAAAATTGCACTAATTCCTTCAAATTATCATATTTTTAATTATTGAATTTATTGAAAATTTAAAATTTCCGGATTATTAAAAAAATAAAAATTCCAGATTTTTAAAAAATTAAAAATTTCAGATTTTTAAAAAATTCAAAATTTCAGATTTTAAATATTTTGAATTTCCAGATTTATTAAAAATTAAAAATTCCAGATTTTTAAAAAATTAAATATTTCAGATTTTTAAAAAATTCAAAATTCCAGATTTTAAATATTTTGAATTTACAGATTTTTAAAAAAATGAAAAATTCCTGATTTTTAAAAAATGAAAATTTTCAGATTTTTAAAAAATTCAAAATTTCAGATTTTAAATATTTTGAATTTCCAGATTTATAAAAAATTAAAAATTCCAGATTTTTAAAAAATTAAATATTTCAGATTTTTAAAAAATTCAAAATTTCAGATTTTAAATATTTTGAATTTACAGATTTTTAAAAACTTAAAAATTCCGGATTTTTAAAAAATTAAAATTTTCAGATTTTTACAAAATTCAAAATTCGAGATTTTAAATAAATATAAAAAATTACAGATTTTAAATATTTAAAATTTCTAGATTTTTAAAAAATTTAAAATTCCAGATTTTAAATATTTTAAATTTCCAGATTTATAAAAAATTCCAGATTTTAAATATTTGAAATTCCAAATTTTAAATGTTTTAAAATTCCAGATTTTAAATATTTATAAAAAATTACAGAAAAATCAGATTTTTTTAAATTACATAAAATTACAGAAAAATCAGAATTTTTTTTAAAATTACAGAAAATTTTCAGAATTTTCAAAAAAATTACAGAAATTACCAACAGAAATTAACAACAGTCAAATTACACCAATATAAATTAACAACAGTCAAATTACACCAAAAATTACAACTACATTACACTAATTAACAGGAAATACAGAAAATACATGACAATTACAAATTAATTCCAGCAAAATACATTACAGAATAATTACAGAAATTACAGAAAATTACAACTAAATATCCTAACTAACAAAAACTACAACTAAATATCCTAACTAACAGAAATTACATAAAAACACCGTAACTATACATAAATTTCAAAAAAAATTATAGAAAAATTTTAATGAAATAAAAAATAAAGAGGGTTTCTTTAGACCCTACTTGGTAGTTGAGGCTCGCAGTCGGTGGGCGGCAACGGAGGCGGTGGACAATGGTGGTGGTGGTGCGCGTTAGTGGTGGCAGAGGCGGAGGGTGGTGGTGCGCGTCAGTGGGCGTCGAGGCAGAGGCGGCGGACGGCATCGACGGTGGCAGATACGGCAGACGGCGGACGGCGGACGATGCCTGAGGGAGAGAGGCAGATGGGAGAACGGCGGAGGGAGAGAGGCTGAGGGAGGGAGGCTGAGGAAGAGAGGCTGGGGGAGGGAGAGAGGCGTTCTGAGAGAGAGAGTGAGTGAGGGAGGAGAAAGTGAAAAAAGTTCAGCCAAGGGTTTAATTTATATAACATTTTGGAACGGTCTTTTTTTCCCTTACCGTTCCTATTACCGATCCCACCAAAATAAAACGACGTCGTATTACACGCAATACGATGTTGTTTTTATGCTGTTGACCTAAATAGGAACGGTTACGTAGTATAAAAACCATTCCAATAACCGTTCCCATAAACAACCTTTCCTGAATAAAAACCTACCGTTCCTACATTAGTTCCAGATACTTACAACTTGGAATTGTACTAAAAGGATAAGTCTTGTAATACAACAGGTGTTCCCAACACCGTTCCTAATTAAAGAAACGACGTCGTTTGTAGGCATGCATATAGTTAGTGTTCCTAATTTTATACATTATCGTTCCTATATGTATTGCAATTATTTTTTTTATCTTCTTAGATAATAAAAATAAATTAAGAAAAACACATTCTGAACGCTTGTTTTAATAAATAAATGTATACAATTGGATGTTTAAAGATTATAAAAATCTATAATAATTTCCAAAAAATAGACACACATTCACAATATGAAGTATATTTGTAAACATTTTTTTGTTAGTATTTCATAGATGTAACTAGCATCCTATATTGTTGTACTGCACGGCATAATCAGACCGTCAAAATTCCAATCAGACCGTTAGATATGATATAACACACAAAAGAATACATTATATGTCGTTTTGAAATATTTCGGTGTGCGGATCTCGAGTTATCGTATTCGATCAGTATTCATCGAAACAAAAACAGATGCATCCTTAAATCCGGGTTACTGATTGGAAATCCGACCGTTGGACATCAATTCATATCCATAACCTTGTACGTGTTAAAAAATGGTGTCGATCCGGCTGACGGATGTTGAGATATCGAACAAATTGGTTGAAGTTGTAATACTAGGAACGGTTACCTAATATATACAGTGTTCCCATTACCGTTCCTAGTGTAAAGAACGATGCCGTTTTAATGCACTCACATACTTACCGTTCCTATTGAAATCTGGAATGGTTATTTGTAGACTTACCGTTCCAGTAGTTGAATTTTCCACCAATTATTCATTGGGCGCCAAAACGAAATATTGGGCTCCATTTAGGAACGGTAGTATTTTATACCTACTGTTCCTAATTCAAATTTCCCTCATTTTTCTTAATTAGCCGCCATATTTGAAATATTGTACCTCAAATAGGAACGGTCATGTATGTATTGGTACCGTTCCTAATTCAAATTTCCCTCATTTTTGTTTTGATTAGCCGCCATAATTTGAAATATTGTACCTCAACTAGGAACGGTGAATATATAATTGGACCGTTCCTAATTCAAATTTCCTCATTTTTTTTAATTAGCCGCCATATTTGAAATATTGTGCCTCAAATAGGAACGGTAAAATATATAATTGGACCGATCCTAATTCAAATTTCCTCATTTTTTTTAATTAGCCGCCATATTTGAAATATTGTACCTCATAACGGTAGTTATATATTTGAAATATTGTACCTCAAATAGGAACGAGTCGATTCAAAAAATATTCATCAAATACAATTTTAATAATAACTGTGATAAAAAACTACAGAAATTTTTCAATTGGAAAATTCAAAAAGTCTCTTCATCGGACTCAGCCTCGTCAAAGCTATCTTCATCTTCATCTTCGGATTCACTGTCTGGCGAGCGCGATGGCCCTGCTCCATGATCAACGAGCAATTGTAATCCTGTTGGGTCATGCAGTTCAAATGTTTGGTTATCTATTACAACATCTGGATTAGGTACGACTTCATCCATCTAATAGGCGACCTCGGTCCATCGCAAGTCATCGATAACTCTTCGAGCCTTGATTTTGCAAACAGCTTTCCAGTCGACTTTGTCCTTCTTCATGCTCGGGTAATCCGCGTAGTATACTTGTACTGCTTGTTGTGCCAGTATGAATGGTTCATTCTTTTGGTAGAGCTTTTTGAAGTTGACATCAATGACGTGATAACGAGGGTGTATCTTCATGCCTCTAACCGGATCGACCCAACGACAATTAAACAGCACAATGTGCATGTTTGGAATTAGTGGGTAATCTAGCTGAATTATCTCTTTCAAAATTCCATAGAAGTCAGAATCCGTGTCTGTATATGATGAGCTTTTGACACAAATACCACAATTCATTGTTGACTTCCCGATATTGTGACGTTCAGTGTGGAAATTGAAGCCATTGACGAAGTAAGATGGGTATGTCGTGACTTCTGCTCTTGGCCCCCAATAATGCAACTTCAACAAATCCTCGTTTGTGTGATTCAATTCGGGTTTCACCTGCAGTTAATGATATATATAGCAATTCAAATAATTGATTACAAATTCATGAGCATATCGCGGTATTACAACAAATCGATGATACTTAGACGAGCCTTGAACCAATCCTTGAATTGTGTCACCACTAGTTGATCAATTATCGGGTCCTCCGAATTGTGTTGCTCAAACAGTTCATTCAGGAATGACCTGTTATAGTAAAACCGATTGTTATAAATATACATGTAATTGAAATTGAAATGATTCGTACGAGATAATTACGTTTGTATAGACACTTACTCGTAGTACGGTGCAACTACTTCACAATTACACAAGACGTATGTCTCGATAGCATGAAGTTCCTCCCCGCTCAGCCATCTCTTCTTCGAGGCTCCACTTGCTCGGCCTGGGTAATTGAAAATGGACCGAACAATTCGATCGTCGTTGCTCGTGAGATCATCGTTCCGACCGGGTCTGTTTCGCTTGCACAGAATGTGCGGTTCGAAGTAGTGCGAGGAGAAAAGTCCGATTTCTTCGACAATATAAGCCTCTACAATTTACGCCTCGACGTGTGCTTTATTTTTCACCTTTTTCTTCAAATCGCGAAGGAATCTATTCATATATATATGACAAATTATTAAAATGCAAATAATAAGTATATGTTTAACAGTATTAATTATTTAATTACCTTTCAAATGGGTAGATCCACCTGTATTGCACGAGGCCCCCAACGCGCGCCTCATATGGAAGGTGAACAATTAGATGCTCCATTGAGTCGAAAAAGGAAGGAGGAAAAATTTTGTCGAGATTGCACATGATGACGGCTACACTATCTTCCAATTCTTTTACCTTGGCCACGTTTAGTGTTGTTAAGCATAGGATCTGGAATAGAAGACTGACTTCCGTCAAGGCCCCTTACACGTGCTCTGGAAGTATTTCACGGAAAGCAACCGGAATCAATTTCTGCATGAAAACATGACAATCATGGCTCTTCATGCCGTGCATCCTCAACTCCTTCAGGTCGACGCAACGGGCCAAGTTAGAGGCATACCCATCAGGAAACCTAAGACAACGAATCCACTCATATATCTTCTTCTTTTGCTCCTTCGTCAGTGTATATACCGCCTTGGGCATCACGTTCGGTCTCCTTTCGTCCACCTCAAGCTCCGGCCGATTACATATGATCTTCAGATCCTTCCATGAATTCAGATTGTCCTTCGTTTTTCCCTTGATGTCCATCACAGTATTGAATATATTATCGAACACATTCTTCTCAATATGCATGACATCAAGATTGTGTCGTATCAGATGCGCCCCCCAGTATTCAAGCTCCCAGAATATGCTTTTCTTCGTCCACTTATAGTCGACGCCGTAGCCTTCTGGTTCACTCAACGGTTGTTCGACAGCAACACTAAATACATCGACACAGGTTCGGATCTGTTCTCCAGTCAGCCTCGGACGTGCAACCTTCCTCTCCATTCGGTTTTTAGTGAAGGCTTTCTTGTTCCTGCGATAAGGGTGACTCGGTGGTAGGAATTGCCTATGGCAGTCAAAATAGCATGCCTTCCGACCGTGCTGTAAATAGAATGCTCGTGTGTCCTCCATACAAACTGGACACCCCATAACACCGGCGGTACTCCATCCAGATGCCATACCATAAGCAGGAAGGTCGTTCAGTGTCCACATCAATGCGGCATGCATCATGAATGCCTGGTTTGTTGCAGTATCGTGCGTACGTACACCCACATGCCATAAATTCTGCAACTCCTCGATCAACGACTCCAAGTAGACATCGATAAGACGTTTGGGATTCGATGGGCCAGGGATCACCATCGTTAGGAATATATACTCAGACTTCATGCACATTCCCGGTGGGAGATTGTACGGTGTAAGTATCACGGCCAACATGAGTAAGTTTTACCATACTGACCGTTGCGGTGCAAACCCATCCGTGCACAACCCAAGTCTAACATTCCTCGGTTCAGCTGCAAAATCAGGATACGTCCGGTCAAAATGCTTCCAAGCCTCTCTATCCGACGGATGACACATGGATCCTTCCTCCGTCTGATGGCTCGCATGCCAAGTCATATGCTCTGCTGTGACCTCCGACGCATACAACCTCTGCAGCCGAGGGGTAATCGGTAGATACCTAAGAATTGCATACGGGGACTTCTTGCGTTTAGGATTTCTGTCCCTGGTGGGCTTGTACCTAGCGTCTCCACAGAACTTGCAATATTCCAAATCAATATCGTCCTTCTAGTACAACATGCAACCGTTTTTGCAAGCATCAATCTTCTGAACTGGTAAACCCAATTCTCTTATCAATTTCTTCGTATTGCAATAATCAGCGGGGAAAGTGTGATCGCGGGGCATTACAGTATCAGCCCACTGGCATATACGATCATATGTATGCTCAGAAAAACCCCCTTCGGCCTTGATATTCACCAAAGAGGCAATTGACACCAACTGAGAGGTGGTGCAGCCATTCCACAAAGGTTGGCCCGCAGCATGAACTACATCAAAAAAGCGGTCTGACAAGCCAGACACATAATCATAGGGCCCCGAATCGTAATATGAACTAGGACCCACATCAGATGGACAATACCGAGTACCATCATCAGTCGGTCCCTCCTGGTTGTACGAAGACCAGAATGACGGCCCGACGGCATCGAATACCATCCTCTGCGCCCAATTCATTTGAGCCGCATCACCCCAATGCGAACTACCGTCCTCCTGAATGGGTGGCGTTTGCTGATGCTGCACAGGGGGCGCTGTCATTGCTTCAAAGTATTCCTGCATCCTCTCCTCACCATGCGAAGTCCAATTGTAATACTCTGGCATAAACCCTTTCATACACAAATCAAAATTTACCTCGTCTGGTGTTTTGAACCGTTCGTTTTTGCACTTCCGGCAGGGACACTTAATCTTGTCCCCGTCCATATATGCACGCTGAGATTGGGCCCATTCTAAAAATGTTGTAACACCATCCTCAAACTCCAGCGTCACACCCAGGACGTCTCGATCATACATCCATTTCCTCAACTGCCTTAACATGATTGGTCCTACGTATAATTCACAACAACAATTAAATGACGAGAGTAAATTATATATATATATATGCAAAAATAACAGAATTTTGCATACTTACCTAAGCAAAACACCTATCGATATCAATGCAAAATTCGCGCTCGGTAAATGATATGTTCGATTTTTCGTATAAAGAATCAAGGGGGGGAGTTACAAATACAAAATGAGTTGGAGAGTAAGTATAAGAACAATGACAAAGAAGGGGGACATATATATAGAAAACATTGGAACGGTCATTGAAGTACTATTTGGAACACAAAACTAACCGTTAAAATATAGCCGTTGTTTCAACTTAAGGAACAGTCTCAGGAAAGGTATCAGGAACGGTAAAGTTACCGTTGTAATATAGCCGTTAAAGCATATTAGGAACGGTAGCAGGCACAACAAATCCTCACCATTCCTACTTGGATTACATTTTGGACCGGTCCTTGTAACACATATTCACTTACTTTATACCCGTAATTTGGAACGGTAATTGCATCACATTTTTTCCAATGGCGTAAAAGGACCTCTTGTAGGACTACATGTTGGAACGGTGGCCCTACCGGTCTAAAATTCACACGGTCTTTGGAACACAGTCAGTAACGGTACGCTTTCCCGGTCCTCCAACCGTTCCAAATCTCACACATGTGTTCCAAATTGAGGTCCAAAATATATAAGGTCCCCTTTAGGAACGGTCTTAGGTGTACAAATTGGCACCCGACTGTTGGCACTCTAATAGGAACGGTCCCGCCGTTCCTATTAATTTGTGTTTCTATTACACCGACCCTGACGTCATCAACGGTTTACCGTTCCACAACAGTTCCTATGACCGTTCCTACGTGGAATGGTAACAGGAACGGTCGAGCCTTACCGTTCCTGTTACCGCATTTTTTTGTAGTGACTGATAAATAAAAAATATATAGTGATTGATTTTTTTAAAAGGATAAGTAATGCACACAAAAATTTAAGTATGTCCATCATTTGCGATATATAAATATATTAAAGTAGAATAAACATATATATTTATTTATTTATTTTTGACTTGGTGCTTTTCAGTTGTAGTTTAATGTTTATTATCAAATAGTTATTCAGTTAGGCTCTTATATTCTCAATAAATGTTGTTTTACATTGATGATCACATTACAGGAACAAACAATGAAAATAAACATTTAGATCTTTTATCTTATTAATAGCTCTAATTAAAATAAATCATAAAAGAAATTAAAATTAATATTAATTTATTATGAAATAAGCATAAAAATCCTTGTTTTCAATTAAAATTTTATTTTCATTAAACTTGTGGTTATTCTAAACTTGTTTCCTTATGAAATATATTTTAATCTTTTTGGGTTGTGAAAATTTTTGAAAAAAAAATATATTAATTAGTCATTTCTTTTATGTTTTTACTCCTTATGTTAACTATATTTGAAGTTATTTATAACATAATTTTCTACTAATAGATTCATTATAATTTTTTTTATTCATCATATTTTCTAAAGAGATTCTAGAACAAAGTCCTAAATTGATTAAACCATCTATGAATCGATTTAAAGTGGAATAAAAAGTATTAAATTTTTTAACTTAGATGATACAAAAAATATTTACTTCAATTTTAAATTTTTAAGAGTCCAATTATTGGTCTAATTACACTTTTAATTAGACATCCATAATATTATTTTATTGCTATATAAAATTGTAGCTATTATGTAATAATTCAGAAAATATTATCTATGTTTTTTTCTCTGATATTTTCATAAAGAAACACGATAAAATCAAATTACAAATACACCAGAAGAAAAAGTATATTAGGAAAAGGCAAAATTAAAATATTAATTATTTTAAGTCTCTCTTTTTCTTTTATTATTTATCATTTTTATATTTTCTAGAGGACCATATATATGATTTGATTAGTCTAATGAAGAAAAAATATGAGAAGAAAATGTAATAGTATAAAAAAATTACCTTTCTTACTTTTATGTCTTTTTCTTAATCTGAATACCTGAAAACTAAAGTAAAAAAAAAATCAAAATTATTTACTCTGTTGGGCTCGTTAATATGAATATGTACTTTTACCAATTTAAGTTTATATTACAATAATTATAGTATTATTAAAGTAAATAAATATATCATGAATAATTAATTGGATAAATAGAATTGGAAAGGTACTGCATATCCAAATAATATTATAATTTTTATATATTTATTTACTTATTTATTCAGAAATTCTTTTTGATTTAGTAGCAAAGTATTAAAGAGTTATAATTTTATATTTTTTCTTTATTTTTTCCTATAGGTTAATCTTAATTTGTACTTTCGAATTATAGTAGATGGACAATATTTAATTAGTGTCAAAAATTAGAAAAGTATCATATCATCTCCACAATTGTAAAAAAAAAAATATTAATTTAAACAAGCACAATTATCTCATAGGAGGTACTTTATATGACTATCACCTCTGACTAAAATGCTCTTGAATTCTAGTTTCATACGAATTGATTTTATTTGAAAATCTAATGTAATCAAAATATTATGATACAATGAAACCACATTGTTAATAGAGAAATTTAGAACATAGAAAGTACCCTTGGTATTATATTTAAACTAAATTATCATTAAAAGAAAGCCCAAGTATCCCTCATTTTCTATTATTTAGTACATGATAGTTATTATATTAATGGGTATTAGAAAAATCTATTTCAAGAAACTTTTTAGATATTTCATAAGTCTTGTGGTATCGATATCAATATAATCTTATATATAAAATAGATATCTTGTATGTACAAATCTGTACTTATACGTAAAAATGAAAGTTGTCTATGATCAAATGATGATTAAGATTAGGAGTTTTAATTTAAAATTTCAGTAAATATAACGCTAGTTGATTACAATTAAATCAAATGATTAATTTCATTTTTAAAAAAACACGTAATTAATAGCTCATTGGAGTCTTCTCTTACGTTTCATTGGACTTATGATCTTCAATTTGACAAAAGAAGGTATGTATTTTTATATTTTAGATATTTTCCTCTTATAAACCTTCATATTTTAAAACTAATTCTCTCCATGATACTTATCTTTCATCTCTATATTTGTGATAAGAAATTCACCATTATTTATGTGAAACATCGATTATTAATCTTTATGTTCTTTTGTCTTCTATTGAAATTTTAGATCTTATAAATATTTCTCTTTATAATATTAATTTTTCATCCTTATATTTGTTTTTACTTATAAAATATTACTTTACTTTTTACATGCCTATATTTGTAATAAAAAGTTATCATTTAAATTAATCCATATTCTAAATTTACTTCATGAATGAAATAAGATTTTAAATTTTCTTTTGTAGTCAGGCAAAGCAAGAAATAAATAAAACTTAGCTTTTTATTTTTTATTTTTATTTTTGAACTCTTATACTAATTATCAATAAAGTTGTTTATAATGCAATTTTCTTGTAATAATCTCTTTACCTTTTATTTATTCCTCGTGTTGGTCGAAAATAGTCTAAATTGACGAATAGTATCTTATGGAATGAATTGAATGGAATAAGCATAAAAATCATTGACTAATTTTATAAGTTAGGGTCGAATTAAAATATAAATGTAAATAAACCAAATTACTTATTATTAAAATAATGCAGTAGAAATCTTATGGACCAAGTAATCTGTCCATTAAACAATCAAAAAAATCATAGCCTCGTTTAAAACATAAAAGAAGTTTTGAATAATATTATTATGATTTTAGAATTAATATTATAATGACAAGCAATTATAAAACCACTTATGAAATAATTATCATATTCTAAGTTTGTTTTTTTATAAATAATTTTAAGATAAACTTATATAATGTGCTTGTTTCTCATTGAAGTTTATTTTTGTTGAACTTGCGGTATTATACTATTAATTCGGTACCCCGGAATATTTTTTATCGACATATGAAATTATAATTTCGATGGAATTTTAAAATTTTTAATCAACACAAAAAAAATTACAAAAATATAAAACATCTCAAGTTGCTCATATTTTTATAATATCTTATTATAAAATTGAACTTACATTAAATTAATGGAAAATTGTCCCATGTATTGCTTTCTTTGCTTTCAAAGAGATGCTTCTTCAAGTTTCCAAAGCGTATCTTCTCCTAATTATATAACCTATATATTTTTTCTAGTAAGTATTAGGGTTAATTACACTGACCTCCCCTACTACTATGGAATATATAAATTCTCCCCTCATACTATGAAAATTACATAAACTTCCCTTTCAAATATATCCACATTACAAATTGCCCCTTCTGTTAGTCAACTTAATAAATTTTGCTGATGTCATAAAAAAAATTGGTCTAAACTTTCTATAATACCCTCAACCTGAATATTTCTATTTTTTATGACTTAAATACCCCTTACGGGTATTTGTTATTTTTAAAGTTAAAAAGGGTGTATACTTGTAACTTTTAGTATATTGTTTTATAACATTTGTCAATCACATATTGTGTATGTGTAGTTTGTGACATTAATGAAGGACAAGCGGATCCGCTCGGGAGCGCGAGCGGAAGTGAGAAAACGAGGAAATAGCGTAAATTAAATCAAATCTAATTTAAAATACGAATCCCAAGGGTTGTGCCCTTGGGTGCTCAACCGGGCGTTCGATGTAGGATGTGTAAATATTGGAAATGAATATTAAACACATAGGGCATAGATAAATATATATAATCAATCAAAGCGTAATAAACCGTTACCTTTGATTGTTTAGCGTATGCTCCCGGCTACTTGCGTTGTTCCTTCTCCGGAATGCTCACGAAATCCAAACGTATGGATTCTCCAAAGGTGCTCCACACCACACCGAAAGAAACACACGTTCTTCTTGCTAGAAAAGAACGGGTTTAAGAAGGAATCGGTTTAAGAGAAGAACACTATGAATTAGTGCTCTCTTAAACTTACTTTGTTCTTCTTCTTGATTCAAAATCAAGTGAAGAACACAAGTGTAAGAGAGGGAGAGAGGGCCGAGAGTTGAGAGAGAGGAGAGGGATTTTGTCTTCTCTTTTTCCTAGGAAAAGATGAATAATGAATCAGTTATGCTTGGTGTTGTATATTCTAATATATATACATAATTAATGTGATTATTGGAATGTGTCTAGGTTCATCCAAGGATGTCTAGATTCATTCCAATCAATCACCATCAATTCTTCAATCAAGCCTACCAAAATTTATGGTATGATCAAATCATACCAAAAGGGAAGAGCTTGATTGGAGTTGATTTGTCTCTTGCTAAAAGAGATAAGTCAACATACCACCTAGCATGAAACACGGCTGATTGTGCTTCCTCCAAGGGAGCATGTCGGTCATGTTTAAATAAGGGAAGAAGTCCAACTTCTTCCTATTCCAAAATAGGAATTATTTCTCCTCTCGAGTAAATTTAACGGACCGAGTTTTATCGTAATCCAATTATGACGAACCCAATATTAAATCAAATTTAATGTACATTTAAATTATTCTCGTTGATCTTTTAATCCAATTAAAAGATCCAACGTCTCAACTTTCCATATTTAATCGAAAATCCAATTTACCGATTAAATAAAAGCCCGATACAATATCGGTCCATCCATCCAATGGACTTTCATATTTAATCGAAAATCCAATTACTTATTTATCCTTTGAGATTGACTCCAAGTCGATCTCTCAACCTCCTCGGTGATTTGTGTGTGACCCTTTAGGTTCACCCTCAGCTAGACTTGGGCCCGTGTTCTACAAGGGCCCGTTACCATGGGTGGTCGTCTAGCAACGGTCCATGGCACTAGAGACTAGGTGAATTGGCATGAACATTTAGGCGCCGATTCCGTACGGGTACGATCCTTCCGTCTACCGTCTCCCGGCCTTAGTCTAAGGTATGGAATTGGGCGTCGGTTCCCATCCTTGACTAGGCATCTATGCTTAATACTCGGGACCACTTATGCTTCATTGCGTTGACACAGGAAACCATTCCCTGTTCGACCAACCACTGTGGCCACAGCTTTAAACAGCATGAACGTGTCTCCGAGTGCATAGGAGATACCTCTGTCACATACTGACCGGGGACGGATCCTCTTCTTGGAATCCACCGTCCTCGCTACACATTCCGACTGCACTGGACAAGGCTTATGATAATCATCTTACAGAATGATTACCTCTCGCCAGATCCAAGATACAACCGTCATGTGCACACGACTGCCATGATCCCTCAAGTCTGAGGATTACTCCCGTACTATCGGAACCGGGGAAAACCAATCATACCGACCAAGCCTCCAAGGCTTCCATATGATGATCCCCGCGAGTCAGTCCAGTCGGCTCGACCCCAGTCGACCAACCCATGAAGATTGTGTAGGCGTCCCACGCCTGTCGCCGATGAAACACGTCACTCATCTAATGAACACGACTCTTGACGCAAGTCTCAATAGGACTCTTGATGCCCTGTCTCGAGGTCCTCGACTTGGAAAGTTTCAGACCCAACTCTTAATCAGTTGGTTTCATGACCACCATCCAATTCGTGGCCCAACTGCACGAGTTGTTAACCATGGTCTGTGGGCTTTGTTGCGATATAAGTTAAGCACCGTTTTAACAAATGTGAAATGAGCGCAACAAAGTAAGCACCAGAAGTGATAAATACTCATTTTATTCATCACATAATAATATTACATTTACATTGAGTTGTATAATAGGTTACAAATCGCCAAACCTATTGGCTTTCTGGTCACCTATTCTAACAATTAATTTCTATTCCTAACAATCATCAAAGCTTGCAAATTTTGTTGGAAACTATATTATTTTATAAAAAATAAAGCTTATATTTTGTAAAAAGGAAATACTTGAAGATATTTTGGTCCACTTTTGTTTTCAAGCTTATTGAATTATTTTTAGTTTTATAAATGAGGGCAAAATGGTTATTTAAGCACATAACGTTAAATTTGTTAACACAACTGTTAGCCAAAGAGGGCAATTTGTAATTTTCATACTAAGAGGGGGGAATATGTATATTCCCTTAGTAGCAGGGGAGGTTAGTGTAATTAATCCTAAGATTTTTAACTAATTTTATTTAATTAATTATAAATAAAACTCTGTATAATGAATGAAACCCTTTATTATAATTTATATTTATTATAATTCTATCTCAATTCAACTATCTAAGGAATTAACAACTATTATAAAATTACATATTGTACACATAAATTTATAATCTAATATTCTATGAAAATAATATACTTTACATCACAAAAAAAAAAAAGAAACATAAAACATGGCAACTTGCTCACACTTTTATAATATATATACATAGATATAGACAATATTTACTTATGGTTGTATGCCCATTTTTTATTCTTTTTCATTTTTTTTTCCAGAAAAAAGATATGTGTAGTGATGGTTTAGTAGTAATATTGACACCTTTTGATATTTTTTTACAAGGAGCGATTTTTATCGTATATTGTTGAAAAGATCAAATATGTACACTGTCATTTTGTTATTATGTTAGAGATGATTAAAGAATCATATAAGATACCTATTAATGATATCTCAATTGCTCAAATTACATTTTAGTCTATCTTACAACAGAAAATATTGATAAGTAATTTAATTGATTCTCATTTTTCTTTTAATGTTTGTTTTAAATGAAAATTCATTTAATTGATTTCATTTGTCATCTAACCTCTATATTTTAATATGTCTAGTGATCTAACTAATTCTTGTTTATATCTATGCTAGAAAAAATTTCAACATTAAACCCTTTCAATTTTCATGATTTTTTCGAGTCATTTCATGTTATATCATTGGGTTATTTTTTTTTATCTAGTAAGTGTATTATATAATGAATATAATATACACAAAAATAATATGGGTAAATAAGTATAATGTGAAAAGTAATTAATAGGAATTAATAACTATGGATAATGTGAAAGTAATTAATAAGAGTATATATATATATATATAACGTGAAAAGTAATAAATAGGAATCAATAAGTATATTATTTTACACTTTTATCCTTAGAAAAATAATATTACAAAGGATATTTTAGTCCAATTAGAAAAAGAAAGAAACCAAAATCCTTATTCATACTTTTATATAGATATAGATATAGATATAGATAGATATAGAATATAGATATAGATATAAATAGATAATCCTTTAGCATTTAAATAATATTTCGACGCAAGTTTGTAATAATCAAATATAAAGTTATAATAAATCCAATCGCCTGTTTGTTTGTATTTTCATATTCAGTTTTTAGTTTTCAATTTTTAGTGCAAAGTATATTTTTCAATTTTGTATAGCTTTTCGTGTGAAATTTGAATATGTTTGTATTAGTTAATGAGATTGTGTTTTATATTTAATTGTAGTGTTAGATCAATATATTTCCAATGAGAATATGTATAAACAACCATATTTTTATTTTAGTTACTATTTCAAAAACTGAAAACTGAAAATGAAAACACAAACATATTTGTGATAAAAGAAGTTGTGAGAAATGACATTTTTCCCCTAAATCGAGTGCATTTATTTCGAAACCAAAATTGACTTGCTATAATATTACTCCAAGTTCGAAGTTAAGTTCTTTTCACCCTGGACAAGTAAAAGAAATTGGACAAGTAAAGCATGACTTTAGATGTAATATTTTAATTTAATCTATACATACTTGATGCCGAGGAACTATTTTAACTATTTTAATGTAATATTGAATTTAATCTATACATACTTGATGCCGAGGAACTCATACAAGATGAAATATTATTAGACGACAAAAATAATTGTGTCCATTTGTATTAAGAAAATATTATTTTTTGTAATAACCTTAGATTAACATTAAATTCATATCTTTCTAATGATATCCCAAATATGATAATAAAAAGTTAAGATCTGTTTTTCCCATCTACTCCTACACTATCCAACAATACATCTCTTGCACGTGCGATCGTTTCATCAGGTCCTTCAAACACATTAGATTTCATGTAGAGAAAATTCTATCCAATCATTTTTGCTTGTAGTTTAACGATATGCTAGTCACCGTTAATTGGTATTTCTTTTATTCCCAATCAATAGTTCAACATTATCACTATGCAAAACAATAAATTTTTAGCATGAAAAATTAATTGTATCATCGAAAAGAGTATGGTAAGAATAACACATTCCTCGACCGTGCAAGTGAAATTCTTTAATGAAATCCTCATATGATATAATTTAAGAGGAAAAAATACATATTCGATCACGACTGCATTGTACTATCTACTTCCAACACTTTGTAGCTCGACAAACTAACTCCTCAATCTTCTGCTTTCCCTTAAAATTTCGAACAACCTCAGTATTAATTATTGGCAAAGTAGCAGAAGAGGGAATAGTAGCTTCATCCGCCAAGAGCTTGCCAATGAATTTCGCGACAATTGTTGCAAGATCCTCAATCTGGATAAACAAAATATTTAGAAAACAAAAAATATAACATACATATTGATAATATAACAAAAGTAAAACAATATTTAAAAATAGCAAATAGGCATAAGAAAATAATAGAGTTAAATTGTTTCCTCATAAATTAAAATAATTATATTAGTTTGTTTGAAAATATTATCGTATGTACTAATGATTCAATTATAGAAATACAAATAAAATTATGAACTTAATATTTTTATAGCTAATTATAAGTGGTATGTTTACTTCAAATATATGTTTTTTGCACATGCATTGCACGTAATACTTCCTAGTTAGTATATAAAATTGAAGGCAGGATCGATAAAGAGATAACTTTTTGTAACAAAACCAATAATGTTTGTTCATCCATTTACCTGTTCTCTCAAACGAGCATTCTCAACTCTTAAACGATGCTCGTTAGAAGACATTCCTGCAACAGCAATGGCATGACCACATGCACGACAACATGCATTGCTAAGGGCTTCTTTGTACGTCATATTTTCTGCTTGAAGTTCGTCGTTCTCAGTACAAAAATGTGAGTTCTCATCATGCTCATGCCATCTCTGTAAATAAATAAATACATAATACTTAACACATTGAAAAATCAAAAACCATTATCTAAGTACTTTGTATCCTATTACTTTTCTTAAAAGGACTTCAAGAGGTTGTGGAAGTTAGATTTTTTTTAAGAAAATATTTATAGAATGGAAGATGTGTTTAATATGAATGCAAATGCCTTTCTTACCTTCAATTGAGTTCGCTTGTTTTGAAACCAAAATTTGACTTGCCATGGTTCTAATCCCAGTTTGTCGCTAAGTTCTTTTCTCTGGTTTTTATTGGGATGTGGGCACTGCTTGAAGAACCTACAACCAATGGAAATTAAGTCAGCATTAACAAAATAATAATAATAATAATAATAATAATAATAATAATAATAATAATAATTTCAACAAGATGAGAATAGGATTGTATTGGCAAGAAATTTTACAGTAGTATTTTAATTACACTAGACTTAGTTGATGATGGTGAAATTTGTAGTATTAAATAAATTACACCAAATTTCCTATACAACATACCCAACTTGGTCACAAGTTAACAAAAGAGGAATTACAAACGATTAAGGAAGAGAAATATAGTACAGTTGGAAATGGATGTTATATTTCATTGCTTAAATGATGAGTATAAAAAACAAGCAAAAAGATGGAAAAAATTATTGGCAAAAGAAGGGAAAGAAAACAATATAACATGATTATAGAATTTTTGTTTCCACAAGCCATGAGTCATGTTTATTTCTATCAATAAGATAGCTTTCTCAAAGTTTTTAAACAAGATATATATCTAAATTAATATTCATCCTTTTATGAAACTTTCATTTTGTTAGAAATTTACGCTTCCATCTCTTGAATTTGTTGTGGAGTGTGGCGATGGTTGTGCTTTCTCTTCAACTCTTGATTGTTGATGGAATTGTTATCTAGATATTCACTACTTGATTTGTTGTTCATTCCATCATCTCCCCTCCTCTGTAATTCATCACCTTCAAATGCAGTTGAGTTCATGTCCAAAAGCATCTTTTCTTTTGCCTTTTTCCCTGTAGCATAATAAATTATGTTTCAGAGCGCATGATAAGATATTCTTAAAGGAGAGCATTGGCGTGCATTTCTGTAGCATATGCTGCAGTAGAAGAATCAACGAAAAATAACAACAATCCTTCTGATAACTTGATATGAATTTTCAAAAAGTTCTCATTAAAAATTTTATGTTGTCTATGCATCTAAATTCGTATGAATTTTGTTGTCAAAACCTTTTCCATATCTTTTTTTTTTCCTTATCCTTTGAATTTTGATATTGCAAAATTCAATGTTAATTGTACCCCATATCTTAAGGTGAAGACTAAAGACAATAAAAATATGTTTGTCAATAACTAAAACTTGTAAATTAATAAAATGTGAATTTTTCAAGGCATAGATGATACACATATATGACTTATTTTTAAGAATTTCTAACAGCAACAAGCCATACATCGGGACTGTATAAGAGGAATAAATTTCCTTGAAATCATTAGATAATGCAAAAACACCTATTTCTTGAAATCCTTTCTTCTTCAAGGACCAGAAGTATCTCTTTCACATCAATGTGGAAGAAAGCTTAGCATTTTTGTCCAAGTTTTGTCTGTGTATAACCACATGACAGTAGAGTGTGCCTCAATCGATAAATGCATGTAACCAAGAAAAAATAAATTTTAAGAAACTTACTTTAAACAGAGGATATAATTTCTTGTAATCTTAAAATTCAAGGTTGAGATCCACAAAGCCGCTTCCTTGAATTTACCGCAGATTAAGGATTAAAGTAGGTTTTTATTGAATAAACTCTTGGGTTTTTTTTATTTATAAAAAATAGGTGATATAATTATTGAGTAGATTGCAGAAGGTAGAGAGATGAGAGAGAACAAAGAAAAGTGACACAAGAAAAAACACGATGAGATGGTAGAAAATAATCCAATGGAGAGAACGGATGGAGAGAACAAATGCAGAGAAGTGGATGTAATGGACGGAGAAATTGAAGCAGAAGGAGAAAAATATGATGGAGGGAATTTAATACAAGTTGTTAACGATGGCTAATTACCTGGAGTAGAGCTGTAAGGTGCTCAGTCTGAGTATGACATTATGTACTAGTAACTTTTTGACGAAGAGAAAAGATAACGACAAAAAAAAAAAATCACGATACACACGCACCAGAAGTGCAAAAATCATGACAAGTCAGAATGCCTAAAAGGAAAAGAAAATAAATTCAAATTGATATTCATAAATGTCATGTCTGAATGTAGTTAATACACGAAAATTTATAGCACAACTTTTTCTAAACATCATATGACAGACACAACCTGTATGACAATGGGTTGGAATACTGCACCAAATATTGTGTTTCCATGGTAAGTAATAATGAATTTAAATTATGATATTCTCGAATACAAATTTTTAATGCTGCACATAAAATATTAAATAATGATGATCCTATATTAAAATGTTTTTTAAACCAATGGGATCAACTTAGGTCGAGATTGACGTTGGGCTTGTTTGACAAGACGAGCCTTAAACTCATTTAGTAGTGCAATGTAATCTTCCTCTTTTTATGGGGTTAGCGAGGCACTTGTGTAAATTGGTCGAGGATCCTTAGTATTACCTAGATTGACTTCTTTCAACTCATCAAGGGTGGCTTTAACACCTTCCTCAAGTTCTAAAGGAGCGTATTCTACATCTTCTAATTCAACCTTACCTTTTTTAATTATAGTGATGTGGTAAGCTTGGGCAATGTCTTCTTTAGCACAATTTATAACATAATTAGATGATGCTACACTTTTCCTATTATCTTCATCACCGTACTGAGGTTGCGTGAAGATCGTGGTTTGTACTTTAACCTTTAAGACTTTGTCACATGATATACTTAAGGTCGTATGATGTCTCATTCTGGAAGGGATCAAGCTTCTAAGCTTTTGTGTACACGAGGACTTGTTGCTTTCCTTTGAACGTCTGTCCCTCTTGAACACACCTTTCTTTTGATACACCACTTTTCTGCGCAGACCAAGTCTATCAAAGACGGATCGATTATTGGTTGTTCCATGCACCACTCGTCTATGTGGGCCAATCCTATTAAAGACAAATTCTCGTGGATTTTCTTCACTTTTGTCATCTTCAGTTGAAGAGAACTCTTCCGTGACATGGTTGTTTCTGGCCCTCTTTATGGTAATGTGAATAGGCTCAAGAGGGGTAAAGCCAAGGCCTAATCGATAATTTTGAATTGCATGTCCACTTTTCTTTAACATTACTTAGGTAGCGTTAATTCCATGTAGTTTCTTGTCGGTGGCTCTAAGAGGAAGTTTCCAAAAGTTAACCTTTCTTGTGGATTATATTCGCTTTGACAAGAAGCTTGAAGGCATATGATCATATCATTTTCCATCTATGGCCAACGCCTCATGTCTTCTTTCTTCTTCTTGGGTTGAGGGCACAAATCATTTGGTGGTTGTTAACCCATTGGCATCTGAAAGTTGTCAATCTTTTGGGTGTAAGGCTTGGAATAAGTAACGGATGACTTAGAGATCCCTTTGATCTTACTTCTGATGGTTCCTTCAATGAATTCTTTCAGTTTGTCCATAGGAATAAATCCATCAAATGAAACTTGAAACTCCTTCACAGACTTATCTTTCTCAGTATAATGTTGCTTTGTGGATGTCTCTGCTTCATTTGGGCATCAACTTGTTTTTCCATGATATGACTCGTGTTAACATTATCTGTTTGTTGATCAACCTACCAATTTGAGCATTTTGCTCTTAGACTTGCTTTGTAAGTCCCTCAATGACTCTTGTCAGACTCGCAATTTGCTTTTCTATAGTCATAGCAATTGTCACCATGATCGAAGTTACATTTGTCGTGAAAGAGTAGCTAGACATGGAGTAAGTAGAGGATGGAGGAGATTTATTTCCATCATGTTCACTTGCATGGTTGGGTAAAGGTTAAGTCCTTCTAGATAGACTCAATGAGATGAGTCATCTAGGAAGATTCTTTAAGTTTCTTCGACATGCGTCTAATAGTTACACTGACACTCGTAGTACTAGAGTTTGGAGATTTCGATATGACGAGTTTGGAATTCGCTACCTTCAATGCTTTTCCTTGATTAGCCATTAAGTGCTTTAGATCTTGATGAAGGGAAGATATGAGAGGTTCCATTGTACATGCCAAAATTTATGAACACAAATTTTATCCTATTCACAAATCAAAACACAGGAAATTATCACAATTAAGAATATACATTTGATTGGTAAAAGTGGGTATAATTTCTATTTAATGTTCTGATTCTTCTCTTTAAAAGTTCTAGTTGTAAACTTGACTGAGTCAAATGTAAAATCTTCTCGTAGACCTTTTCTGGACTTGAATTTGAATTTCTATAACAATAATTGGAGGGCCCCTGCTTGTAATCCTAAATTATACGCCATAGTCTTGACTTGGATTTGAGGATTTGCCACTAGAATCTTCTTTCGAATTTATTTCGATATTAATAACATTAATTTGATGTTTTAGCGTCTGTAGTCCTGAATTTAACGCTATAATTTGTTGCGCACCTTCGACGAATGACTCGATCTCCTCCTTGAACGCCGTTGAATATTCTAAACTCGAGGAACTTTGTAGAGATAATTAGTTTGGCCTTCTTCTCTTGTTTCACCCTTCATTCTCTATGTATGTGTGTCTGTTGAATGAGCTTCAAGGACCCCTTTATATAAGTGTCAAAGAGGAAGAGTTATGATGTACTTGAAAATCTTTTGTATTATCTCTTTATAATTTAATTTAAATAGATAAATACTTCAAGTATTTGGCATGATATGATTGGTTAATTTGATATTATCTCTTTAATATGTGTATCTTCTAAAGAGATAAATATCAAATTATTTGTCTTAAATTGATTGGAACGTACATGCAGTTGTTCCATGTGGCGCCGTTTGATTGGCTCAAATCTTAGACAACAAAGCATGATTTAATTGGTGTACTGGTGTTAAAATGACCCAGAGTCACTATTGAAAGAAAAAAAAAGATATATAATTAATTTTTCAAATTATTTAATTAGAGGTATAATTGTCATATTTAAAATTTGGTACGGCGGTATCATTAACTATCGTTTATGAGTATAGAGGACTTATTTTTTATATTAGTACTAGCAGTCCATGCACATGTGATGCATGAATAAATAAAAAAATCATGAAAGTATTAATGTATATTAATAAATGTGTTTAAATTACGTACTTTGTACATGATCATAGTTGTGCTTATTTTTTAGCAGATCATTAACCATATTTTTTTTAATTGTGTGATCTAAAATGATATTATGCAAAATAATTAAGTTAACATTTTAGAAATTTAATTTGCAAAAACACTTAATAGATGAGCGTAATCTATCTATATTATTATAAAAAAAATGTTTTTCTCCTCGAATAAATGGTGGTTATCTCATATTTCTATCAGCGTTCTCTACAAAACAAAACTGAATCATAAGTTGAATAAGTATAGTTATTAGAATTTTCAAGGATAAAAATGGAGTTTTGATTCTATTTTTTAACAGATTTAATTAAAATAAAAAAGTACAACTACAACTTGTTTTTTTTTTCTTTTTCCTATTATTGTTTTATTAATTTGCTACATGCATGTGCAGTTTTATGTAGTTTCAAATCTACACATAATTTTGTGGTATGTAGTGGGGCAAAATTGGATTAACATTATTTTGGTATGAGAACTACATTATTTTGGGGTTACTTTTATTTTTATCCTTGACAATCCTAATAAATATATTTTTTGAATTTAAAATTCAATTTTGTTTTGGAGGGCAAAATTTGAAAGAAATTGTAAAAGTATGAGATAAGCGCCATTTATTAGAAGAATACAACTTTTTCTTTTATAATAGTATATATATATATATCATTAGATGACCCTTGAGATGATTAACATTTATTTAACGTGTTAACACTTGATTATACGATAATTCTATTATATTCGATATATGTTTGGCTTAAAACAAAATGTGTTTACAAAAATTAAATATCACCAACCAGAGTGCATTAATCTCATATCAAAACTCCTAATTAATTTCAAAGTGAGACTTCATGTTACATAAATTGGATAAATTAAATACAAATTTAAATTATTAAATTCACTTAGTTTTCGATAGAAAGTTTAACAATTAAAAAAAGCAAGTGTGCAATATGTAGGAAAATTCAAATATATGTGAAACATATCAATAGTACATTAAAAAAATAAAGGTTCAATCTATATTAGAAGTCACTTACTGTTACGTAAAGTGTTTAAAATGGATAAACTGATAAATTCAGAATAAAATAAGATGATGAGAAATAAAATACTTCAAAGTATGTCTTCTTAAGAGAAATTTGAATGATTTTTCTGATTGAGTAATTATACATATAGCCCATAAAATACATTAAGGGATGGTGTTTGATACAACATGGAGAATAATATGTAATTTTTTGTTAACGCTAGAGGAAGTTTAAGAATAAAAAAAAAAAAAAAAAAAAAAGAATCACAACTACATTAAGATTATTGCTAAATTGATATTTTTAGCTTTTGTACTTTGCGTTCGTGTTGTGCGTAATCCTAACGTGTTGGAACGGCATGACCGTTCCTCATACTATGCCAATAATGCGTTCCAAAGTGTAGTCCGACATCCGTTCCAAATAGGGAACAGAAATATTTTGTACTACTATTTGAACACATATATGCCTCTTGGAATAGGAAGTTCACGTAAAATGCATATTGTTCCGAATCCCGTGCCCACTACCGGTACAAATTGGGGACGCGGGGATGACCGTTCCAAAATGTTGTGCTAAATGAGACCATTTTTTAGCCTAATGAAAACGTTGTAATACAATGATCATTCTTAATTATGGTACTATCAAAACAAATTTAGAGTTGCAAGTACTATCCCAAAATGTATTACACTTACGAATGGTCCATGTACATAAGAGGTCTTGTATTCCAATTACCATTCCAAATACACTACAACGGCTATATTTTAACGGATATATCCTTGTTCCTATTCTCGCTCATGCACCCCGTTCCTAATACTTAATCAACGTCTATATTTTAGTGGCTAGTTCCGGAGTTCCAATTACTATTCCTATGCCTGTTCCAATATTTCTTATATATATGTCCCTTTTATTTTTTTTCTTCTCACTCTTTCTCCATTTCATTTCTTTTCACTCTCTCTCTTGCATTTTTATACGTAAAAATGAAAACATCAACAATCTCTGTTTATTTTGCATTGATCTTTGAAGTTTTTTTTGTTCTGGTAACAACTGGAAACCCTTTCTAATCGATTACAATGCACACAGTTAATTAATAGTTGTACATATATAAATCAGTTCTGCTTATTTAATTACTGCTGTGAATTGCATATGTAGGACTAATCATGTTAAGACAGTTAAGCAGATGGATGTATGATCAGGACTTGCTGGGTGTGACGTTGAAGTTTGAGGATAGTGTTACTGCATTTCTTGAATGGGCCAAGTCTCAGTGTGCATATATGAAAGGGGAGAAGCTTAAGTGCCCCTGCCGAAAGGTTTCTTCAGTTGGTGAGAAAACCCCTTAAGAGCAGCAAGAAATAAAGAGTGAAAATACCATTTCCCCTCCGGAGCAGAAAGAGGGCAAGATTGAAACCACCATTAACATTGGAAGCATAGACTATAGTGGAGGATAGTAGCAGTGAATACGATAAAGTAGACAACAAAGCCTCTCAGGAACATTTCAAGGACAATGAAGTTGGATATGGTCGTCCACTTTCAGAAGAAATCATTTTACGAAGTAAAGTTAAAAGGAGGGTGGCGGGAGGCAACTTCAAAAGGAGGGTCAGGAAATGGAGCTACTAGAAAGTTCAACAAAAAGCGTCCAGATCTCGCCAGGTTAAAGATATCTAATTACTCCAACTATAAGGACAACAGTTACAGGAAGGTGAAACGATATGTGGATCGTCCCGGGAGATGAACGCGAATAGTGGAAGTGCGAAAGATAGCATAATAAAAATTGCAAAGCATAATTTAATTGAATTTAAACCATGCATAACATACATAAACGAATCAAGGGTGTGCCATTGATTCTCCCGGGCATTTGGTGTATCTCATGTTCAACAAAACACAACATGGAGGCCATAGAATTTGAACCGAAAAACATAATTAAACAACTTACCTGATTGTAGTTTTGTCTTCGTTTGGCTACATGCATTGTTCCCGTTTTGCACCAAGATCTCAAGAAAGAGACCCTCTAAATCATCTCACTCGCTACACTGGAAAGCAAACAACCCTTGTGCTAGCAAGAAATTATTTGAGGAGAAGAGACATCGACGCACGCTACATCGACGCACACTATCAATTAACGCAATCGACGTCTCTTATGTTCTAACTTGAATAAATCAAGAAGAACAAAGTAGAAATCTTGGAGAGTGTACAAGGGAGATGGACGAGAACTTGAGAGAAAATTGAGAGATGAGAGTTGTAGAGATCAGTAGGTGTGTGTGTATGTTTTTGAGTATTTATAGAAAATAGAATTTTCTATTCCTACTCAAACTCTTCTAAAGAGGCACACTTGACTAGGATTTTGACCTAGTCAAATCCTAGTCAAACTAGGCTTTCATTAAGTCAAATTAATCATGGCCCTTCATCTCATCAATCCCTTGATCAAATCTTGTCCATCCATTTTGATGGGTTTTATGGAATGGGCCTTTTAATTCTTAATTAAATAGTCTCATGGACTTTATATTAAATCCTATTTAATATCCAAGCCCATTAATTAGTTAATGGAATGGACTTTATTTAATTTTAAATTAAATAATCCAATGAACTTTATATTAAATCCTATTTAATATACCAAGCCCATTAATTAATTCATCCTTTTAACCTAATTAAAAGGGAAGCCCACGCTTTATAAAATTCATAAATCTAATTTATGAACTCAAGCCCAATTATTCTGAATAATCCATCGAGGCTTGAATCTCCAAGAAGTATAATTTAATTCCATCAAATTAAACCTTCTCCAGAAATTAATTCCCTTTCATTTGGTGTAGCGGGTGTGACTCCTTAAGTTCACCTTTCAGCTAGACTTGGACCTACTTCTTGTTATTTCATAACCAAAGTAGTCTGTTACCATGGGTGGCCATCTAGCAATGGTCCATGGCACTAGAGACTAGATGAATATATGGTGTGAACATTTAGGCTCCAAGTTACATGCAGGTACGGTCCTACCGTCGCTCGATACGTACGGGTACGGTCCTACTGTCGCCTATCTCCCGGCCTTTAGTCTAAGGCATGGAATTAGGATGTCGGTTCATATGCTTGACTTAGGCATCTATGCTTAATGCTCGAGATAGGTTTAACTCTATGCAGGAAATCCTTTCTCACTAGATCAAGTGTTATGGCCATAGACTTTGCAAGTTCTCGCCCTCTGTGTTCTCTTACTTCCTTTTAAAATTGATCGTTTGATCTGTCTTCCTTTGTAGAGATAATGATGAACTGAGCTGTTATGAGCAAATTCATTTCCGAGGATGTCCCGGTAATGCCTTCGAGTTCTGGGATGAGGTCCGCCCCTTCGACCCCTTCGGATTTACCTCTCAAACGCATGCCTCATTCAACCACGCCTCCTCCTCCACCTTCGTTAACCGAATCTCGCCCTCGAGAGACCCTATTGATCGAGGTGGTTACTTCTCCTAAGGGCGCGCCTCTTCAGGCTCAGTCCGGTGCTACTCAGCAAGACATTCAGCCTTCTTCGCCTCTGCCTCCGCCTATCGATGACTTACCTTCATCTCACAAAAGGCCTTGAATTTCCGTCACAAGCATGGAGGACACTCCCCAATGGTTGGGTCTTCTTAACCTACCTTTCCAGCACATGTGCTCACTCGTCGCCTGGACCTGCAAGCTGGGGCTTTCAATATGTCAAAGAAAGTCTATCGTGCAGACGTAGAGGTGTTGGCTCCCACGACCTTTATTGGTATTGGTAACTTTGTACTTTCTCAAGCATCCATTGTAAGTCTCTTTGTGGTTTCTCTTTCACCTTCCTTTTCTTCTACGCTTGTGTTTTAATTTCTTAACATGGCCTCTACACAGATTCCCGCGGCCATCACTGCTATGGTGGAGAAGTATTCTTACTCTGTGAGGAACTATGAGATGTTGCGCAGGGAGCTTTAGGAAGTTCAGGCCTCGGTGCAAAGTCGATTTAACGAGGTAGAAGCCCTAGCCAAAGAGAGGGAAGGCAAGCTACAGGACGAGCTTGATGCGCATAAAGCCTAGATGGTGGAAAAGGATAGCCAAATTGCCCTGATGACCATGGAGAACAATGCTATGAGGGCTTCCACCATGCAAGCTTACACTCGAGGCCGAGAGGAAGGGGCCATTTCTGTTGTTTCTTCATTCATGGAGTCTGCAGAATATGCCAACGAGATGTACTGCCAAGCCTCGGCCTATTATGCGGACGGGTTTGCGAGTTGCCTCGCTTAGTTCAAAAACATTGAAAATCTCCCTCCTGGTTTCGACCTCAGCTTTGTGAATGTTCGTGCCGATGGTTTCGGCCATGTTGATGGCAGAGGACCTTCTAGCGGATGACTTTAGTTTTTTTCATAAGCTTTGGTTTATGCTTCCTTTGTCGCTTACTTTTGTATGTTCAATGGAACGGGTACCTTGAACGGACACCCCCCCCCCCACCTTTTTTTATAGGTTTAGGACCTTCAGTGGTCTCTTTTTGACCTTTAGACTTGGACCTTTGTACAAAGGTCTGTTGTTATTTAAGCTGCAAACCTAAAACAGTTCTTTTAGACTTCAACCTTGTGTATGAAAGCTCTTTTTTCTTTAACTTTGATCTTTTGATGGTTTTTTTTTTTTTTTTTTATCTCAAACTTCGACCATGCATATGAAGGCCTTTTTTGCTTTAACTTCGAACCTCTGAGGGTTCTTTTTTATCTCATACTTCGACCTAGCCTTTTTTTGCTTTAACTTCGAACCTCCGAGGGTTCTTTTTTATCTCAAGCTTCGACCTCGTGTACGGAGGCCTTTTTTGCTTTAACTTCAAACCTCTGAGGGTTCTTGTTTATATCAAACTTCGATCTCGTGTACGGAGGCCTTTTTTGCTTTAACTTTGAACCTCTGAGGGTTCTTTTTTTATCTCAGACTTCGACCTTGTCTATGGAGGCCTTCTTTGCTTTAACTTCGAACCTCTGTTGGTTCCTTTTTTTTTCTTTTAAAAAAAAAAAACTTTGAATCCTTCATCATAGGGCTTTTGTAGTTTGACGGGAATTCCCCTTTCGAATATATTAGTGGAATTTCACCTTTATTATTCCCATTATCGTACACGCTTATTCCTGCTCCCTGAAGGGAGGACTTAGTCATCTTTTTACTTTGAGATTCTAAGGTGGCCCCATTAGCAATAGAATTTTTGAGGTTGTCAATATTCCATGCCTGCGGGATTTCCTTACCCTTTATAGAGGCCAGCTTGTAGGTTCCTTCCCTTAGGACTACCTTAATTCTATAGGTTCTTTCCCACTTGGGCTCCAATTTTTCTATTGGCTTTTGAACTTCTACTTTCCTCAGTACCAAATCTCCAACTTGCTGAGTCCTTTCCTTGACGGTCGAGTTGTAGGCTTGGATGGTTCTTCGTTGATAATTCTCTGGTCGGATCCGAGCTTCTATCCGTCATTTATCGATGAGGTTCAATTCGAGTCCTCTCGCCTTTGCGTTAACTTCCTCGTCGTACCGAACAACTCTTGTGGTGGGTTCACTACCTTCGGGCTGGGATTAGAGCCTCAGAACCGTACACCAGAAAGAAAGGGGTCTTCTGCATGCTGGAACGAGGGGTGGTTCGGTATGCCCACAGTACCCCAGAACTTCGTCTACCCAATTGCCTTTGGATTTTCCCAGCTTCGTTTTAAGATTTTGCAATAATATGATGTTACTTACTTCTGTTTGTGCATTAGCCTTCGGGTTCCCAACGGATGTAAAGATCTGTCTTACCCCCCATTCCTTGCACCACTGGGCGAACTTCTGTCCCCTGAACTGGGTTCCGTTGTCTGAGGTGAGCCTTTGAGGAACCCCAAGTCTGCACATGATGTGCTTCCATATGAGGCTAATCATATTTCCCTCTGTGACTTTGGCTAAAGATTCTGCCTCGATCTATTTGGTGAAATGATCCACGGCTACCACTAGGAACTTCTTCTGGCCTGGGGCCTGGGGAAAAGGACCCACCAAATCTATTCCCTAATGATCGAAGGGCCACAAAGGGACAACAAGTTCAATTTTTGTTACGGGTACGTGGTAGAGGTTTCCATGTATTTGACAATACGCACACCACTTCACGAGGTGCATGCTGTCTCACATCAGTGTAGGCCATAAATACCCACTTCTTATGACTTTTAGGGTTCAGCTCCTTCCCCCGGAATGATTGCCGCAGTTGCCTTTGTGTAGTTCCCTTAGCACTTTGACTGACTCTTCAGGTGTCAGACGTCGTAAAGGAGGGGTGGTCACAGATTTTTTGAAGAGATATCCCCCCTCTAAGAAGAATCTCCCTGCTAGCTTTATAATTCTCCTGGCTTCGTCTTGATTCGGGGTTAGGGTCCCTCCCTCCAGATATCTCCTATATCATCCATCCACGACATCCCCAGCGCCTTTCAAACATAATTCGTTTCTCCGTCATCTCCTTCGAGGGACATCTTGAGAATCATGATGTGCGAAGTTTCCACCCCCTCCACGCCACAACCTACCCTGGCAAGACCGTCAGCTCGCTCATTTTCCGGTCGTGGGATCTGTATTATTTTGCAGGCTTCGAACTCCTTCATACGATGATGTACCTTCTGCAAAAGCTATTTCATCCTCACTTCCTTGGCCTCAAACCTCCCGTCGACTTGTTCCACCACCAACTGGGAATCGCTGCGTATTTCTATTGGTCTGGCGCTTACTTCGCGGCTAGCTTTATCCCTGATAATACTACCTCGTATTTAGCTTCACTGTTTGACAGTGGAGCGTCGTATTTGATAGTGAATTGTAGCTCTTCCCCCTTCGGGCTTATCAGCAACACTCCTCCCCCTGCCTGCCTATCCGACGAGGACCCATCAACGTACAGAGTCCAGTCCCCATACTCTTCCTCCATCTCGACAGGTGATTCCACTAAGAAGTCTGTTAGAATTTGGGCCTTTATAGCGGTTCGAGGTCGATACTGTAGGTTGAACTCATTGAGCTTATACGACCATTTGGTCATCGTACTCCCGATGCATACTTGCAGTGCATGCTTGAGAGGCTGATTGGTGAGTACAACGATGGGATGTGCTAGAAAGTAAGGACGAAGTTTGCGAGCAGTCTGTACCAAAGCCAGAATGAGTTTCTCTAATGGCCCATATTTAACCTCTGCCCCTTGAAGCATATGGCTGGTATAGTAGATGGTTAAGTGAGTACCATCCTTGTCTTTTGCTAACACCGTGCTGGTGGCGTCCTTTGATACCGCGAGGTATACCAACAGTTCTTCCCCTTTCTCAGGTTTACAGAGTAGTGGCGAGCGTGCTAAGTATTCTTTAAAATCTTTGAAGGCTTTGCTATATTCTTCAGTCCACTCGATTTTTTTAGGATTTTGCAATATTTTAAAGAGCGGGAGTCCTTTGTCTGCCGCTCGAGAGATGAACTGATTTAGTGTGACCATAAGGCCGGCCAACTGCTGGACCTCCTTTACAGTGCGTGGCTCCCTCATTAACTGGATTGCGGCGATCTTATCAAGATTGGCTTCTATCCCCTTTTGGGTCACCAAGTACCCTAACAATTTTCCTCCTTCTACACCGAACACGGATTTCTTGGGATTCAACATTATTCCGTATTTTTTCACTTGGTCAAAACATTCCCTACGGTCCTCCAGGTGCTGCGCTTTGCTAGTGGTTTTACTAGCATGTCGTCTACGTATACTTTCATATCCTTTTCGATTTGGCCGGCGAATACTTTATTCACCATCCTCTGATAAGTTGCCCTTGCATTCTTTAACCCCAAAAGGCATGACTTTGTAGCAGTACAGGCCTCGTTATGTTATGAAGCTAGTCTTTTCTTGATCTTTCTCCCAAAGCTTAATCGGATTGTATCCTTAACATGCATCCAACATGCTGAGCCTCTCGCATCGCGACGTAGAATCTACTAGCTGGTTGATACGAGGCAGTGGTTAGGAGTCTTTAGGACAGGCCTTGTTAAGATCCGTGAAATCTACACACGCCACTTGCCGCCCTGTTTAGGCACTAACACCACATTGGCTATCCATTCAGGGAAATGCACTTCTCGTATGTATCCTATGAGCAGGAGCTTGTCCACTTCCTCTTGAATAATCTTATTCCTCTCATTTCCAAAATTTCTTTTCTTTTGTTTAACCGGAATGGCCTCAGGGCGTACATATAGTTTGTGGACCACCATCTCTTCCGGAATACCTTTCGATCCCCCTTGTTGCCATTCGAAACCTCTTGATTTAAACGCAAGAATGACACCATCCGGGTCGCTTCTTCGGGTGGCAAGCTCCCGCCCAACTGCACAAATATTTTCGAAGGCTCGAGATCCCGGGCTATGAGTTGCACTTCACTGGTTGGGTTCATTCGCTCCTGTTCGATTTTTCTTTCCGTGGTGTTTTCCACACCAAGGGAGGGTAACTTCTTCAGCGCATGACATCTACACTCCCTAGCTTTCCTCTTATCGCCTCGCAATTCCCACACCCCGTGCTCCGTTGTGAATTTCATCTTGAGGCAAGAGGTGGAGACAACCGCCCGCATCGTGTTCAACGTGGGGCTTCCTAGGATGACATTGTAGCTTGGTTGGTTGGCATCGACTACTTGGAAATTGACCATGTGTGTCTTCCTTTGGGGCTCTTCCCCAAGTGAGATGGGAAATTCTATTTCTCCTACTGCTCGGATAACACTTCCCTTGAAGAACATGAGGGCAGTATTCCGTGGGCACAAATGGCGCTTATCCATCCCCATTTTGTCGAAGGTCTCTTGAAACAGGATGCCCACTGAACTCCCGCTATCTATCAACACTCTTCGCACTACCACGTTCGGGATAACTGCGGTGATCACTAGCGCGTTTTCATACGAGAATACCACCATTTCTTCATCCTCCACGGAGAAGGTGATGGTAGGTTTTAATAACATTTTTTCCCTATGCGCGTGATTGCCTACGAGGGACACTCCCAAAATTTCTCTCAAGTGTCTGTTATGAGCCGACCGAGTAGTTCCCCCATATGCTCCTCCTTCGATAAAGTTCACAGTCCTTCCCTGGGGCCAATTTTTGCCGTGTACCTCATCTTCGTTCCTTGGGTGCCCAGTCCCAAATACATCATTCCTTTCTCCGAGCGCACACGACGCCCCTCCAGTGAGTCATACCAAATGTTTGAGTTGCCCCATCTGAATCAACCTTTCTATTTCTTCCTTTAGGTGGAAGCATTCCTCCATAGTGTGTCCCCGATCCTGGTGGAAATTGCAATATCTAGAGGATTGTTGTCGGTCCTCGCTTTCTTTCATTTTGGGGGGCCATCTGAGTTGCTCGCTTTTTTCAATCATCATGAGTGCTTGGGTTCTGGTGGCTTTCAGGGGAGTGTACAGCTCTAGGGGGTGTCCTCGTTCTCTCCGTCTTCCTTCATGCCAGTCATTTCTCCCTTCTTCTAGAGACTTACGATGAACTTCCCTCGGCGCTTCTCTAGTAGGGTGGTGCGTGCCTTTCACCCTCCTGGATTCTTGTATTAGGATGAAGCATTCGCCCTAGCCAACAACTCATTCCAATTTGCTGCGGGCTCCCCTATGAGAGACTCCGCAAAACCACCATTCTTGAATCCTTGAGCTATTATTCCTGATAGGAAAGCCGGGCTTATATTGGGTACCTCTAGGATTTCATTTGCGAACCTCTGTACATAGCTCCGTAGGGGTTCCCCTTCTTCTTGCGCTATGGCAAAAAGATGGCTAGGGTTTTTGGGGTAGCGTTTGTTTCCCGCAAAATGGTGTACAAAACTTCTGGCTAGTTGGTCGAAATTGTGGATAGACCTGGGGGCGAGATGAAAGAACCACTTTTGGGCCCTTCCTACTAGAGTGTTGTGGAAGATCCGGCATAACAGGGATCGTCTGAGCCTAGTAGATCCATAGCCGCGATAAATTGGTCTACATGATCCCTGGGATCCCCTTAGTCCCCTGCATAACATGCTAGCTGCGGGAGGCGCACATGCTCAGGTAACACTGCGGACAATATTTCAGGGGAGAACGGACTTCCTCTCCTTATGCTAGGGGCATTTGGGATAAGTTGCTTGCGCAACTCTTGGAGTTATTTCTGCAACAACTCGATACGAGGGTCCTTTGGGGGGGCCTTCTAATGGGGTCGCATCGGCGAGGGGGCTCGACTGCTACCTACGGACCCCTCGTTATTCCCTGACTGCTGGTTCATTTGGCCTTTTCTGAGCGGATCGTTCATTCCTCTTTGGAGGCGGGGCCAACGTAAAGCCGTCCTAGCTCATCTTTTCGTCGCTTCTTCCAGTAATCCCCTGATATCCTCTACTCCCATATATTGCTGCTCCATTTTCCCACGAGTTCTCGGGGTTTCCTCATCCGGACCAATGCTCCCCTATGGCCCCGCCTGATAAGGCCCCTCATTTTTATGACTCCCTTCCCCAAGGGACCCCATCACTATTCGTCTCTTAACCATTCCCCTAACATTGTTCCTACAGACGGCGCCAATTTGATGTGGTGGGAAATCTTTATACTCAAGAGGGGATGGTTAAGAGATGTAATGATTCCCTCTCTTTTTATGCTAAGGTGATTTTTCTATTTGTTGTACTTTCTCCTGCATATTTCTTTCGTGTCCTCAACAGGAGGATGGAATGGGGTATTAATAGCTTCAACCAAATTGTAAAGGGGGACGCATCTTAAAGATCTCCTTATGATTATGTTGGGATTCAATATATCTTATATTGTCAGCGTCTGTTAGGATTTGCCCCTAGGGCTCGTATTCGAGAGCAGGTTTGTGTTTAATAAAAATCTTCGTATTTGCCTTTGTATGTTCGAGGACCGAGTCTGCTTGCCCCCCCATTTTTCTGTCAGGAGCTGTTGGCTCTTCGAGGGTACGAGGGTTGCCAACGCAATCCTGCCCGAGGAGGCCTTTGTTGGTTAAATAGGTGGTCACTTCTTACTTTACTTAGGGTAGTTATCCGGAAGAGTGGGAGGGAAAATGGCGGGAAACGAGGACCCACTCATCGAATGTCCTCATAATGCACATCCTCGCCTTGCCCCCCGCCGCTTTGTCGATCCGCCTCGTATGGTTCGCCGGCTATTGCTCCTTCCCTCGTACTCAAGCCTTCTTATCGCCTCTTTCCACGTATGTGAACCTCCTTATATCCTCTTTGTTTGGCCTCCGCCTCGTACAGTTTGCCGGCTATTGCTCCTTCCCTCGTACTCAAGCCTTCTTATCGCCTCTTACCTCATATGTGAATCTCCTTAGATTCTTTTCATTTGGCTTCTTTAGGGTACGACTCGTCATCCGTATCATTTTCTTCTTTCCAGAGGGGCCTCACTATACCCCATATCAATGTCCCCCTTTTTTTTTTTTCTTCTCACTCTCTCTCCATTTCATTTCTTCTCACTCTTTCTCTTGCATTTTTATACGTAAAAATGAAAAAATCAACATTCTCTGTTAAATTTGCATTGATCTTTGAAGTTGTTTTGTTCAGGTAACAACTAGAAACCCTTTCTAATCGATTAAAATGCACGCAGTTAATTAATAGTTGTATATATATAAATCAGTTCTGCTTATTTAATTACTGTTGTGAATTGCATGTGTAGGACTAATCATGTTAAGATAGTTGAAGAGATGGATGTACGATCGGGACCAGCTGGGTGTGACGTCGGGGTTTGAGGATGGTGTTACTGCATTTCTTGAATGGGTCAAGTCTTAGCGTGCATATATGGATGGGGAGAAGCTTAAGTATCCATGTCGATAGTGCAAAAATGAAAGGTTTAAAACACCGGACGAGGTAAATTTTGACTTAAGTATGAAGGATTTATGCTAGAGTATTATAATTGGACTTCACATGGCGAGGAGAGGGTGCAGGAATACTTTGATGCATTGATCGCGGTCCCTGTTCTGCAGCAGCAAACGCCAGCTGTTTAGGAGGAGGGTAGTTCACGTTGGGGTGAGGGTCGTCTTCTTGGTCTTCTTATAACCAAGAGGGTGTGTCTGATGATTGTACTAGGTATTGTTCTTCTGATTTCGGGCCTAGTTCATATTACGATGAGGGGCCCTATGATTATGTGTTCGGGCTGTGAGACCAATTTTTTGATGTAGTACATGCTGCCGACCGACTGTTGTGGAATGGTTGCACCCTATCTCAGTTGGCGTCAATTGCAAGTTTGGTAAATATCAAGGCCGGGGGGGAGGGGGGATTTCCGAGTGAACATATGATCAATTGTGTCAGTGGGCTGGTCATATAATGCCCTGTGGTTACACTTTCTCCCCCGATTATTACAATACGAAAAAATTGATAAAAGACTTGGATTTACCAGTTGAGAAGATTGATGCGTGAAAAAATGGCTGCATGTTTTACTGGAGGGACGACATTGTTGCAAGTTCTGTGGAGACGCTAGGTACAAGCCGAACAGGAAGAGAAATCCTAGATACAATAAGTCCCGTATGCCCCTTTTTAGGTACCTGTCGCTTAACCCTCTGTTGCAGAGGTTGTATGCGTCAAAAGCGACTGCCGAGCACATGATGTGACATGCCAACCATCAGATGGAGGAAGGATCCATGTGTCATCCGTCCGATGTAGAGGCTTGGAGGTCTTTTGACCGGACATATCCCGGTTTTGCAGCTGAGCCTCGTAATGTTAGACTGGGGCTGTGCACAGATGGGTTTGCACTGCATGGGCAGTATGGTAAAACTTACTCATGTTGGCCTGTGATACCTACACTATACAATCTCCCATGGGTAATGTGCATGAAGTTTAAGTATATATTCCTGACGATGTGATCCCAAGCCCATCCAATCCCAAACATCTGATCGATGTGTACCTAGAGCAGTTGTTCAAGGATTTGCAAAATTTATGGCATGTGGGTGTACGGACGCATGACAATGCGATAAACAAGGTATTCATGATGTGAGCCGCATTGCTGTGGACAGTGAACGACCTACCCGCTTATGGGATGGCGTTTGGATGGAGTATCGTTGGTGTTATTGGGTGTTCAGTTTATATGTAGGACACACGGGCATTCTATTTGCAGTACGGTGGGAAGGCATGCTATTTTGACTGTCACAGGCAGCTTCTCCCATCGGACCATCCGTACCGCAGGAATAAGAATGCTTTCACTAAAAATCAAGCGGAAAGGAAAGTTGCACGTCAGAGGCTGGCTGGAGAGCAGATCCAAGCCCGTGTCAATACATTTAGTGTTGCAGTGGAACAACCGTTGAATGAACCATAAGGCTACGGTATCGAGCACAAGTGGACGAAGAAAAGCATCTTTTAGGAGCATGAATACTAGGGGGCGTTTCTGATACGACACAATCTTGATATAATGCACATTGAGAAGAATTTGTTTGACAATATATTCAATACCGTGATGGACATAAGGGAACAAATGAAGGACAAACTGAATGCACGAAAGGATCTAAAAATCATATGTAATTGGTCGGACCTTGAGGTAGATGAAAAGAGACCGGCCATGATGCCCAAAGTTGTATATACACTGACGAAGGACCAGATTTGTTGAAATTTGTTGCAATGTTGGTTTATATTGTTTGGAAATTTGTTGAAACTATTGGGCATTTGTTGATATTATTAGCATTGTTGATATTTTTATGTTAATATTGTTAATTTTTTTTCTCTAATTGGGTGTATGTAATTTCTTGAATTTTATGAATTATGTATTTAATTTGTGAATATTTTCTGTAATAATTTTTTTGCAATTTTTCTGTTGAAATTTTCTATTTCTGTAATTTATGAAAATAATCTATCATTTCTGAAAATTGTTGGGTAATTTTTGAAATTTTCTAAAAATAATTGTTATTTTTAAAAAATTATGTTATTATTTTGCTGCAAAATTTGTAATTTTCTATTAATATTAAAAAAATTACAAATTTTCAGTTATTTTTAAAAAATTCTGTCATTTTTTAAATAAACTCTGTTATAATTTTCTAAAAAGTTGTATTTTTCTGTTATTTAGAAGAAAAAAAAATCTGAAAATTGTCTGTATTTTTCAAACTTTTTTTTGGTAATTTTGAAGAAATTCTCGTAATTTAGGATTTAATGAAAAATATGTAAGTTTTAAAAAATCTAAAAATTATTTGGAATTTTCTGTGTTCTCTAGGATTTTTTTTTTTTGTAAACTTTACGAAATTTCTAAAAACTGTTGCAAAATTCTGAAAATTTGTAAATTTTAAAAAAAAATTTAGGAATTTCAAAAATTTTTTGCAAATTTTCTGGAATTTTTGTGGATTTTCTGGAAATTTTCTGTTAATTCTCTAAAATTTCTATGAATTTTTTGGAATTTATATGAAATTAAATATAATATATTGTAAGGATATAGGAAAATATAGGTATTAATTATTATAATATATAATCATATTTATACATACTGTAAGGATATAGAAAAATATAAGGATTTAGCATAATTCTTGAAAATTTAGGAACAATTTTGGGATTTAGTATATATTGTAGGGAAAATATCAATAATCTAACAATTATAGATTAATGTTGGGACTTAGTATGCAATTTTGGGATTTAGTACACATTTTACGAAAGAATTTTGAGATTTAGTATACATTTTAGAAAAAATTTCAAGGATTAGTTAATTACATTGTTAATTATATTTTTCTATAAAATTTATAAAACTAATATTTTGAAAAAATTTGTAGATCATGTCTAGTAGAGATCTGCCTCTTCGTGGAGGTGGATGTACTAGTTGGCATGGCCGTGGCCCGTTGGCTCCACCACCGGCGGCTGCTACTTCCCAAGTTGGGAACGCAATGTTCCGACCATCCCCACCACCTCTATCAACTAAGCCCTCAACTGCCACACCGTCGACAGATCCAGACGTAGACCCGTCTACTCCGCGACCAACCACACAGAGGATCGGACCGTCTATTACCGCACCGGCGGTAGATCCGGCCTGTCCATGGGCTGCACCAACCCCACCACCACCACCACCACCCCCCCCACCATTTGTGCGTCGGTATATCACCCTCGCCGACGGTAGGTACCATTATTTTTTATTTTTGTTATTTATTTAGATTTTTTTCTCATAAACACTAATTAATATATAATTTTCGGGCTGAGCGCAAGATACACGAGCGCATCAACGCTGTGGTGTGAGGACATTATCCCCATCCTTGGGGACGTTTGCACCACATGCCGCCAGAGCACCAGCATTTCTGGTTCGAGAGTATAAGGTACTTTATTTTAATTTTTATTTAATTGTATAAATTTAAATTTTTTTGTTACATATGTTAACAATTTCTTTCTTTTGTAAATGATGTACTGGTGAGACTGTGACGATGAGTCCATGTTCCGCATATTCCACATGTTCGCAAGAAAGTTCATCTGTAAGAGCTTCATTCTCGCCAGATAGTCTCTAATGAAGCAGGTGTGGCTGGCCCACAAGATTTGGCTGCAGTTCCAGTTGTACTGGGATAACGAAGAGTTCAAGAACGAGTCTACCATGAACAAGGCCAATGGGTCGGCCAACCCCGCAGCATCATCTATTGTCTACCGCGGGGGTTCTTCCTCAGTCGACAAGCACAAGAGGAAGATGGTAAGTAATTTTATTTTGTAAAAGCATTTATCAATATTAAATAAAAACACCAATTGTTCCTTTCTTATACAGGAGGCACAGTTCGGTCGCCTAGTGAAGCAGATGGAGTTATTCTCTAGATGCTACAAGAAGAAAGTCGATGCGGTTGGAGAGGGCTAAGGGCAACAGAGGTTGCGGTAAGTACTAATACTTTTAAATTTATTTCCTTAATTTTTTCATAATAATAATATTTTGCTTTGCTTTGTAGGAGACGTTGTAGAAGCTGCTAGAGGATCACTAGCCTCATACCACGATCTATTCTCGGGATATTCCGGTCGAATCGGAGGGCTTGGTGGCAATGACCAAGCAGGATCTGTGGTTGGCAGCGGTTGGGGGCAAGAACAAGGATCGTGTATTCAGCCTTGGTTCTGAGGCCCACGGCCTTAGCCAGACCTATACATCGCCACTGCCACTGCCACCGTTGGACATAGAGGATCGGATGGTCTGACTTGAGATGATGATGGTCGACATGATGGCCATGATGAAGTTCATACAGACCAACAATTCCACTGTTGGCCCATCACAGCCTCCGACAGACCCTCATGCCCTAGACGATGCCGACATTGACGACGATGAGGGGGATGGGGTGTAGATTAAGGATATATATTTTTTTTCAATATTTGTAATTAAATTAGGTAATATTTTTATTAATATAATTTTTTTTTGTAATTATGCATATTTTTGTGTGAATTGCATAACATCATTCTATTGAACTATTTAACCAAATTAAAAAAATAATTAATTATTTTATTTTATTTATATTAATAATTATTATTATATAATTAAAAATAATTAATTAATAAATAATTTAGGAACGGTCTTTTGCGCAGTTAGGGAATGCTAAAATGTCGACCGAGTTGTTCCAATCATGGATCCCACAAATAAGACCATCGTTCCTAAAACCATTCATAACTAGCAATCCAAATAAGGGACAAATCGTGCCTAATTTTATCCCAAAGTTAATGACTATATATCATTGATGTCGCTCCAAATACACATCCTAAGCCCGTGCCAATAGTGTATTCCGAATAAAGATCAGTACCATTTCCACATTCATTCCAAAGTTAGGTTCAACTAGAGTTCCACATACCGTTCCAATATCTATTACCCAGACAAAAGCAAACCATTCCACAATGTAATGCAAACATGAGTGAAGAAATACATCTTTCGTCCACTAAATTGATGCAAACAGAGTTGCAATGATCGTTCCAAATTATGTCAATAACATATCATCTGACCGTTTCAAATATTAATTGAGTGTTCCAAATACCCAAATTATATATTCATACAGACAAACATATGCATGAATGGTTTTTAGCTTGTTCGTCAAAAACAGTTCCAAAATAGGAACGGTCAATGCATAATTGTTCATAAATATTAGGAACACCGTGAATTAAGACGGACAGTCTCCCATTCCATTACCGTTCCAAAATGCCGGTCCAGGTTCATCCAGTGAGTTTTTGCCCGTTTCAAAGTAAAAAATAACCGTTTCTAAGACCGTTTCAATTCCCTCATTTTTTTGTAGTGTGATAGTTGAAAAGAAAAAAGAAAATAAAGAGTATATTAATTACATGTTTCTTATTAAGACCAAAATTCTTGAGACACATATTAACATATTATTTGTGAGAGAAATTTTAGACATTTAATTGGATTTTTGTAGAGAAAAAAATAAAAGAAAAGAAAACGTTGGTGTGAGAACATGGGTGGTTATCGAAAAGGTCATATTTGGTAGACTTGGTATTAAATGAAGATCGCGGATTGCACCTACAAATTAATATCTAAACATATCATATTACCATACCATTGAAAGCCACGGAATTAGTTGAATAAGTAACTCGTAAGATCTATACTAATTATAAAAGAGAAGACTCTTTTGTGTCTAAAAGAGAAGTTATTTTATCAATAACTACATAAAAGTTTCGAATAATTGAAAAGATATATTAATGAACAAAAAACTACACCTAGAATTTAAAAAAAAAAAAAAAAAGAGTATAATATTGACATATATGCACATCAATTTCTTGCAGCACCAACAAAGTTTAGAATATATTACGTAATATACATTTGTATATTATAATATTTATATATTATATTAGACATTATCGGCAATTGTTGATTATGTCCACCGAGGTCTGCTCCAGGTATCCAAGCTCTCCTTTGCAGCACTGTTGAATGCTGGTTTAAAAGCTGAACAATAGGAATCCATGAGATCAACTGCTTGTCGTAACACGTCCAGCGACGAACTCGGTGTTTCGTTCGAGCATGACCTTATTCCTATGGCGCCATAGGGCCCAAGCAATAATCGATGCTCGATCAAATAGCCTCGAATCCAGCGACACCTTCAATCCCCTGAACCAGTTTGCTTTTGAGTCGTTCCAGTTGTTAATAGACCTTCACGGAAGATGCGACAATACCATGTTGCTTCGGAAGAGATGCAGCTTTCTCACGCATTCTTTGTATGAAGCATCCATTACGAAAGCTCCTCCCAGATACATCAAAATGAAATTTTTGCAAAGGATAAGGGCGTCGAGTGGCTTTTCCGTCCTTGAACAGGGCATATCCAAATAACCTCCGAGTATCAATTTCCTCCACACAATCTAGAGAAGAAACATTAAACCATCAATAACTACAAAACTCAAAAATGAAAATGTAAATCAAGCATTGATGGCTAGTAAGAGATTGAAAAAATACCTTCCAATCCTAACTTAATAAACAATAGTTATGCGGTTTTTTGGTTATGGAGAGAGAGAAGAGGGTGGAGGGAGTTTTAGTTTTCACAACGTGTGATTGTGGGGTAGGGAAGGTGGGTTTTGGGGAGAGAGATAAACAGAAGGGTTTGAATAGCTTTAACGTTTTACATTAAAAAGGGTATTTTTGGTACATCAAATTTTTTGTACGAGAACTGTCCAAATGTGTTAACTTTTCATTTTTAGCCTCTACAAATTAATTAAGTCATTTTATAGAAATAGAGAGGTAAATGAATTATGCAAAAATAAAGGATAGTTTTGGTAAATTTGTATAAATAACTTCTTTTTTAGATAAAAAAGAGTTTTTGCTTTTCTAATTAGTATATATATATATATATATATATGTATTGGACAAGAGTGCTGACACCATATCACGTTTCACGATTTCAAAAAATTATCATATCATTAACGATTTCACAACTATCAATTATCACAAAGAATGAATTAATTTAGCAAATAAAAATTTGAAATAGTACTATGAAGCATCTCAAAGAAAATATTTAAAGTTACAATGTTTTAACACCAATTTTTGAACTACCAATAAGAAGTGGACAAAATTATACTTTTTGTCTCGCAGGATAGCAAAATCTACATTTTTTGTTCTTTGCTTCACACAAATTTTAAAATGGTCCTAGAATTGATTATTTTTTATACATTTAATCTCATAACCTAATTTTCGTAAAAAATAGGCGCTGTTATTTTTCAACCAAAACTTGCTTCAGACAAAATGCGTCGAAAAGATTTCAATATTGATATGAAAAGTCTAGACCATTGTATCATATGGGACAAAAAATATCGAGAAAAATTATATTTTTTGTCCCACATAATAAATTGGTCTACACTTCGATCCAAAATTGAATTTTTTCCACTCATTTAGACCCCAGAGCCATTTTTCGTCAAAAGATAATGGCCCCGTCTGAACACGTGATTTTTTCATCTATTTTTTTTTTGGTAAAATATGAGACTAAATTTATTAAAAAAAATCAAATTTAGAAGCATTTTCAAATTAACGTAAAGTAAAGCAAAGGAAGAAAATATTTTCCCCTATCATATGGAGAAAATTGCAATTTTCGTCACAAAATGTAGGGTGGTTCGTAATATTAGTCCCATACTTTTGAAATAGTCAATATTAGCCCAATATTTTAAAAAATATTGCAAAATTAATCCCACCGTTGCAATATTAGTCCCACACATTAGAAAAACGTTGCAAAGTAGTTACCTAAAATTAGTCTCAAATATTGCAAAGTTAGTCCAATCATTGCAAATTTTCATCGTAAGACTAACTTTACAATATTTTGTAAAAATTAAACTAATATTGGCCATTTTAGAAAATATGGAATTAATATTACAAACCATCGAATATTTTTTGGTACCGAAATTACAATTTTTTCTATTATATGGGACAAAAGGAGGGGAAAAAAATACAGCTACTTTGCCTAAGAAATGGAAGATGACAACAAGCTTAACCGATCCTCCACCTCCTCCCTTCCCCCTTCAACTTCGGTGTCATTCGTTGCATCTTTCCTTGCTTCTCTCCTTCACCATTACCCAAATTGTTTTCTATTTTCAACAATTAAGCCTTCAAAGAACGTGCCCACCCACGATCGGACCTCATTAACCGACCGCCGCCATGGCTTCAGCACCACCCGCCGCCGCTGCCGCCGTCGTCGTGGATCACCCCAAGCATGACCTCCAACCTGTACAAGTCAAAACATCCTCCCCACGCTTCCCTCCACCTGCCGGGACCCCGACCTCCAGTACCGCCTCATCCCCCTTCCACCGCCGCATCGGCATCGCTGTGGACCTCAGCGAAGAGAGCGCGTACGCAGTCAAATGGGCTGTGGACAATTATCTCCGCCTTGGCGACACCGTAATCCTCCTCCACGTCCTCTCTACCTCCGTCCTCTACGGCGCGGACTGGGGCCCCACCACCCCCACCACCCCCACCTCGGACAACTCTTTCTCCGTGACGCCACCGGAACAAACGGAAGAAGAATATGATAATTTCACGGCGGCACAAGCAAACATCTTATCACAGCCATTGGTGGATGCCCACATGCCGGTCAAGATTCATATTGTGAAGGATCATGATATGAAGGAACGGCTTTGCTTGGAGGTTGAGAGGCTGGGATTGAGCGCGGTTATAATGGGGAGTAGAGGGATTGGGGCGTCGAGAAGGAGCAGCAATGGCAAGCTTGGGAGTGTGAGTGATTATTGCGTGCAGCATTGTGCCTGTCCCGTGGTGGTGGTGAGGTATAATAAGGAGGAGAAGGCGGCGGCCAAGAAGGAAAAACGCGAGTATCATGATGCCGTTGATCGGAAAAAGTAAAAGGTTCTCTCATCACCCTCTTATACAATACTGCAGCGTTTAATTTGCTAATGCATACAGAAGCTTTGATCTTGATTGTGATTATTTTATTGGGTAAAATTAATGTGAAGTACGTGATCTAGGAGTGAAGATTAAGAGGGGCTAAGTAGTTTTATATGATTTTCATATAGTTTTCATTAGACAATTATAAAACTAATTAATTTATTTTAAGTTTTATGATAAATTAAAGTTCAAACTTACTTCATATGTTCTAAAAGACTTATTTAGTGTGATATGAAGTTATACCTTTTAGTCTTTTGTTACTAAATTTCTTAATCTCAATATGCTATATTTCTTTAATATATTATCTAATTAGTTTCTTCAGAAAGTTCGTCGATCATTTTACTCTGAAACTACAGTCGAATTGATTAATCAACTTATTGAAATTTTAAGATGGACCGAGTATAATTGATTTTGCATCAGAATTGTGGGTCGAAAAAGTTGGCACTAGAATCATGTGTCCAAAAATGCTAGAATTACTTATTCCTCTCGAAAGAGACGGCCTTGAAAGACTTCGGCCTAAGGAACCACCGGTCACTCCAGATAGTAATATTCTCGCTTGTTCCCACTTGCTAGATTAATCCTACTATAATAACATTTGCGCTCCCCAAACGCTCGTCGACGTGAAACTCAAAGTCGATCCTGCATTTGCTTCCAAAAAGGGTGGTCGGGTAATAACGTGCCTTCCAAATTCCAACAAGTAGACTATCCAACTGTTGGAGTAATCACCATGTTTGCTTTGCTAGGAGCGCTCTAGTAAAAGCTCGGGTGTCCTATAAACCACATACGTCCCATCTCTTTCCGTTTGCATAGTTCTGCCTACCATAGCTAGTGAACAAACGGGGTTGGATAAAACAAGACATTACACGTGTTGGAATCAAAACAAGACATTACACATGTTCAAATCACCTGAAGCACGGCCTTTATTAACACTTCTCTTCGTACCTGAGATAAGAGCTTCTCCTTCCAATATTTTCATCCGCCATTTGATCTCTCCATAATTGTTGAGCAAAGCCCCATTTTCATCTTTCTTACAATTGATGGGAAGCCTAGGTACCTCTCATGATTATCCACAACCTATACCCCCAGTATATAAGCTAGCCTCCGCCTAGTTGATGCTTGCAAGCTCTCACTAAAAGCCATGGTGAGAACGTCTTTGCATATTTACCGAGTATGTCCTTGATCCACTCTATAGCCTGTGTGGTTGCCTCACGAAAGAGCAACATGTTGTTAGTGAATAGGAGATGAAATACTTGAGGTCCCTTGCAACAGACATGTACTCCCTCCAACCGTCCGTCCTCATTCCACTTCGGCTTGTAGAACACAATTGAGAGCCCTTGCACAAAAGAAGAAAAGATAAGGCGATACAGAGTCTCATGCCCTATCTTTCAAGGTCATTGGATTCCCCTCTTAGGACACAGATGACCAAACTATTGACCGTGTAACGTAATAATAATAATGAAATTAACAAACTTAATCAACAATTTTGTAAGTTTTAATATTTTTTTTAATATGACACATATAAATTCTATGATATATTTTAATATTTATTTGTAATTTCTTATACTTTTTGAAATTGACAAGTTCTAACAATTAAATTATATATATACATATTAATAATATAATTTTATTAAAAAATTATACAAATAATTAAAAAATATACTAAAAATTATACCAATAATTATGAGCTCGAGCCCGATCACGAGCTCGAGTAGCTTTTTTGCAAGTGCGGATTTGACATACCGGTAAAAGCTATGGGGTTGCGAGAAATGGTATGGTTTACAAGAACTGGAACAAATTTTCAGTAGGAATGTGTAAGGTTGCAAATTGAAAGAATGATTGTCTTCCATCCCATTCCCCCTTTTTCACCATCATGTGTGGCTCACGGGCTCTTATAATTGGACACAGACTTGATGACAAGGATCAAATGTGTGCAAAATTGTAACTTGAGGGACCAAATATGTAAATCGTAGAATATGGATGACCAAAATCGTTTTAGTGATAAAGTAAATGGACAAAAAATATAAATTTCCCTCATGGAGGCAAACAGAAATTATGGTAAGTTACATGAACACCCCCTAAGGTTATGTCTACTATCCAAACGCCTATGCTCTTAGCAAAATTATAAGTACACCCCCTAAGGGGTGTCTATTTAGTTTTCCTCAATATTTGTTTGTGTAAGTTTTTTGTCCTTGAGGAGGCGTTAAATTACAATTACAATTTCAACGGATGTATTTATAATTTTTTTAAAAACATGGAGCGTTTGTGTAATTAGAGTCTAACCTCGAAGAATATCGATATAATTTACCCCAAAAATTATATTCGAGGCTTGTTGTATGGTCAGAATTGGTTTCTTCCTTGTTATTATGTACAATCAGAAATTTTAACTTAAATTGGGTGACTATTCGTCCGAAGTGTTCCTATTTATAAAGAGCTTATTTCCAATTTCATCACTTTTCTGTTGCAAGAATCTGAACTTATAATTCCTAAAAGGAAGTGAGAATGCTTTAAACTTTATCATTTTATTTTTCCCTACTGTTTCCTTGAAAACTAATTAGGAGTAGTCCTCGTTGCGCTGCCTCCACTCGCTCACTCCGCTCCGCTCCCATATCTGTCGCTTTTTAGTATATAAGCTACCTAACAGTTCTTGATGATCTCTAACACTTTGTGGCTCTGGTTGGATTTGTAAATATTCTGTATATATAATTACACTAATACTCCTTGTAAAATAGTTAAATTGTGCAAATTGTTCTCGTACTTTGGATACTTTATCATTAAAACAATGTAATCCAAAAAAGTAAAAGAATCCTTTGTATCCTCCGATGATAGCCCAAATACTTACAAAAGATAGTCCAAAAGCAAAATGATTGTGTGAATTCTTTACCCTTTTGTCCAAAATAGGTTCTTCTGCTGCCTAGAGAAGGAAGGAGAATTTTGAACCAGGAAGTAGCGTCGTCTTATTTGGTATTGGATGAGGATAATGTAGATAGATACACTGAAATCGCAGAATTTTTTCGTTCCATAATTTAAACTCTGTGCACTTTTACTGACATTTTTTGCGAGATTTTTGAAAATAGTCTCATAACTTTAAATATAAAATTCCCTCCTTCAGTCCCCTACCTACTTCTGTTAGGAAATTGACAGAAAAATCACGTGCAACTCACCACGTGCAACTCACGTGGCCGTTTCACTCCATTCTTAAAAGATAATGGCCATGTATAACTCTACGTGATTTTTTCTGTCAATTTCCTAAAAAAAGTTGTCAAGAGGACTGAAATGAGACCTTTTGCAAGTTGCAGAACTATTTATGAAGATCTTGTGAATATTGAGACTAAAAATGTACTTAGCCTATGTTATGGAATCAAAAATACAATGTCTCCTTTGCTTGTCCATAGTTCTAAGTCCAGTTCTGCTTTGTAGAGAAGATGGGGAGTTTGTTAAACAGCTAACAATAAGATATACATTCATCTTGCCATTCTTAATGCTTTGTACTTCAAAAGGATTCAAAATTCAGAATCACTGGCATTGTCAACATATCCATAATACATACTTCCTTGGTCATCTGGCTAAGTCATGCCTGGAAAATGGTTTACCATCCTCATGAAGTCTTCTTAATGCTCTACCCACTAAGAAATTTATAATTTAACCATGTCTAATTTTCATGGTTAATAATAAATAGTCATAACAAATAAGCATTGATCACGATCACGTAACAGTTGTTGGTCATTGTTCTTGCGAGGGTGGCTAAAACATACAGCCATGACAAATGTTCTTACTATGGTTCTTAGCAGTGGCAAATAATTTTTTCACGATGGAAAAACGAGTATTTTGTATCATTTTGGTTTATATTAGTTATTTATCACGATTTTTTGCCATAACCATTAATATTGTACTCAATAGTATTTTTTTTTCTAGTGAGTCATTGTGCAAAAAAAAACATGTTTGATTACTTCCTTTTGGTTCATTGATGTAGTGTGAAAAACACATTTATGTTAACATGTAAGTGGTGTTAGCAAAATTATATACAATTAATGAAGCATCTGAATTCATTTTACTTTGCAGTGCCCATGAAGCCATGAGTTGCGGAAAGAACTAAAGAGAATATTTTGTTCCTTCTTTTCTTTTTCTTTTTCCTGAAATGTGTTTTGGGGTAGACGTAGAGGCAGCCATTTTTTTTTTCTTTCTTTTTCTTTTTGTTGATATATATATGTTAGAAACTTTCTGCTGCTTGGATACATGCTGTGTCTGTGGCAGACCTTTGTTGTTTCTTAAATCTCTCCATATATGGCTCTTAATATACAATGTTCATGTCTATATTCAACACGGGAAAATTGCGTTTTTAGTTCTATAACTTAGGCATTGTATATTTTCAATCTCATTGTTTACGAGATTCTTGAAAGTAATTTCATTTTTCACAAATAGTCTCATTTCGGTCATTTCATATGCAATTCACATGATCGTTATCTTTTTCGAATCGATGGAAATGACCATATATGATTTGCAAAAGTGTTTTTTTTTTCTGTCGATTTCCTAATAAAAGTCGGTAAGACGACTGAAATTAAGAATTTTTTGAAGTCACTACAAGAAATAAGGAGTTGTATGACAATACTTATTGTCACAAAAAATTAGAATTTTGTCACAATGTTGTCACAATACCTATGTCACTAATTTCTTATAGTGACAATAAAAAGTCCATGTCGCATTAGCTCTTAGCTTTTAATGACAACTTGAATGTTGTCACAAATCACTTTGAATTAGAGTTAATACAAATATACAACTCATTACTGAAATGTAGAGCTCTTGTCACTATATAACTCCAAGTTGTCACTAAATAGGTTATGTCTATTGACAAGAAATAAACTATTAGTTGTATTTATTGACAAGAAATAAGTTGTCACTAAAAATATTATGTTTAGTGACAAAAAGTCATCTTGTCACTTCATTATAAAACTTGGAAAGGTTCAAGCAACCAAGTAAAAGTTATCAATTCACAAAGCTTAACTACAACAACGATCACGTACTTCAATTAAAAAAAATAAGGAAAATCTATCAAGAATTTACACAAAATAGAAAGTGATACCTCCATATATCGAACTGAAAAGCATGATTTTTTATTATTGCATAGAACAAATCTGTACTATTTATGATTATTCCTAGATTATACATATGCATTATCTTTACATGAGCAGAGCAACCAAGATTTGTCTTTATTTAATGAGATTAAAGAAAAGCAAAAATGAAATAAATCTATAATAGAAATCGGAGACACATTAGCTTTGTGCACTCCTCCCATAATCCTTGCGACAACTTCATGTTGTAATTCTCTTTCCTAGTTGCCTCTATGCTAAAGGCCCGTGGCAATTGAGAAATTGCGCATAGTAATTGCTAATCAATATTACAATGTCAAAAATCATTCACTATTAAATTAAGGGAAAACTACATTCCAACTGTTAAAATCAAGAATTCACCTTTGTACATAACATGGGATGTTATCGTTTCTACTTTTCTTTTTATTCTTTTTTGAGGGGAAGGGAAAATGTAAACTTTCATATATGTAAACAAAGAGTACAAGTACAACAATGGGGGCTCGCCAAACTCGGATCCACGACCATGTGCCAAATCAACACAGTCGTGTTACATTCTGTAATCAAAGTTGCGATGAAACCCAACAGAACACGGCCGAGTGGAGATGCTCACACGGCCGTGTAACTCAATGTTGCCACACAATTTTCCAGAGCCTACACGTTGCCAAGAGCTGCAAGGACGGGGGCCGAGCAATGCTCGGTAATCTATTCCGGATCTGCTCAATAATGAGCCCAGCGAGTGCCTCTGGACTCCGAAACTGCTGTTGGAAACGCCGGTTGTTCCCATCCATCCACACATGATAAACCAATGCTGCAAGGAGTAACCTATACGTGGCATTGAGGAGGTGTTTCCCCCACCACCGCCATGCCGCGCATGCCACTCCGCGTTGCCAATCCGGGAAGGGCCATATGAACTTGACTTCCTTCTTACAAATACGGAGAAGAGACGCCGAGTATGGACACGTAAAAAAGAGATGTTGATGGCTCTCTGGTGCTATACCTCCACATAAAACACAACCACCATCCAAGTGCTGAAGCCATAGCCTGTTGGTGCTAGACAATCGCTCCTGAATAGCAAGCCATAAGATAGAACAATAGTGCGGGATCTTCACCAGCCCTCCTAACAATACTGCCCAACTCAATTAAGGGGGGGTCTCGAACAAACAACCATAATGCCGAGGATGTGGAGAATGCACCATCATGTGATCGCCAAGTGATGGAGTCCACCAATCCCCCAACCGATGGGATGGAACCCATGATCTGCATCACCTCAAAAGATGTATCCGCCGGCGAAGCCCAATCCCCGTCACGAATCACCTCCAGCACCAAAGACCTATCATGGAGACCCATGACAAGGGGACCACTAGGGTAACAAAGACGCAGGATTCCCAATGGGTGCCACGGATCTTGCCACAGTAGGATCCGGCCACCATTGCCTACCGTGATGATGATGCCTCTTACTACCTCCACACGAAGTTCCAAGAGCTATTTCCACCCCCAAGACCCCGTTCCAACACCAACCAACCAAATAGACTTGCGTCTCAAGCGGTAACACCGTATCGACCTGACCCACAGTGAGGTATTCTAGATATCAGTAATATTCCACAGATGTTGACTCATTAAGACTTTATTCAACATAAGCACAGGCTAAATACCCAATCCGCCACACTCAACTAGTCGACAGACGGACTCCTATGCCACCTTAGCAACCCCCGTCTCTGAGTTCCCACGCCATAAAAACATCCGAAAGCGCTTATCAATCTTTCGAACCACACCATTTGGGAGCAAGAATATGGAGGCCTAGTAGACATGTAATACCGAGAGGACGGATCGGATGAGCTAGACCTGCCCCGCAAAGGATAGTAAGTGGGAGTCCCATGCATGAATCCGGGCATCTAGTTTCTCCTGGAGCGACCGACAATTACTCAAACGTGAGTCTGGAGGTGATAAGGGGAACCCCCAAATACCGAATCCGAAGCTCACCCACGGGGAACCCCATGAGTTCCTGCATCTGTTGCACGTTCTCGATGCCTCAGAGAAGAAAATAGTGCTTTTCTGAATATTGGCCTGAAGTCCCGAATAACTGGAGAACTCTACTAGCCCTTGTTGAATGAGCTGCAGCGATCGGGCATTAGCTTCACAAAAGACCAATAGGTCATCTGCAAACGTGAAACCCAAAAACTGGTTCTACTCTGATACGTCTCTTCAGGCCTGCATGGAGGAGCTCCATCATCAATATGAACAAGTACAGGAACATGGGATTCCCCTGTCAAAGACCCCTTGCTGCCTCAAAGAACCCCTGTGGTTGTCCATTAATGCAAATAGAGTACGATACAGCACAAACACATTCTTTGATCCAGTGTAGAAATTGGTCATGAAATCCATACAACTGCAACGCCGCTTTCAGACAATCCTAATCCACGGTATCATAAGCCTTCCGTAAATCAATCTTTAGAGCACTACTCTTTGGAAGACTCACCCAGTTGTATCCAAACAGGAGCTCCTTGATATAATAGGTGACTGTGAAGCCAATCTGATTGGGCTAATGTAACCTATGTTTGAACAATTTCTGTGTTTTAATAATTGTCATTAATAAGAAAGTGATATTCATTTGGATCAATACTTTGTTTGTGTTCACTTACTACTTTATATTAACTGTTTACTGCACAAGCAAAGCCTACAGACTGAAACGACATTCCGAAAAACTAGAACTGCGCATTAGATGGTAGTTCATGAAATCAGTTTCTGTGGATCGGTCTGAAACACTCCAAGTTAAGGAATCTCGAGATAGGGTATCGAGAATCCGTGTGAGACTTGCACTAAGCAATTGCAGTCGCGTTTCATCGACAAATGACGAGGCTCGTCCATGCAATGTTAGTGGGTCAGCCAGCTAGGTGCCAGCTGACTGAGGTGACTCGTGGGAACCGTCATATGGAAGACCTTGAGTAGGGTCAGTTGGTATGACTTGTATTCCTGTTTTCAATAGTACGAATTTGATCCTCAGACTTGAGGGATTAGTGAGATCACCTACACACCGTACCTGCATCTTAGATATGGCAAGAGGCTACCAAGTCCAGTGACTCGGTTGTCATAAGCTCTATCTAGTGCAGTCAACATGTGTAGTGTGACAGTAGGTTGTAAGAGAGGAACTATCTCCTGTCAGAAGATTGACAGTAATGTCTCACTTTATTCTGAGACTCGTCCCTAATAAATCTGTGGTCACAGTAACTAAACAATGGGTAGGACCCCTGTGACATTTAGTGTGGACGAAGATGGGCTTATGTCAAGAATGGGTACCTACAGATCCATGCCCTAGACTTTAAGTTGTGAGATAGTATATGGAAGGATAATCGTATTGAAGAACCTTAATGTTCATGCCATAAACATTCACCTAATCTCTAATGTCATGGACCGTTCCTAGACGGCCACCCATGGTGACGGACGAATTCCCTTCATAAGATGATTGGGGATTCGGCCAAGTCTAGCTGAGGGTCAACCTAAAGAGTCACACACAATCCGCTGTGAAAAGGTATTTAATTTAGAATTAATTTAAGGAGATTGAAATTTTAAATTAGATTAAATTGGTTCCCATTTCTTTCTTGGATTGTTGATTCCTTTAATTAGATTAAATAGAATTAACTAATAAATTATATTTATTGGAATCAATAAAATAGGTTTAAAATAAATATTCATTATTTATTTAAAAGCCCTATGGTTCATTTAAATAGGATTTAAATGTTCCATAATTAATCCATCAAAGTGATGGACGGATGAGATCAAAGAAGAGAGAACAAAGGCCTAGATTAGCTTGACTAATCTAAGTCTAATTTGACTAGGACTTTGACTATGTCAAAATCCTAGTCAAACTATGCTTCTTAGAGTTGGAGTTTGAAGAGGAATAGGATTCCACTTCTATAAATACTCCTAGAATGAAACTTTAGGAGGATGATCAACTTGTGAACACACACATACACACTAAGGCTCGGCCTCTCTCTCTCTAGTTCCTTGTGAACTTTAGGAGGATTGATCACGTTAATTAATACCGCTTGATCGATCCATCCTCCCCTAAATATATATATATATATATACATGGTTTTTTGCTAGCACGGGGATCAAGAAACCGGACAGAATGCGTGGACGGTTTAGAGGATTTCTACTATTGGAGTCTTGGTGGCAAAACGGTGAACAACGTGTGTAGCAGTTTGAAAACAAAACTACAACCGGGTAGGTTCCTTTTATTATGTTTTCGATTTCAACCCTATGGCCACCATGATTTGTATGCTTCGTTTATTCATGAGATACACCAAACACCCAGGTGGTTCAAAGGAACACCCCTTCAACCTGTTATTTACGTTTATGTACAACCATGTTTTATTTTTATATCGTGTTTTCGCATTCGTGCTCCTCCCGGGACGATCCACACGCCATGCATTGGCTTTCAGTAATATCAAAACCTGGTTCTGTGTGTAGGCCTAGGGTTTTATCTTCTATACGTGTAAAACATGATTTACGTTGCTTTTATTTACATTTTAAGCATGTAATTTTTCATGAGATTAATCGTATTGTTTTAAAAGAAATCTTGGTGTTCTTGATTTCTTGAAAAACGCAACTGAAAAATAAAATGAAACAGAAAATGTAGCACGTGGCAGACGCTGGCTGACTGCGCGCGCAATGTGCATGGCCAGGCACACGCGCAAGCAGAGGAGCCTGTGCGCGGCCGCCGGCCAAGCGCGCAGCAAACAGCGCTGCCGGCTGCGCGTGCGCATGCAGGCTCCATCGAGTGTGCCCAGTGCGCGCGCACGCGCTGTAGGCCACGCGCGCACGCTGCGTGGTAGGGCAGCGTGCACAGGCAAGGGTGCCTGTGCGCGGCCACCCGGCCAGCGTTTCCAGCGTGCGCGCACGTAGGCAGATCCTGCATGCGGCCGCGCGCGGACGCAGGTAAGAGTCTTGCGCACGCGCCCGGCCGGCGCGCTCAGCGTGCGCAAGAGGCAGGCTGGGGCCGTCAGCCTGTCTGTTCCCGCAGGGCACCGCCGGCAGCGGCGGCCCTCAGCCCTCTCCGGTTGATTTTCTTGTTTTATTTTTAGAATTAATTTTCTGAAAATATTTTTATTTCTTTTGCATGTTTCTCTTAAAGACATTATTTGAAATATTCTATTTTTTTGATTTGGAACCACAAAATTTAATATTGTTTGAATAATGAGGAAATATTTTCCTAACAAGAAAAGGATTGCCATTGTTACACTAATTTTGAATTTAGAAATTATTTTTTATTCTTTTATGAATTGTTGATATTGGATATCATGGATTATGTGCAATATTGATCATTGGATATCATGGATTATGTGGATTGAATAATAAAGGATGATCACAAGCCCTAGACCGGATGTATGGTTTTAATTTTATGATGGACTTGTTTGCCTCGTTTATTTTCCCTCTATCTTTTTCTGGTTGCCTTGAAATTATAAAGGTTTCTATCTCCCTCCAAATGTACTCCTCTTGGTGTTCGCCGGGGTTTCTTTTTTTAATTGTAACGAGAGTAGCCTAATGGTGAGGATGTATTTTATTTTCATGAAGAAGATGAAGGATGGCCCAAAAAGGAGGATCCAAGGAGTTCCATGGGGTCCCAGTGGAAAAGAGGCAAGGCCCATCAGTGTATTGATGGGTTACTGTTATTGAATGTAATAGTGTAGGACCAACCTTAGATTGACCATAGATCCACTGCGGGCTCAGTGGGCCGCATAGGACTCGGGCTTGTGATCATCCAATAGGGGAGTGCTGGGCTTTTATTTTCCATGTGGCTTATATGATGGATGAATGATTTATTTATCGTATTACTGCTATGTCATGCAAATCGTTTTATGCATAATGTATGTATGTGCTGTAATGAGATCTCGGTCATCAAACTCTCACTTGGTTGGACCAAGTTGAATATTAGACCCTTAATAAATGGACTAGAACTCTAGGAGTCCGTCCAAGCCTTCCATCCATCACAAAGTGAGGAAGTTAGTTTTAGTCAATTGTGTGGTCTCACGAGTCGTGGCGCGTCTCTTGTCCTGAAAATAAGCTGCACTTTGTTGTGAACGAAGTGAATACACTCCTGTTGCCTGTCTCACGAGTTGTGGGGGTAGCAGTAAGTGCTATGATTTGGTTGATTGGGTAGGGTCTAATGCCTGAATAACGCGATTCGCTTGGAGTCATCGGGATCACATAAAAGGGTGAGGCAAAACACCTTGGAATCTCGCAAGACGAGAATGGTATGGATTACCTCCCACAAGTTGTTTTCATGCAAATCGTAAAAGTAGGGCATGAAAAACATCGTTGTGGATCCCAAGCCCACTATGAAAGGGTTTTCTAAAAACAACGTTTGAGAGTGCCGTGTTTTCGTAGAAATAGTGGGAGAATTAAATGATTGAAGTCCAAGTCTTTAATTTTATTAAAAATAATTTTAATTCTACTGATTATATTCTATTTCTAAATATAGATTTAAAACCATGTCTAAGAACCCGTTATCAATCATACTTGAGACAAACAAATTCAATAGAATAAATTTACAACGACTGGTTGCGTTCTGAGGGTAGTCCTCGATTATGAGAACATAGGCTATGTCATGGACAAGCTGTTTCCTCAGACTTTGCCAAAAGGATCCACGCCTGAAGAACGTGAGACGTTCGAGACTTGGCATCAGGATAACCGGAAAATCCGTAGCATCATACTTGCATCTATGACAAATGAGATATAGAAGCAGTATGAGAGGCTAGACGACGTTCCTTCCATAATGGCTCGCCTGAAGGATTGTTATGCAATCCTGAACCGGCATACTAGGTATGTCGCAACGAAGGCGTTCTTTGAAACTAAAATGACCGAAGGGTCCTCTTTACATGAGCATGGGGTCAAGATGCTTACCTTAGTGGAAAAGCTCGAAGACCTCAAAGCAGGGCTCAATAACGAGACGTACATTGATGTGATCCTACAGTCACTCCCACCCTCCTTCGACAAATTCATTGTTAACTACAATATGAACACTCTTGACAAGGGTATCCATGAGGTGATCAATATGTTGGTGCCATCCGAGGCGACGACCAAAAAGTCTGCACCATCGGTATTGTTTGGAGAGGCTTCGACTTCCAAATGAAAGGCAATGGTGCCGGACGTTGGAAAAGGAAGAAGGGAAAGGGAAAGGCCGTCAAAGCTACTGCCAACGCTAGGAGTGTCCCCGTTGACAAGGTGTGGAAAGGCAAAGGGAAAAGGAAAGTTGACTCGAAGCAAAAGTCGAGGGCAAATGACGTATGTATTCATTTTCGTGAGAAAGGGCATTGGAAGAGGGATTGCCCAAAACTCCTTTCCAAGCAATGTACATTTGTGATTGAGGTTAATATGGTTACTAACTCTGCCTCTTGGTATTAGATACCAGTTGTGGAGCTCACATTTGCAATGACTTGCAGGTGTTGAAAAAAAGTAGAAAACTGAGTAGCGGCGATATAGCACTAAAGCTTGGCAATGGCAAGGCCATTTCTGCAGAAGCCACGCCACCTTAGTAATTAGTGATCGTATTCATATAGATTTAGAGCAAGTTTATTATGTACCTAGCATGATCAAAAACATCATTCCATTCCATTGTTAGATAATAGTAGTTATGAGTTTTCGATCAATAAAAATTTCTTTTATTTGATGAAGGGTGGATTTGCTCATCTGCTTGGTACACTTAATAACGAACTCTATCCTGCAACAATCAAATTTCATTATGAATGCTCAACACAAATGGAAAATAGATAATGACGGGGACGAACAACTGTGGCATGCAAGGCTAGGTCACATATCTCAAGAAAGGATGAAGAAATTGGTAAACTTAAAGAACCTAGAGGTTGGGAATTTGAGCCATCTACCAACTTGTGAATCCTGCCTTAAAGGGAAAATGACCAAGAAGCACTTTGTAGGACAAAGCAGGCTTGCCACAAGTCTATTGGATTTTGTCCATACAGAAGTGTGTGGACCACTAAGGACACAAGCCAGAGTGGATTCTCCTGCTTCATAACCTTCGCCGATGATCAATCATGGTACGGTTATGTTTACCTAATGAGGTACAAGTCTGAAGCTCTTGAGAGGTTTAAAGACTTCAGACTTGAAGTTGAGAACCAAACTGAGTGCAAAATTAAAGTCCTACGATCAGATCGAGGTAGTGAGTACCTTAGTAACGAATTCCTCGGTTATCTAAAAGAAAACGGTATAGTCTCTGAATGGATACCTCCCGGGACACTGCAGTTAAACGGCGCCTCTGAAAGGAGGAATCGAACCCTGTTAGACATGGTCCGATCCATGATGAGTTTTACCGAATTGTCCTTGTCTTTTTGGGGCTACGCACTGGAAACAGCAGCCAAGTTGCTAAACTTGGCGCTGATCAGTGCCATGACCCGAACACCATATGAGATATGAAACGGCAAGCCTGCTTCCTACAAATACTTGAGTGTGTGGGGTAGCCCTGCATACGTCAAGAGGTTAGTGGGAGACAAGTTAGAATCAAGGTCTAGCTTGTGCAGGTTCATTGGATACCTTAAAGAACTATAGGTTATTATTTCTATGACCCCTCGGAACAAAAGGTCTTTGTTTCAAGGAATGCAGTGTTCTTGGAAAAAGATTTTCCAACGAGTGTCCAACGTGATGAACTGATCCTTGGGGAATCAAGTGAGACAAATCAGTCATCAACACCAGAAGCTGCGGATACCTCACTTAGAGGTTTTAGGATAAGTACCTAATGGATCGAGCTACCTCGGGAGATCAGCATGCCAGGCATGTCGAACAGTCTCACGAGGAGCCAACCACGATACTGAACCGCCAGCTCCTGTCACATCTGCGCCCACAGTCACCACTGACGTTCCAGACCTCCGTAGGTCTGCTAGAGTGCCTCACCCTCCCATGAGGTATAGCTTTCTAAGCATGACCGGTCAATTGGATAAGGATCCCAAGACATACGGGGACGCGATGCCTGACATCGACTCGGAAAATGGCTTGAGGCCATGAAGCCAAAATGGACTCCATGAACACAAATCAAGTGTGGACACTTGTAGACCCACCCAAAGGCGTTAAACCAGTCGGATGTAAATGGGCCTATAAGCGTAAACTTAGCATTGAATAAGACGTTACCACCTTCAAAGCTAGGCTAGTGGCGAAAGGATACACTCAACGACCTGAGGTTGACTTTGGGGATACCTATTCGCCAGTAGCCACGACTCAGTCCATTCGTATCCTTCTTGCCATAGCTGCATGGTATGACTATGAAATATGCCAGATAGATGTGAAAGCGATATTTCTCAACTGTTTCATTCAGGAAGATATCTATATGGATCAACCGGAGGGATTCACGGTTGTTGGAGAAGAGCAGAAGGTCTACTGTATCCAAAAGTCCATCTATGGCCTCAAACAAGCATCCCGTAGTTGGAACATTCACTTTGATGAAGTCATACAAGGATATGATTTTATCAAAAACAAATATGACCCTTGTGTATACAAGAAGGTTAGTGGGAGCTCCGTAGTGTTCCTAGTGCTTTATGTGGACGACATTATACTCATACGGAATGATGTTAGAATGTTAAGTAACACAAAAATATGGTTATCCACACAACTTTCCATGAAGGATTTGGGTGAAACTTCCTATATTCTAGGCATTCAGATCGTTAGGGACAGATCTAAGAGAACGTTAGGATTAACCTAAAACTCGTCTGTGGAGAAAATCCTAAAAAGATTTTACATGGATAACTCCAAACGAGGTTTCCTTCCCATGAGGCATGGGATAAAGTTATCCAAGAAACAATCTCCCAAGACTAATGATGAGCTTGAAAGGATGAAGAGCGTCCCTTATGCTTCTGCCATAGGCAACATCCAATACACGTTCACTGCACAAGGCCTGACATCGCTTACGCCTTAAGCGTAACTAGTAGATATCAGTCTTATGCAGGCGAGGCACATTGGAATGCAGTCAAGAGCATCCTTAAGTACCTAAGGAGGACTAAGGACGTGTTCTTGGTCTATGGCAATGGAGAGTTAATTCTGGAAGGTTTTAGCTGCGCTAGCTTCCAGGCGTATGACGACGATGCCAAGTCTCAGCAGGGTTATGTGCTCAAACTCAATGGTGGTGTGGTGGCATAGAAAAGTTCCAAGCAAGAAACCACAATTGATTACACCACTGAGGCCGAATACATAGCAACTTCAAAAGTTGGCAAAGAAGCAGTTTGGATGAGAAACTACATCCAAGATTTGGGTATGGTGCCTAGCATAGCCAAGCCTGTAGTTATCTTCTGTGATAACAACGGAGATCCCATCACCGATCCAGGCACATTCTTAGATGCTACAACTTTTTAAGGGAAATGATAAGAAGAGGTGACGTTCGGATGGATCGAGTCAGCTCAGCAGACAACACAGCAGACTCGTTGACAAAGCCTATGTCACAAATTGCTCATATGCAGCATCTTGAGAAGATGGGGATTAGGCATATGAGCGATTGAATTTAGGTCAAGTGGGAGATTGTTAGAATAGGTGACCGTGAAGCCAATCTGATTGGGCTAATGTAACCTATATATGAACAATTTCGGTGTTTTAAGAATTGTCATGAATAAGAAAGTTATATTCATTTGGCTCAATACTTTGTTTGTGTTCACTTACTACTTTATATTAACTGTTCACTGCAGAAGCAAACCCCACATACCAAAACGACATTCTGGGAAACTGGAACTGCGCATTAGATGGAAGTTCATGAAATTAGTTTCTGTGGATCGGTTTGAAATACTCCAAGTCAAGAAATCTCAAGATAGGGTATCGAGAATCCGTGTGAGACTTGCACTAAGCAATTATAGTTGCGTTTCATCAACAAGTGACGAGGCTCGTCCATGCAATGTTAGTGGGTCAGCCAGTTAAGTGCCAGCTGACTGAGGTCACTCGTGGAAACCGTCATATGGAAGACCTTGAGTAGGGTCGGTCGGTATGACTTGTATTCCCGGTTCCAACAGTACGAATTTGATCCTCAGACTTGAGGGATTACTGAGATCACCTACACATCGTGCCTGCATCTTAGAGATGGCAAGAGGCTACCAAGTCCAGTGACTCAGTTGTCATAAGTTCTATCTAGTGCAGTCAAGATATGTTGTGTGATAGTAGGTCCAAAGAGAGGATCTATCTCTTATGAGAAGGTTGACAGTAATGTCTCACTTTATTCTGAGACTCGTCCCTAATAAATCTGTGGCCACAATAACTGAACAATGGGTAGAGCCCCTGTGACGTTTAGTGTGGATGAGCCTAGGCTTAAGTCAAGCATGAGTACCTACAGATCCATGCCCTAGACTCTAAGTTGTGAGATAGTAGATGGAAGGATAAACGTATTGAAGAGCCTAAATGTTCACGTTATAAACATTCACCTAGTCTCTTAGTGCCATGGACCGTTGCTAGACGGCTACCCATGGTGACGGACGAATTTCCTTCATAAGATGATTGTGGATTCGGCCAAGTATAGTTAAGGGTGAACATAAAGAGTCACACACAATCCACCCGTGACAAGGTATTTAATTTAGAATTAGTTTTGGGAGGTTGAAAATTTTAATTGGATTAAATTGGTTCCTTTTTCTTTCTTGATTTTTTTTAATTAGATTAGATAGAATTAACTAATAAATTAGATTGATTGAAATCAGTAAAATAGGCTTAATATAAATATTAATTATTTATTTAAAATCCCTACGGGTTATTTAAATAGGATTTAAATATTCCATAATTAATCCATCAAAGAGATGGACGGATGAGATCAAAGAAGAGAGATCAAAGGCCTAGATTAGTTTGACTAATCTAAATGTAATTTGAGTAGGACTTTTGACTAGGTGAAAATCCTAGTCAAAATCATGCTTCTTAGAGTTGGAGTTTGAAGAGGAATATGACTCCACTTCTATAAATACTCCTAGGATGAAACTTTAGGGGATGATAAATTTGTGAGCACACACACACACACACACACACTAAGGCTCGGCCTCTCTCACTCTCTCTCTCTCTCTCTCGTCCCCACCCTTTTTCCTCCAAGAAAGTTTCTAGTTCCTTGTGAACTTTAGGAGGATTTGATCACGTTAATTAATAACGCTTGGTCGATCCCTCATCCCTACATATATATATACTTGGTTTTTCGATAGCACAGGGATCAAGAAATCGGACGGATTGTGTGAACGATTTAAGAGGATTCCTACTATTGGAGTCTTGGTGGCAAAACAGGGAACAACGCGTATAGTGGTTTGAAGATAAAACTACAACCGGGTAGGTTCCTTTTATTATGTCTTCGATTTTAACCCTATGGCAAGCTTGATTTGTATGCTTCATTTATTCATGAGATGCACCAAACACCCAGGAGGTTCAAGGGAACACTCCTTAAATGTGTTATTTACGTTTATGTACAAGCATTTTTAAATTTCATGTTTTAGATTTATATCGCGCTTCCGCATTCGCATTCCTCCCAGGACAATCCACACGCCATTCATTGACTTTCACTCCTGGGCCAGCATAATATTTTCAGTAATACGTCTCCTCGGAAAGAATGCGTTTTGGCTCTCATCAACAATCTTGTGCAGTACTCCCTTCATCCTCATTACCAAGATCTTGGCAATGATCTTATACATGACGTTGCAAAAAGAAGTCAGCTGGAATTCAGCCACCATGGAGGGGAACTGAACCTTAGTGACCAAGGTGATAATTGTGGCGTTTCACCAAGCGCGCAGCAACCAGCCCGTAGTAAAGAATTCAGTCACAGCCTCCACAATATCATCAAAATTATAAGCCCATGCTGCCTTAAAGAACCGTGCTGAATACCCATCAGGCCCTGGTGCTTTGTTATCATCAATCGAGAATACTGCCTGGCGGACTTCCTCTAGATTGACTGGTTTAATCATATGGGTGGATTCAGTAGCCGAGAGGCGCCCTGGGATGAACGCACGGAGCAGCTCCAAGTCAATGACCTGCTGGTGCCTAGTACCGCCCAGCAGTGTCTAGATGTAGGCCACAAACTCATGAATTACCTGGGCCTCCTCCTGGACCACCTCTCCCAATGGGGTAGTAATTTGGAAGATGTGCTGCCTAGCTTGTCACGCCACAATCATCTGGAAATAGAACCGCGTGCACTGGTCCCCATCCCTCAACCATTGCAACTTAGCACGCTGCTGCAGCATAGCCTGCTCCTGTGAGACTGCCGCAACGTAGATAACCCGAGAGAGCTTCTTGGCGTGCTGCACAAACCGATCCTGTGGCATGGCACTCAACAACGCTTGGATTTTTGCAAGGAACTCAGAGGCCTCCAAGATATTCCGCGCCAAATCCCCTTTCTTACTCCGCATGGCGCAAAACGTAGGCTTAAGACCCTTAAGCTTTTTGACCACTGCAAACATCTTCGTCCCATGGATTCGATGCCTCCAAATGCGGTTCACCTGCATAAAAAATGAGCCATCAGCACATAGAAAGTTATCAAATCGGAACATTCCTCCCCGATGAAGGCCAGCCCCCCCATCCTTAAGCACAAGGGCGCTATGGTCCAAGGTACGTTGGGTTAGAGCAAAGATATTCCCCATTCGACCAGTGCTCTAGCCACGCCTCATTAATCAACACCCGGTCCAGCCTCTTTCCAAAGGCTACGTGCCCTCGTGCAACTGTTGTGCCAAGAAAACTGGCATCCCAGCATGGGCATAGTATGGAGCCGCGCAGTATGGATGCAATCCCGGAATTCCGCCATAGCCAACCTGCAATCAGCATGTTGCCCCAAAATCTCACTCACATCCACGACCGTGTTGAAGTCTCCCCATACTAGCCACGATTTATCCACGTGCTGCTCTGCCAGGCCAACTGGTGACTCCCATAAAACCCTCCTTATACGAATATCATTAGAGGCATATACAAACGTAAATAAACGCACCCTGGCATTGCACAACTGAGTAAACCTGACAATGAACGACTTGGGGGTTGTGCTGCAACACTTCAAACTCACACTTATGAGGGATCCCACCCCAACCAAACCTACGTTCCTGGACCATCATCAGAGTAATCCATAAACCAGGACCAATCAGCACAGATATAGTCCCGTACGCGTACCCGGTTCTATTGTGCCACCCTCGTCTCAAGAATACCAAGCAACACAAACTAAAATTCCCGTACAAGCTCCTGCACCGCAAATTGGTGGTCTCGCTTGTTAAGACCATATGTGTTCCAACAGGCTGCATGTAATGGTATAACCACTGGAGGGCTGCGTTGTTGAGGGCCTTGAGTAGCATAGATATCAGCCTCCACCTCGTCATCTAATACTACAAATTGGTTATATACCACAATCTCCTTGCCCTTCCCAGAATCACGAGCGATCAGCGGAGAACACGGCTGTCTAGGTGAAGAACACGACCGTGGGGATGGGTTGCCAGTGGACATGACTGGGGGACATGGCCGTGCGCTCAAATGTAAGAATTGGGGCTCGAAGCAGAGATCAACATGCCTTCGAAACACGGCCGTTGTGGTGAGAGGCACCCCTGCACTGGTTTCCGACACGATCATGTTGCTTGGTCGTCTGGAGGGATTTCTGACACAGCCATGTGGGAGGAGGAGCACGGCCGTGTAGTCCTCGGATTGTGGCGCACAATCTGCCAATGCTCAGAACTTGGTGGTGCTGCATGCCGGTTTCGTTTCTGCATGTAAACCTGCATGCCAGGGCCTTTAGGAAATAGCCGGTTTTCTTTCAAGGACAATGCCCCTCCCCGTGGCAGACTACATTACAACGTCTACACCTCGGCGGCGTCCAATCGATATTCCACAGCATCTTTGACAACGCTCCATCCATACCCTCCCCACTTGGCTTAATCACAACCACATGTTTAGGTAGGGGTTCATCCAAGTTCACCAACATGGACACATGTGCATAACCAATCCAGGAGCACGCTATCATCATCGAGTCCGGGTACAACAGTTTTCCAATCTCACTAGCCACCACGCTAAGGCCATCGATCTTCTAATACTCAAGAGGGGGGTTTTTGAGCTTTATCCATATCGGCATGCATATATGGTCATGCGTTCCATATTAATGTCCGATTGCCACCGCTACAGGAATATCGGTTGGCCTTTGTATAGCCACGGTCCTCCTTCTAACACCTCTTCCATGGCCGTCTAAGAGGTGAACACGAAGAAGAAATACCCATTCGCAGCCACCACCACCTCCTTAACATTCTTCCACAGGCTACGAACGTACCTATTCAAGTGATGGAAATAAGGCTTCTTACCGACAAAGTATCCCAAGGCTGTGGACCGCCATCGCCTCGCCCCATCAACCACCATTGTCCTTCGTCGGCCAAACCACCGGACTCCATTTTGTTTTCCGGCTCCACAAAGGGCAACGTTATGCCGAGATGATTGTCCGAATCCCTCCACGTTGGGATCCTTCATAGGATTAGGGTTTAGCCTCACGCTTCCAATAAACAACTTCAGTATTGCCGGCGCACTTCGATCCGCCCTCCTCACTGGCGGGGCATCTACCCCAACCCCTTCCCCTCCGTTCTCCCAAGCCGGACACCCTCAGCCCCACCCACTATCCCCACAATACCGACGACCTTTCCTGCACCCTCACAAAACCTAGGAGCCTCCGCCTCCACTGCCCCTTTGCCGTTCACCTGCAACGACCCTATCTCCTTCCGCAGACCTATCATCGCCTGCAAAGGGTCTGGAACCCTCGCACCCGCATCCATGCTTTCCCCCATCACATCCTCACACCTTCAACCCCATCATCTCCCGCCTCCACTACAACGCTCTCCACCCTCACTAATCTCTCAAAGTGGCGCACCCATTTGCACCGACAAATCTACTAGTGCATCAAGGAAGCAGTGTCCTCACAAGCAAGAACATGCTAGCCACCTTCGCAAATTCCATAAAGTTAAACCCTGCGCTAATGCGTTCCCGATCACGATGACGGCACATAGCCCTTCCACTCCATGGAAGGTAGCAGAGTCCCACAATCAGTCGCAGCCGCCGCCGTCGATCCTCATCCCCGCCACCATCCACATCGGCATTAGAGTTTGCAGTATGTGTAGTGTGTGAGAGAGAAGAAAGAGATTTTGAGAGTCAATTTTTGTAAGGACTTCACCACATTACCTAAATTGATATTTTGATTGAACAACAATACGTTTTCTATCTCGTCTCTTACTTCCCGAAATGAGAAATTCAGTAGCCCAAAAACCTATTATCTATAGTTGTCTAGAACCTTTGATCTCAAATCAAAGCTAAGTACTCTTCTAACATGAGATTATTAAACAAATAGAACAACAGGGATAAACAATATATATACACACGCACACTCCAATGTGAGAAAATTCCCAAGAACTCAATTGATCAAGCATGCACGCCAAATTAGTAAAATACTCTCTTCACTAGTATAATAATTTTAATATGAGAAATTAGTACTATATTAATTGCAAAACTTGTTTCTCCTCCAGATTGTATGAAAAGAAAAGTTGCTTCATCAAATGGAATGTCAAAGGAAAAGGGAAACAAAATCGTGATTCAATCACATTCTAGATTACTATTTTTTTTTAATTAGAAGTACAATGACTCTTTCAATTAATGTAACCAGACATAATCATTTTTAAACCACTAAAAATACAATCAAAGATATGTCAAATATATTCTTTATAAATTCGGTGGTTGACTGACTCCCATGGTGCCCATTGACTCTACACTGGTTGGCCAAAGAACCATAACAAAGTTAACATCTTCCCATCATTATCTTGCTATGGTTACAGGATCAAGGAATTCACTGCGCATTATTAACAATATGGTGACTGCTCGAATCTATGCTTAGATGTAGCAGACGCAAAAACCAAGCATTAATGAAACATTCAGGAAACACGAGCGAAATAATCAAACAAACACTTGTATATGTTCATGAGATTACATTATTCTGAATTCTATTCAACTCTACCAAACTTACCCTTGTGCAGTTTAAAAACTCCAGCAGCTTCAATCAAGAGATGTGAATTCTAAATCTAATTCTCATCAAATGATCAGTTGCCTATCCACATTGACAATCTATACTCTATATAAATGTGTGAATACTCAGGTTGTTTGTTCCTCATTGTGAAAAGACAAATTATACCCTCATTTAAATATTATTAATTATTATATTATAATTCTGAATTTTTAACAATTTAGAATTCTTAATATTCAAAACCTCCAACTTATAAATTTACGCTAAAAACCTAAATCGTGAATCATGAATGAATTTCAATTACACAGAATTTAATAACTGTTAAACGTGAATCATGAATGGGCCCATTACAAAGACCTGTCGCGTATTAAATTTTAATATTATTCACAAAAAATTATATTAAAAATTAATTGTAGAAAAAATATAATTCTATAAGAAAATATTTAAAAGTTTTAATTGCTCTAAACTACTTACAAAATTGAATAACATAATCAAACTAAAAAAATTAAATTGCCAAATAATATTTCAACACAATTACTTTGCTAGAGAAATCTTAATTAGATTAAGAAAGTTTGAAGTTAATTACCATGAAAAATTAAAATTTAAAATAAAAGTAACATGAATAATATATAAAATACTAATCTAAACCTATATATATAATAATGAATAAATATCAAATTTAATTACAAAATTAAAATTGATATACGGATATGATATTATTAAATTGAAATTGCTTGCGAAAATTTCAACTATTGAGTGAATCTCTTAGTTACTTGATTTTTTTAGTATTAGATAATCCTAAATATTTTACTTTTACATCTATTTGTTATAATATTAATTAATAGAATAAAAGTATTAACAACAACAATGTGACATAAAAAATTAAGTTGTGATATAATAAATCATTGAATAAGAAAATAGATTATACCAATCGGTGCATATGAAAATTAAGATAAGAAACTTAACTAAATAACATATAGAATTAAAAATTTGCAATATAAAGGCAAAAAATTAAAATTTTATACAATAATATTTCAAAATTTTAGAAGGTAATAAAGCATGTAAATAATACTTTGACAATATTTAAAAGTTGATAATGAAATATAATTAACATTAGGATCTTACAAACTACAAAATATTGGTAATATTGTCCAATTAGATTATATTTTTATATAATAATAGTTAATACATAATTAGTTTTGTAATCATTTAATATCAATAAATTAAAAATCAACAACATTTCAAAATATAGTAAAAGAAAATATATTACATACACAGATATAATATATAACAAAATAAAACAATACAAGAGACACAATAAAATCTACAAATTGACCAATTTTATTAAAATAGAATTTCTTCTAAAATGGAATAACGAATAAGTATTTAAATTTAATTACAAATAAAAATTATCGATTCTTATTAAATTATAAGTGATCATTGAAAATTTAAAAAGAGCTAACTAATTGATTTTATTTCAATATTAATTAGGCTAAAAATAGCAGTCCCGCTCCCCTGCAACCCCCAAGACGTTGAATTTTGAAGAAGAGTATAAATAGTAAATATAATAAATAATTTAATTTTAAACCCTTATCTTATTGAGTAGTAAAATTAACTAACATTAAATTGTAAGTTCTAACGATAAATATATAAACTATTATTATGCTTCAAAAGGTGCATTAATTAACATTTGGTCCTCTTGTATTATTATACACTTAACACCCACATACATTTTCTTTTGAATATTCAGAGGAAAGGTGTTATGGAACAAAAATTGCTACTTTTTAATATTTATGGGACCAAAAGTGAGAATTCCAATGGACCAAATTAAATGAAAAGGACCTAAGTTTTATGAACTAAAAAAATGCTATTTCCCCTTATGAAAATAAGAAAAGTTAAATGGTGAGTAAACATAACACAATAAACAATTAAAAGTATAAAATTTTAAAATAATGATTACTAACACATTAGTATAGTTACATTTTTCAATATTACGAAAATTAATAAATTTTGAGAATAAACTTAGTATAATAAAATAATAAATAAAAACTGAGTTATTATGTTATGAAATTTAAAAAAGATGATAAATAAATAAGTCAATGAGATTAATATATTATTTCATAATAAATTTTATAAAAAAACTTAAAAGTCTAAAAAAAAAAAAGTAGCATGAGTACTAAAGAGAATAAAAAAATGATATATGAATAAAATATTATTAAAATTAAAATTGCTTATGAAAATTCAATTATTGAGTGAATCTCTTAGCATTTTAATTTTTTTTAGTATTAGATAATCTTGAATGGTTTACTTTTACGTCTATTGTTTCATATTATAAAAGATGAAAAATAAAATTTTATACAATAATATTGTAAAATTTAGAAGCTCACAAAAGCATGTAATAAATAATTTTTTGACAATATAAAAAAGTTAATACTAAAAATATGATTAACATTACATTATAAGATCTTACAATACAAAAATTGGTTACTATGGTCCCAATTTGATATAATAGTTTATATAACAATAGTCAATAAATTAATTAGTTTGTAATAGTGTCAATAAATTAAAAATAAATTACATTCAAATATATTAGTAAAAAAAAAACATACAACAAAACACATACAAAATGTAACAAAAAATAAAATAAATAAAAAAACAACAGAAAATAGGCATAATAAAACCCTACAAATAAAATTGATCAATTTATTTTATTAAATTGGCATTTCTTCTATCCAAGATAACAAGCTTTGACTAATTATTTTATTTTAATATTAATTTTTTGAATATTATTATTTTATATTTTCATATTAATTGGTTTGATATATAATAATGAAATAATCATTAGTGAATATACAAAATACACAATTTTAATTTTGGTGAATATCTTTTTTATTCAAAGTACTAATTAATTTAAAAGCGAATTACAAATAATAAATTAAATAGTTTTCTTATCAATTTAAAATAATTATTATCAAAATTTTTGAAATATATAATTGTGTAATACTAATTGCATGTTTCAATGAAAAAAAAATATAAAATAATATCATAAACTTAACATAAATTATATATTACTTCTAAAAATATATTTGTACACGTGCATCGCACGTCATGTTTTCTAGTGACAATAAACGGGAAAACAAGTTTAAACACAAATGAAGAAGTGGATTTCTGTAAATGCAGATTAAGTAGTTTTCTTTTGCCCATCAAGCAATTCATAAGCCTAGCCAAGCATAATTCATCAAACATGGATGTAACCTAACAGTTTCAAGTAAAATTCAACATCTTTTATGACAGATGCACGAGCAAAATGATTCTCGTGTGGTACTTCTCTAAACAATTCTATCTTTAGCAAAGAAATAATAAAAGTTCAAAGAACAATCCTTAGCTCTTTTTCAAAAACATCAAACGGTGAATTTGTCTTTGTTGTGCAAATTCAATACTTACATTGCAAGGATAGAAAAGTAAGTAAAAACGAAAAGCATACCGACTGTGTTAGTAGCCATAAGATTTAACCGCACTCCCCTATTTCTCGTTTGGAAATAAAAAGACAAATGGACTGCAAATGTAAGCATCAACACTGGCACTTCTATTGACAGAATTTTGGCTGAACCTTCTGATTTTGCAACGAAGTGCTCCTCCCGGTCGAATTGAACCACCAAGACGCTCATAAGTCTATTTCCTTAGTTATAAGAAGTCCTGCCATGATATACAAATATGATGAAAGGCTTTAATGAACTTGAATATAAAGTCAGCCACAAACATGACATAGAACCTTTACAGTAAAATACATAGAAAATGAATTCACTGTAATATATCAACTGTATAAGCCATTTGCGCAAACAATAGTACTTTTTTTTTGATAAAATTGTTAACAAACAATAAGTACTAATGATGTCCAGAGTATGCAACTTCTTGAAGTACCATGATCCAAAATTAGAAAGTTCCTCAAGCCTGCTGAGAACATAAATTGAGCATTGGCTTCCAAGAGCAAGTGCAAGAACTTTGGAAGTTTCCTTCCCCCAGTATTGACACATAAACCTTCTTCTGTAGGGGAGGCAAAGGTGACATCTTGCACATAAACAGACCCAACACTTCAGAAAAACCTATCTTTAGACCATTAAGTGGATGGGGTTTGCACATCTCATATTCTTCCAAGCACAAACAGAGTACAAATTACTACTGAGAGAGAAGAACAAGAATAGAAGCATAGTGAGCAGGCACAGTTAGTCCCCCACGCCAAACTCTTATCACACGTCAAAGAACTCCTCAAAGCGAAATTCAAACTCAATAACTTCCCCTTAATCAGCAGTACATATTGAAGCATGTAATTTACATTTTTCAGCGGACTATCATTGCAAAATCGAAATCTTGACCCACTAATTACATAGTCCACAATCAAAACCTACGAAGCTACACTTATATATCATTTTAAAGGACTAGATAACAACATCGAGGAATTAAATATTGTCGTATCTCTGACTTTAAGGACACGACTCGATTAGTAATTGTAAGCCTACGGGAGGCGTGTGGATCGTGTCCGGGAAGTAGCGTGAATGTGGAAAGCGCTGGATAAATTAAAGAATTTGCAAGAATTGAAACATGCATAAACAATATGTAAAACACGTTCGAGGGTGTTCCCTCGAATCTCCCGGGCGTTCGTTGTATGGTCTCATGAACCAATAATAGTATATAAAATAATCATGGAGTCCATAGGATTTAAAATAAAGCAGGACGAAAAATGTAAATCGGAAACCTACCGATTGTCGTTTTCATCTTCAAAGCGCTATTCGCGTTGTTCCCCGTTTTGCTCCAAGATCTCGTGTTAGGAGAGCCGACTAATTTCGTACACGCAATCCGCCCACGTATCTTGCTCCTCGTGCTAGCGATAGAACAATGTATATATATATATTTGGAGAGGACGGAATGATCAAACGCTATTAAATTAACGAGATCAAACCTCCTTAGTTCAATTGTCAACACAAAAAGAACTTCGAAGAGAGGGAGAGAGAGATGCAGCTGAGAGACAGAGAGAGGAGCGAGTAGTGTGTGTGTGTGTGTTTCAAATTTCATCATCTTTTTTCAAAGTGGATACTTAGGAGTATTTATAGAGGAGGAATTCCCATTCCTCTTCAAATCCCTACACTTTGAATACTCCTTCTTGAGTAGGATTTGACCTAGTCAAATCCTAGTCAATATCTAGCTTTCTGGTCAAACCAATCTAAGCCATAAAATCTCTCTCTCTTGATCTCAACCATTGGTTAATTTAAATGGAATATTTAAATCTAATTTAATTCATTCCATTTTTTCCTCCAAATATTTAATTCTAAATTAATAATACGTTATGTGTGCGGATTGTGTTGTGATCTTTTAAGGTTCACCTTCAGCTAGGACTTGGTTTTTGATTCCTAGAGAATCCGCCCGTCACCATGGGGTGGGTCGGTCTAACAACGGTCCATGGCAACTAGACTAGGTGAATATACGGGGATGAACATTTAGGCTCTACAGTACATTTATCCTTCCGTTTACGGTCTCACCACTTAGGGTCTAGGCGGGACGGATTATGCAGGTACCCATTTTGGACCTAAGTGTCGGTCTGTCCTTTTCACCAAACGCCGCAAGGGAATCCTTCCCTTCTTGTTCAGTTACTGTGGCCAGATTTTATGGACAAGACACAAAATATGAGTGAGACATGACTGTCAACACCCTTGACAGGACATCCCTCTTTGGAAACTTACTGTCATGTTGTATATCGTGGCTGCACTAGATATGGCTTATGACTACTCAAAGTGCATCTTGGCAAACCTCTCCCCATAACCTAAGATACAGTCCCCAATGTCACAAGGTAAACTCAGCGATTCCTCAAGTCCAAAGAATTTGACCTGTACCGTTGGAACCGGGAACTCACGTCGTACCTAGCCGACCCTACTCAAGGTCCTCCGTAAAGACGGTTCCCGGCGAGTCACCTCAGTCGGGTTCGCCGCTTCCCAGCAGGCCGAGCCCACTAACACTGCTTAGACGACCTCGTCACCCGTTGATGAAACACGACAGCAGATGCTTAGTGCAAGTCTCAAGGGCAATCTCGGTACCCATTTTCGAGAATCCTTGACTTGGAGATTTTCAAATTGATTCGGCGGAACTGATTTCATAGACCTACCTCCAAGCTTAGTCCCAGTCCCCGAAATGCAATTTTAGTCTGTGGGCTTTGTTTGTGTACGAACAGTTATAAAGCAGATAAAGTGACCACAAACAAAGTATGGGCCATATGAATTTCACTTTCTTATTCATTAATGGTTTTTATCAAAACTTCGAAATTGTTCAGACATAGGTTACAATTCGCCTACCAAGATTGGATACATGGTCACTATTCTAACAATCTCCCACTTGAGCTTTAAAGCCAATCACCCATACGATGCCTAATCCCCATATTCTCAAAGATGTTGCGTATCTGAGCGCTCTGCGGCGTAGGCTTTGTCAGCGGATCTGCTATGTTGTCTGCTGAGTTGACTCGGTCCATCCGAACATCACCTCTTCCTACCATTTCTCTTAGAAGTTGGTAGCGTCTAAGAATGTGTTTGGATCTGTGATGAGATCCTGATTCCTTCGCTTGCGCAATGGCTCCGTTGTTATCACAGAAGATGACAACAGGCTCGGCGATGCTAGGCACCACACCCAACTCTTAGATGTAGTTTCTCATCCAAACCGCTTTCTTAGCAGCTTCTGAAGCTGCTATGTATTCGGAACTCGATTGTGGAATCAGGCAGTGGTTGCTTGCTTCGAACTTTTCCATGCTACCACTCCTCCATTGAGCGAATACATAACCGATTGAGACTTGGCATCATTGTCATCCGCCTGGAAGCTAGCATCGCTAAAGCCTTCCAAGATCAGTTCTCCATTGCCATAGACTAGGAACATTTCCTTAGTCCTCCTTAGGTACTTAAGGATGCCCTTAACCGCATTCCAATGTGCCTCTCCTGCCACCGGATTGATATCTACTCATTACACTCAAAGCGTAAGCGATGTTAGGTCTTGTGCAGTGGGCCACATATTGGATGCTTCCTACATAGAAGCATAGGGAACGACTTTCATCTTTTCAAGTTCCTCATCAGTCTACAGAGACTGTTTCTTGGACAACTTGATCCCATGCCTAATGGGAAGGAATCCTCGTTTGGAGTTGTCCATCCGAAACCTTTTCAGGACTTTCTCCATATACGAGAGTTTTGGAAAAACCGTCCTAAACATTTTTTTAAGATCTGTCCTTGACAATCTGGATGCCTAGAATGTAGGACGCTTCACCCAAATCCTTCATGAAAAACTAAGTTGATAACCATGCTTTTGTGTTACGCCAACATTCTCACGTCATTACTATTAGTAGAATGTCATCGACATAAAGCACTAGGAGCACCACATAGAGCTCCCACTGACTTCTGTATAGGCACAAGGGTTGGATTCATTTTTGATGAAATCAATAAACCCGTATGACATTCGTCAAAGTGAAATTTCCAACTTCCGGGATGGCTTGTTTGAGGCCATAGATGGACTTTATGAGACGACAGAATCCTTCTGTCTTCTCTGATAACCGTGAACCCTCCGGCTGATCCATATAGATCTCTTCCTCAACAAAATCATTAAGGAAGGTCGTTTTCACGTCCATCTGCCATATCTCATAGTCATACGATGCTGCTATGGGAAGCAGGATCCGAATGGACTTAGCCATGGTATAGCGAGTACGTCTCGTCAAAATCGATCCGGGTCGTTGGGTATAAAGCCTTTTGCTACTAGCTAGCCTTGAAGGTTGTGACCTCTCCATCAATGCCAAGTTTGCGCTTATAGACCATTTACAGCCAACTGGCTTAACCCTTTGGGCGGGTCTACAAAAAGTCAGAACTGTGATTCTCAAGTTCATGGGAGTCCATTTTTGGTTTTTCATGGCCTCAAGCCATCTCCGGAGTCGATTGTTAGAACATCGCTTCCCCGTATATCTTAGGATCCTTATCCAAATAGACTGGTCGTGTTTAGAAAAGCCGTAATCTCATCGCGGAGATCGTGACTCTCTAGTTGACGCTAGCGGAGAACGGGAACGTCAGTGGTGACTGGGGCGGCTGAATGTATCGGAGCCGGGCAGTTCAGGTACCGAGGCTGGCCCTTCCCGAGGTAAGTCCTTCATGTTTAGCATGCTGGAACTTCTCGAGGTTGGTCAGCCTTACGGGTATCAATCCTGAATCCTCTAAGTGAGGAATCCGCGGCTTCCATTAATGATCTGGTTTCCACAACTTGACTCCTCAAGGGATCAGTTCATACAGGTTGGATATCCTTTGGGAAGCCTTTGTTCCCTGTAATAAGAACAGCTGACGACGTTCCTTGAAAACAAAATACCTTTTGTTCGAGAGGGGTCATAGAAATAATATGCAGTTTCCTTGGGGTATCCAACGAACCTGCATAAGCTAGACCTTGATTCTAAGGCTTGTCTCCACTAGCCTCTTGACGTAATGCGGGGCTACCCCACACTTTCAAGTAGTTTGTAGGACGCAGGCTTGCCGTGCCATATTTCATATGGCGTTTGGGTCAATACACTGGTTAGCGGCAATTTAATAACGTGGCCGACAGTCTCGAATGCTATTGCCCCAAAAGGACAAGGGCAATTTGGTAAACACTCATGGATCAAAACACCATGTCCAAAACAGGGTTCGATTCCTCCTTTTAGAGACCCATTTAACTGTGGTGTCCCAGGAGGTGTCCATTCAGAGATTATATACCATTTTCTTTAAGATAATTAAGGAACTCAGTACTCAGTATTCTTCGCTCGGTATGACCGTTAAGGGCTTTTAATTTTACAGCTGGTTTGGTTCTCAACTTCAAGTCTGTATTCTTTAAAACTCTCAAGAGCTTCAGACTTGTACCTTCTTTAGGTACACATAACTATAAACGTGAGTGATCATCGGTGAAGGTTATGAAGTAGGAGAACCCACCTCAGGCTTGGGTCCTTAGTGGTCCACATACGTCTATATGGACCAAGTCCAACAACACTTGTGGCAAGCCTGCTTTGTCCTATAAAGGGCTTCTTGGTCATTTTCCCTCTGAGACAGGATTCGCAAGTTGGTAGCTCACTCAAATCCCCTACCTCTAGGTTCTTTGAGTCTGCCAATTTCTTCATCCTATCTTGGGCGCATCCGTGCGCGCAGTCTGGCGCATCCTGCCCGAGCGGCCGCCAATGCGCAGGCTTCCCTTGCCTGCGCGCGGCGGCTGCCTAGCTGTGCCCACGACTGCACGGCCAGCCGCCGGGCTGGTCGGCGCAGCTTCTTCGTTCTTTGTTCAATTTTTCACCCCCATTTCCCAAGAAAAATAGAAAAATACCAACAACGCAATAATCACATGAATTAAAGCAAGAAACGACATGCTTTAATAATCAAGAAACCAAGAATTAATTAAAACATGCAGAAAAAACAAAGTTTCATGCTTAAAACTCACATAAAACCCTAGGCCTATACACCGAACCAGGCTCTGATACCACTGAAAGATTGTGGATCGTCCCGGGAAAAATAGAGCGAATGCGGAAGCGCGGTATAAAATTAAAATACAAAATTTAAACATGCTTTAATGAAAATTAAAGAACACGTTCAAGGGTTGTGCCCTTGAACTTTCCCGGGTGTTCGGTGTATCTCATGAATTAAATACATACAAACAATCATGGAGGCCATAGGGATTAAAATTAAAAGGGGAGAAAACGTAAACCGAGACCTACCCGTTGTCGTTTCCGTCTTCAACGGCTACTCGCGTTGTGCCCCGTTTTGCACCAAGTCCTCGTTCTTGAGATCCTCCAAATCGTGACACACGATCCACCCACGTATCTTGCACGTCGTGCTAGCCACGAACAAGTATAATTTTTGGAGATGATAGATCAACCACCCGTTATGAATTAATGGAATCGATCTTCCTCAGTTCAATTGTTCCAAGAACAAAAGAACAAGAGTATTTTCTTGTGTGTGAGAGAGAGAGGGGTGGACAAGAATGGGGAGAGAGGGAGCCGAATTCAAGTGTGTGTTGTGTGTGTGTTGGAAATTCATCAATCATTGAATTGTAGGGGCTAGGGTTTATATAGAGGAGGAGTTTTAATCCTCTTTAAACTCCAAGTCCAAGAGGTCTATTTTGACTAGGATTTTGACCTTGTCAAAGTCCTAGTCAAAGTAGTATTTGACCTAGTCAAATCAATCCTAGCCATCCACCTCTCCTTTCCATCTCAACCGTTAATTTAATTTAATGGAATATTTAAATTCTATTAAATATTCCAAACGCAAAATAAATATAATAAATTATAAATATTTATTTTAGGCCTATTAAATTAATCCTCTAATAAATCTAATTTATTAGATTAATTCCTTTTATCAATAATAGGAATTAATTCTCCAAAAAAATAAAGGACCCGATTAAATCAATTTAATCATTCCTTTTCTCCCAATATTTAATTCTAAATTAAATACTTCATGTGTGTGGATTGTGTGTGACTCTTTAGGTTCACCTTTCAGCTAGACTTGGTCGGATTCCTAGAATCCGTCCGTTACCATGGGTGGCCATCTAGCAACGGTCCATGGCACTAGAGACTAGTGAAATATCGGGGATGAACATTTAGGCTCTAACAGTACATTTGTCCTTCTGTCTACGGTGTCACCACTTAGGGTCTAGGGCACGGAAAATGTAGGTACCCATTTTGGACCTAAGTGTCGGTTTGTCCTTACTAAACGCCGCAAGGGAAACGTTCCCTTCTGTTCAGTTACTGTGGCCACAGATTTTAGGGACAAGACATAGAGCATACGTGAGACTCAACTGTCAATGCCTTTTGACAGGAGACAGATCCTGTCTTGGAAACTACTGTCAACTTTGTACACCAGAGCTGCACTAGACATGACTTATGACTACTCAAGTGCTTCTTGGCAATCTCTCACCATATCTAAAATACAGACCTGATATACAGGTAAACTCAGCAGTTCCTCAAGTCAAAGGACTTGGCCTGTACCGTTGGAACCGGGAATAACACGTCATACCTAGCTGACCCTACTCAAGGTCCTCCGTAAGACGGTTCCTGCGAGTCACCTCGGTCAGCTGCTCCCCAGCAGGCTAACCCAATAACACTGCTTAGACGACCTTCGTCACCCGTCGATGAAATACGAAAGCAGATGCTCAGTGCAAGTCTCAAAGGGAAATCCCGGTACCCATTTTCGAGATTCCTTGACTTGGAGTTTTCTGGACTGATTCCGCGGGATTGATTTCATGGACCTACCTCCAAGCGTAGTCCCAGTCCCCGAAATGGGCTTTCAGTCCGTGGGCTTTGTTTGCGTAGTGAACAAATAGATAAAGCAGTAAGTGAACGCAAACAAAGTAATGCCAGAATGAATTTCACTTCTTTATTCGTTAATAGTTTTATCAAAATACTGAAATTGTCTAGACATAGGTTACATTTTGCCCGCCAAGATTGGCTACATGATCACCTATTCTAACAGTATCTTTGTGATTGAGGTTAATATGGTTACTAACACTGCCTTCTGGGTATTAGATACCGGCTGTGGAGCTCACATTTGCAATGATTTGTAGGTGCTGAAAAGAAGCAGAAAACTGAGTAGCGGGGACATGGTCCTAAAGCTTGGGAATGGCAAGGTCATCTCGGTAGAAGCAGTAGGATACGCCACTCTGGTAGTTAGTGATCGCATTAGGACGCAGTATGGTTATGTATATCTGATGAGGTACAAGTCTGAATCTCTTGAGAGGTTTAAAGAATTCAGACTTGAAGTTGAGAACCAAATCGGCTGCAAAATTAAAGTCCTACGGTCAGACCGAGGTGGAGAGTACCTTAGTACCGAGTTCCTGAATTATCTTAAAGAAAATGGTATAATCTCTGAATGGACACCTCCGGGGACACCACAGTTAAATGGGGTCTCTGAAAGGAGGAATCGAACCCTGTTGGACATGTTCCGATCCATGATGAGTTTTACCAAATTGCCCTAGTCCTTTTGGGGCTACGCATTGGAGACTGCGGCCAAGTTGTTAAATTTGGCGCCAACCACCGTATTGACCCAAACGCCATGTGAAATATGGCACGGGCAAGCTTGCGTCCTACAACTACTTGAAAGTATGGGGTAGCCCCGCACACGTCAAGAAGCTAGTGGGAGACAAGCTAGAATCAAAGTCTAGTTTATGCAGGTTCGTTGGATACCCCAAGGAAACTACATGTTATTATTTCTATGACCCCTTGGAATAAAAGATATTTGTTTCAAGGAGCGCAATGTTCTTGGAACAAGGCTTTCCAGAGGATATCCATCCTGATGAACTGATCCTTGAGGAGTCAAGTGATGGAAATCAGTCATCAATGGACGCCGCGAATTCCTCACTTAGAGGATTCAGGATTGATACCTAGAGGGCTGACCAACCTCGAGAAGTCCAGCATGCTAGGCATGAAGGACGACCTCAGGAAGGGCCAGCCTCGGTACCTGAACCGCCGACTCCAATACAGTCAACGCCCATAGTCAACACTTACGTTCCCGTTCTCCGTAGGTCAGCTAGAGAGTCCCGACCTCCAGTGAGATATGGCTTTCTAAACACGACCAGTCTATTGGATAAGGATCCTAAGACATACGGGAAGGCGATGTCTGACATCGACTTCGGAAAAAATGGCTTGAGGCCATGAAAATCGAAATGGACTCCATGAATGAGAACCAAGTCTGGACACTTGTAGACCCGGCCAAAGGGGTTAAGCCAGTTGGCTATAAATGGTCTATAAGCACAACTTGGCATTGATGGAGAGGTCACAACCTTCAAGGCTAGGCTAGTAGCAAAAGGGTACACTCAACGATCCGGGGTCGATTTTGAGGACGCCTACTCGCCAGTAGCCATGGCTAAGTCCATTTGAATCCTGCTTGCCATAGCAGCATGGTATGACTATGAGATATGGCAGATGGACGTGAAAACGACCTTCCTTAATGGTTTTATTGAGAAAGAGATCTACATGGATCAGTCGGAGGGTTTCACGATTTCTAGAGAAGAACAAAAGGTCTGTCGTCTCCAAAAGTCCATCTATGGCCTCAAACAAGCACCCCGAAGTTGGAACATTCGCTTTGACGAAGTCATACTGGGTTATGATTTCATCAAAAATGAATCCTACCCTTGTGTATACAAGAAGGTCAGTGGGAGCTCAATAGTGTTCTAGTACTTTTATCAGTCTTGTGTAGGAGAGGAACATTGGAATGCAGTCAAGGGCATCCTTAAGTACCTAAGAGGACTAAGGAAATGTTCTTAGTCTATGGCAATGGAGAACTGATCCTGGAAGGGTTTAGCGATGCTAGCTTCCAGACTGATGAGGATGATGCCAAGTCCCAATCGGGTTATGTATTCAGGCTCAATGGAGGAGTGGGAGCATGGAAAAGTTCCAAGCAAGCAACCACAGCTGATTCCACCACTGAGGCCGAATACATAGCAGCTTCAGAACTGCCAAAAGAAGCGTTTGGATGAGAAACTACATCCCAAGAGTTGGGTGTGGTGCCTAGCATCACCGAGCCCGTTGTCATCTTTTTGTGATAAACAACGGAGCAATAGCGCAAGCAAAGGAACTGAGATCTCATCACTGATCCAAACACATTCTTAGACGGTACCACCTTCTGAGGGAAATGGTAGGAAGAGGTGACGTTTTAATGGACCGAGTCAACTAAGCAGACAACACAGCAGATCCGCTGACAAAGCCTATGTCGCAGAGTGCTCATACGCAACATCTTGAGAAGATGGGGATTAAGCATATGGGCTATTGGCTTTAAGATCAAGTGGGAGATTGTTAGAATAGGTGACCATGTAGCCAATCTTTGTTGGTGAATTGTAACCTATGTCTGAATAATTTTGAAGGTTTAATAAAACCTTGAAAAATAAGAAAGTGAAATTTATTTGGCGCATACTTTGTCTGTGTTCACTTTATCTGCTTCATAATTGTTTGCTACACAAACAAAGCCCACAGACTGAAATCACATTTCGGGGACTGGGACTATGCTTGGAGGTAGGTCCATGAAATCAGTTTCGCCGAATCAGTCTGAAAATCTCCAAGTCAAGGAATCTCGAAAATGGGTACCGAGATTCCCCTTGAGACTTGCACTAAGAATTTGTTGTCTTGTTTCATCGTCGGGTGACGAGGGTCGTCTAAGCAGTGTTAGTGGGTCGGCCTGCTGGGGAGCGGCCGACTGAGGTGACTCACGGGAACCGTCTTACGGAGGACCTTGAGTAAGGTCGACTAGGTATGACGTGAGTTCCCGGTTCCAACGGTACAGGTTAAATCCTTTGACTTGAGGAATTGTTGAGTTTACCTGTACATTGAGACTGTATCTTAGGTATGGTGAGAGATTGCCAAAATACACTTAAGTAGTCATAAGTCATATCTAGTGCAGCCACGGTGTACAACGTGACAGTAGTTTCCAAGCATGGATCTGTCTCCTGTCAAAAGGTGTTGACAGTTGTGTCTCACTATACTCTGTGTCTTGTCCCTAAAATTTTTGGCCACAATAACTGAACAGAAGGGAAGGATTCCCTTGCGGCGTTTAGTAAAGGACAGACCGACACTTAGGTCCAAAATGGGTACCTACATATCCGTGCCCTAGACCCTAAGTGGTGAGACCGAAAACGGAAAGGATAAATGTACTTAGAGCCTAAATGTTCATCCCGTATATTCACCTAGTCTCTAGTGCCATGGACCGCTGCTAGACGGCCACCCATGGTGACGGGCAGATTCTAGGAATCCGACCAAGTCTAGCTGAAGGTGAACCTAAAGAGTCACACACAATCCGCACACATCACGTATTTAATTTAGAATTAAATATTTAGAGGAAAAATGGAATGATTAAATTGGATTTAATTGGGTCCTTTTCTTGGGAAGAAATTAATTCCTTTTATTTGATTAAGGGAATTTATCTAATAAATTTAATTTATTAAAAATTAATTTAATGGGCTTGGAATAAATATTTATATTTGATATATTTATTTATTTCCTTTAGGACTATTTAAATTAGATTTAAATATTTCATTAAATTAATTAATGGTTGAGATTAAAGAGAGAAATCTATGGCTTAGATTGGTTTGACCAAGAAAACTAGATATTGACTAGGATTTGAGTAGGTCAAATCCTATTCAAGAAGGAGTCTTCAAAGTGCAGGAATTAGAAGAGGAATGGGATTCCTCCTCTATAAATATTCCTAAGTGTCCTCTTTAGAAGGGATGATGAAATTTGAAGCACACACACAACACACACTCGGCTCCTCCTCTCTCTCTCTCTCTCTCGGCCGCATCTCTCTCTTCCTCTCTTCAAAGTTCTTTTTTGTTGACAATTGAACTAAGGAGGTTTGATCTCGTCAATTAAATAGCGTTTGATCATTCCGTCCTCTCCAAATATATTATATACACTTGTTCTTTCGCTAGCACGAGGAGCAAGATACATGGGTGGATTGCGTGTACGAATTAGAGGGTCTCCCGTTCGAGATCTTGGAGCAAACGGGGAAAAACACGAGTACCGGTTTGAAGACGAGAACGACAATCGGTAGGTTTCCGATTTACAATTTTTGTCCCTCTTTCTTTTAAACCCTATGGCCTCCATGAATCTCTTTGTATGTTTTATAATTCATGAGATACATCGAATGCTCGGGAGGTTCAAGGGAACACCCCTTGAACGTGTTTTTATATCGTTTATGCATGTTTACATTCTTGCAATGCTTTAATTTTCCCACGCTTCCGCATTCGCGCTACTCCCGGGCACAATCCACACACTTTTGCTAGGCTTTCACCCGAGAGGAAGCTCGATTCCTTCCAACCAATTCCTCTATGAAAGAGTGGAAATGACATTACTTTTTTCATGTCGTCCCCAACATCTTGGAGTTTTCCTCAAGTGTGGACTATAAATCCCCCTGAATAGCTGAAATATTCTGCCCAAAACTCGACCTATTGCTTTCCAAAACTTAATGGAACGCTGAATGGTTTTCCCTTTAATCCCATTAAGGTAGTTCACCCTGCTACTCTTTGTTGCTTCCAGCTGAACCCATAAGAGGCAGATATGGATTCAGTCCCTGCTATACTCTCTTGGAGCCATTTGCTCATTATTTCCCTGTTGCAAAGGAATTTTAGAGAAATACTTATGTGTTTGTTAATTAGACTGTTGCAAGGGAATTTTAGAGAAATACTTATGTGTTTGTTAACTAGATTGGTGCGGGAATTTTTTTTTCAAAAAAGTTAGTGCAAGATAAGGCCATGAAGGGGGAAGACCCCTAGTCTCGGCTCATACGCCCTCCATCAACCCCCGCCTACTCTACATCCACTAGAGACCCTAAGGGCAAGTACCTTGTTGACTCGATTCCTGTGCCCACAAAAAGAGCTATGGGTTAGTCTGGCTCTCTTGCACTTCCTGCTTCTCGTCCAACCACATGAGCTGGGACTCCTCGCCCTACTACAGGAGGGCTGCCAAAAAGAAACTCCTCCCTGATTAGATTTTGACTGAAAGTCATACCCTGCTGTTAGAAGAGAGTGAAGGTAGTCTTGTTGCCAATTTTCTGAAGGGGTTTGGGCCATTGAAGAACAGGACTTATATGGATAACCTACCCAGAGCGCATGCTTGGGTCTATCCACTTCCCACCTTAGCAAGGTAACTACCTAGAGAGTAATTATGTTTAAATAATACACATGTAAGTGATAGTTTTGACCTGAGCAAATGCTTGAGTGCAAGCGACGGGGTTGGCCTACTTAGATTGATTAAACATAGAGGCCTACTGTCCATAAATTCCCTTAAGAGGATGGAGGAGCTGGAGAGGATTAATCACAAGTTGAATGAGGAAGTAAAGTTGAGGGACAAGTTCCATCCAGAGGACAATTCACGCATCCACCACCTAAGGGAGGAAGTGACAAAATTTGCACATCCGTCTGGACCAAGTTATGCTGCAACAGAAGCCGGTAAGGTAGGAAGTGATCTAACTACCGTGAGATTGAGGCCGAAAGAGACATGCTGAAGGGCCTATGGGTGAGCCGACTTGTAGAGTATAAGAAGTCCCTAGAGTTTCAAAACCTGCTGGCTAATCACGCCTTCAATCATTACTACGATATGTTTCAAACTTATGCACAACATTTCTCTATTTTAGGCTATCTTGCAGATAGTGTAGTTGTTCTCATCCTGGATGAGATTGCAGGGCTGGCTAATGCCCCAGGTCTAGATGGTGAGGGCCCTGCTGAGGTGCCAGAGAGTCCCATGCTGGGACTTATTCTACACTGCTAGACCTCACAAGTCTGGTGGTGAAGGATGTGGCTCCTATTCGTACCAAGCCCCCTGCTGCAGCCAACAAAAAAAATATTCCTCCTATTGGTAAATGAACATGCCTCCCTTTCTACAAGAGAAACAATTTAATTTGTTCTGATGAATATTGGTACGTCCTGTGTGAGGTTTGAAAGTGTCCGATTGTGGGTTTGAATATTTTTGCATTGTGATGGCACAGTGGTGCCTTGGATTTTATTTCTCCCTTTTATTCTTTGTATTCATGGTTTATAAAAATATGCTTCTGCACTATTTCGGCTTAACTATTGTTGGTTTTTTAATGAGTGAATTACTGGTATGCTTCTTTTCCTGTAGGATAATATAATAGAATGCTAGGGGTATCCCAGTTTGCTGTTGTAGTATGCTTCATCCGCCTAAGCTAGCTTTTTTTCTCTGTAGGTAGTTACCGATAAAAAGAAAGGAGGGACTCTGAATCTCACTGTAATAGTAAGTTTGTGCATTGCCTGCCCATTTGGCATGCTTAAAAACTAAGTAGGATTTTTCCTGGCATGCATGCCTGTAAAATAGGAATTTAATGTCTTTATAAAAAGTATTAGCAAATAAATCAGCTAAGAACACATGATCATGTTTTTTGAATAATACACCTTCTCGTTGAGTTTAGCATACTCGAGGATATACTTGTTGGAGAAAGATTGGGAACTTTGTCAGTTTGCTGAGGGCTTTGATATATAGTAGTAGCTTTGTATCCTTTTTCTCTGCTGGTTGGGTAGGTTGACCAACATCCTCCTGCCATTAGCAACGTAAGTTGTCCTTCACCGGGCCTGCTCCAGGGCCTCCACTTGAGAGTAGGATATAAACAACTTTATTAAGAAAGCGTAAATTATAACATGTTGCACCATGGGGTAAGGGAGTGGTACAGGATTGATACAAATATATGAATAATCTAAGTAGTAATTGAGCATATGTATGCCATTACATAGAACCTTTGATAGCTAAGTAAGTGTGCCTGCTAAAGGAAGCTTATTAAGGCTAACAACCTAAAACTTAAGCAGGGATGCATACGCTAAGGGTGGCTTACTAAGGCTCATAGTCAATAAAATGAGTGAGCATGCCCCTACTGAGGGCGTTTTATCAAGGCTCACAACTAGTAAGTTGAGTAAGAGTACGCCACAATAGAAAGCTTATTAGGGCTAGAAGGCAGTAGAAATGCGTGTGCTAGCTGAGGGCGAGTTAAAAGGTGCATTTACCAACTGCAAGTGGGTTATTAGATGTGTACACAACTGAGGGAGACTTCTTAGGGCACAAGGCCAACACAGTCATTAACCTGTTATCAATACATATTTATAACTGTCAGAATAGGTGACTAGAAAGCCAATAGGTTTGACAATTTGTAACCTATTCGACAACTTGATGTAAATGTAATATTATTATGTGACGAATAAAATTAGTGTTCGTCACTTTTGGTGCTTACTTTGTTGAGCTCATTTCACATATGTTAAAACGGCGTTTTACTTATATCACAACAAAGCCCATAGACCATGGTTAACAACTCATGCAGTTGGGCCGCGCATTGGATGGTGGTCATGAAAACCAACTGATTGAGAGTTGGGTCTGAAACGTTCCAAGTCGAAGACCTCGAGACAAGGCATCGAGAGTCCTATTGAGACTTGCATCAATAGTCGTGTTCATTGGATGAGTGCCATGTTTCATCGGCGATAGGTGTGGGACGCCTACATGATCTTGATGGGTTGGTCGACTGGGGTCGAGCCGACTGGACTGACTCGCAGGGATCATCATATGGAAGCCTGGGAGGCTTGGTCGGTATGATTGAATTTCCCCGGTTCCGATAGTACGGGAGTAGTCCACAGACTTGAGGAATCATGGCAGTCGCGTGCACAGGACGGTTGTATCTTGGATTTGGCGAAAGGTGATCATTCTATAAGATGATCATTATAAGCCTTGTCCAGTGCAGTCGGAATGTGTAGCGAGGACGGTGGATTCCAAGAAGAGGATCCGTCCCCTGTCAGTATGTGACAGAGGTATCTCCTATGAACTCGGAGAAACGTTCATGTTGTTTAAAGCTGTGGCCACAGTGGTTGGTCGAACAGGGAATGGTTTCATGTGTCGACGCAATGAAGCATACGTAGTCTCGAGTATTAAGCGTAGATGCCTAGTCAAGGATGGGAACTGACGCCCAATTTCATACCCTAGACTAAGGCCGGGAGACGGTAGACGGAAGGACCGTACCCATACAGAATCGGCGCCTAAATGTTCACGCCAACATTCACCTAGTCTCTAGTTCTATGGACCGTTGCTAGACGGCCACCCACGGTAACAGGCCATTGTGGGACACGGGCCCAAGTCTAGCTGAGGGTGAATCTAAAGGGTCACACACAAATCACTGAGGAGGTTGAGAGATTGACTCAGAGTCAATCTCGAAGGATAAATAAGTAATTGGATTACTTAAGGGATAGTCCATTGGATGGACGGACCGATATTGTATCAAGCTCTCGTTTAATCGGTAAATTGAATTTGTCGATTAAATATGGAAAGTCGAGATGTTAGATCTTTTGACTAGATTAAAAGACCAACGGGAATAATTTAAGTGGACATTAAATTGGATTTAATTTTGGGTTCGTCGTAATTGGATTACGATAAAACCCAGTCCGTTAAATTTTGACCCGAGAGGAGAAATAATTCCTATTTTGGAATAGGAAGAAGTTGGACTTCTTCCCAAAATGAGCATGGCCGAAATGCTCCCTTGGAGGAAGCAAAATTCAGCCATGTTCCATGCAAGGTGGCGGTTTGACTTGTTTCTTTTGGTAAGAGACAAATCAACTCCAATCAAGCCCTTCCCTTTTGGTATGATTTGATCATACCTTAAAAGTTGGTAGGCTTGATTGAAGAATTAATGGTGATTGATTGGGATGTATCTAGACATCCTTAGATGAACCTAGACACATTCCAATAATCACATTAATTATGTATATATAGGAGTATATACAACACCTTGTGTAAGAGAATCATTATTCATCTTTTTCAAGGAAAAAGAAGATAAAAATTTGGCCCTCTCTCCTCTCTCACTCTCGGCCATCTCACTCCCTTCCCACTTGTGTTTTTCACTTGATTTTGAATTGAAAGGAAGAACAAAGTAGGTTTAAGAGAACAATAATTCATAGTGTTTTTCTCTTGAACCGATTCCTTCCTAAACCCGTTTTCTTCTAGCAAAGAAGACGTGTGTTTCTTCCGGTGTGGTGTGGATCACCTTTGGAGAATCCATACGTTTAGATTTCGTGAGCATTCCAGAGAAGGAACAACACAAGTAGCCGAGCATAAATAAAATCATCAAAGGTAACGATTTTATTACGCTTTGATAGTTTTAATTTCATTCTTGCCCTATGTGTTATATGTATTTTTTAAACATTAATACATCCTACATCGAACGCCCTGTTGAGCACCCAAGGGTACACCCCTTGGGACACCTTTATTAAAATTTGATTTAAATTTACGCACTATTTAACGCTTTCTCGCTTCCGCTCGAGCTCCCGGGCGGATCCGCTTGTCCTTCAATAACAGGGAATGGAAAGCATTCTTATTCTAGCAGGATAACACTTATTAAGTAAAGCAGTAAAGTTTTGAGAAAGAGCATGGTTTTAGGAGTAAAACTTCCTAAGGTTATAAGCATTCCATGGTTGGGAGATCTTTTTGCCATCCGTGTCTGCCAACTCGTACGCTCTGAATTTGACAACTCGAGTTAGTTTGTAAGGACCCTCCCAGTTAGGGGCCAGCTTAGCTACTAGTTTTAAGACACTTGCCCGTCTTAGCACGAGATCTCTCACTTGAATTTGTATTATTTTTACCCTTCTATTGTAGGCGTTCACCATCTTCTGCTTATACCTTTTCGTGCAGGTTCGAGCATCCTCTCGAACATCAGCTATTAAATCTAAGTTAGTGTCCTACTTTAGCAACAATAATGACCTTTGAGTCGCACACTAAGTTGAAAGACAGTTCTCCTGTGGTTGATCAAGGAGTGGTCTTGTAAGACCACAACAAGCTGGGTTGGGTGTCCATCCATTGTCATCCTGCTTATTCCAGTCAAGTTCTAATGGATTGCAGTAATTTGCAGTGTGTGACCTCTACTTGCCCATTAGTGCGGATAGGCCAATGAGATGAAGTGCTACTGAATGCCTAAGTTAACACACCAGTCTTGATTTTTCAAGCCCTAAAATTGGCGACCGTTGTCAAAAGTAATCACCTGCTACCAACAGGAATTTGCGTTATCCTTGTGCAGCTGGGAAAGGACCTACTGTTGGGAATGACTAACTTTCTCCTTCTCTCATTGCCTTTGTCCCACATTGGTTTCACAACCCACTTTTGCATAACACATAATTATCATTCCATTTAGTCCATGGATAAGAACTGTGAGCAGGTGGATTTTGGAAGAATTACCACACGAGCGCGCCTGCCCTGTCCCATCCCGGTCCGGGCTGGGCTGGGCGGGGCAGTGCGCGTGACATATATCTTTTTGGAGAAAATACATTATTTTTGCTTCAGATTTTAGTTTGAATGGTTCAAATTGACCAAGTCTTTGTAGTTGAGAAAATCATGCTTCAAATCCGTTTGTTGCTGCATAGTTAAGAGTTTGTGCAGCTGAATTTTCTCAACCTCCTCTCGTTTTTCCTCCTATAAATGGTTGCAGCTTCTGCTGCATTTTTCACACAAAAAATCTGCGCCACTACTCTTCTTCTTCTCTCTGTTTTCGTTCATTCTTTTTGAGTGTTCTTGAGTAAGTTGTTCCACACTCTCTACCACGAGTGCACGTGTTAGAGGGTCTTGCCGTGTGAACCTTGGGGAGCGATCGGGGTATATCCTATTTGCACTTAATGGGCTTACTCCCTTTAGGTATATCAACTAGATCCCAAGTGTGATTTGTCATAATGGAGTCTAGTTCGCTTTTTAATGGCTTCTTTCCAAAAATTAGAATCTATAGATGTTATAGCTTCTGTGTAAGTCTTAGGGTCTTCATCAATCAAAAAGGCTGAACAAAATGTTCATCTATTTTATCACTATTTTCATCTAGGAATATAGTTAGGAAATCTGATCCAAAGCTAGTTCCAGTTTTTTGTCTCTTTCTCCTTCTAAATTCATTTTCAACAGGGGAAGTATTCAAAGACTCTAAGTTGACACTAGGTGAAGTTATATCATTACTAAGAGTTTTACTTAGAGTAAAAACATGTTCAAAAAATTCAGCATCTCTAGATTCACATATAGAGAGATTACATAAACACATAAATCTATAAGCAACACTATTATAGGCGTACCCAATAAATACAGAGTCAAAGGTCTTAGATCCTATATTCGTTTTTCTAAAATCTGAATATGCTACTTTAGCCAAGCACCCCCACACTTTGAGATAGCCTAAGTTAGGAGCAAAACGTTTCCACATTTCGTAAGGTGTTTTATCTAACTTTTTATGTGGGACTCTATTTAACACATAGCATGTAGATAGAACAGCTTCCCCCCACATATTATCCGGCATACCAGAGCTTAGGAGCATAGCATTCATCATTTCTTTTAGAGTTCTATTTTTTCGTTCTGCTATGCCATTTTGTTGAGGTGTATAAGGGGCACTTGTTTCATGGATTATTCCATGTTCTTCACAAAAATTCTTTAACAGATTGGTATTATATTCTCCACGTCTATCAGATCTAAGTCTTTTAATTTTCTTATCTAATTGATTCTCAACTTCTGCTGTGTATTTCAAAAACATTTCAGCAGCTTCATCTTTTGTTTTTAACAAATAAATTTTAGTGTATCTCGAAAAATCATCAATGAAAGAGATATAATATTTTTTACCACCTTTGCTTAAAGTGTTTTTGAAATATGCTAGATCCTAATAAATCAATTCAAGAAGTTCAGTGCTTTTAGATGTTACAGATTTAAACGGCTTTTTAACATGCTTAGCTTCTACGCATACTGAACATTTAGAGCAACTATTGAAATAAAAAAAATTGATAAGATTCATGCTTTTCAACTTTTTAATAGAAGCAAAGTTTATATGTCCTAGTCGACCATGCCATGTATCAAAAGACTCTACCAAATAAGCAGAACTAGAAGAAGCTTTATTAAGTAAAGTAGGAACAGTGTTCAGAACAAAAAGACCATCTGATAAGTATCCTTTCCCTACAAATTCACTATTTTTAGTGATTATTACCTTATCAGGTTCTAACACAATTTCAAACCTGCTTTGTTCAATAAGCTACCGGAAATGAGATTTGTACGCAAGGAAGGCACATATAACACGTCGTTCAAAGCCAAAGTTTTACCATATGTAAGTTTCAGAAAAACCTTTTCTTTACGCAAGACTCCGGCGGTGGCAGAATTCCCCATGAAGACACACTCACCATCTATTGCATCAAGTTTGTTGCCTAGATGCGCCGGTGTCTAGTATAGAGTCTTTGTTTTCCAATAGGTTCTCCTCTATAACTACTGCAGCTATGATCTCGTCCTTCTCGGCTAGGTTGGATTGTGGAGTGGCATGATTGGTTGGTTTCTTGTTTTGCTTTTATTGGTCCTTTATTTGGTAGCACTGGTAGGCTTTGTGTCCGGGCTTCCCACAACAATAGCACAGTTGTTTCCCTTCCTGGATTTTGCCATAAGTTCCTTTGGACACCTTGTGCTGATTGCCTTTCTGGAACTTTTTTCCTTTGTTCTGATGGAACCTGTCTCTAGAGGCATGAGATTCAACCAAGTTAACTTTGACTGACAGGAAAGAGTTAGAAGTTTCCTTATCTTTCAAATGGTTGGCTTCCTCTGTTCTCATGTGATTGATCAGCTCCTGGAGGGTCAGGTCATTTTTTCTTGTGCTTCAAGTGATTACAGTATTCACTCCAAGTAGGAGGAAATTTTTCAAGAAGCACGTTTGCTTGTAGGATCTCGCACATCTGCATGCCTTCGCTTAGTACGTCCGCCACCAGGTTCTCATATTGATGGACTTGGTCCACTATTGACTTCCCATCCACCATTTGGAACTACAACCACTTACCAACGACATATTTTTCCTGCCGGGCATCATCGCCTCCATATCGTGTCTCCAAGGTGCTCCAAATGCGTTTTGCACTTTTCTGGTTGACGAATAAATCAAATTGTGAGTTATTCATATGGTTCAGAATATGGCCTCTCACCGTTTTGTTGTCTCTATCGTATTTGAGCTTGGCGTCATCTTCAGATTTTTGGCTCTTTCGGTGGCGAGAGGAATTATGGCAACGGTGGAGGTTTCTACTAGTATAGGCGGATTTGTGAACAACACGTCGTCTACTTCCAATTGTTCAACGAAGATGAGCAGCTTCTGAGACTAACGTCTGTAATTACTCCCATCGAGTGGCTCCAGTTTTGATAGGTCAGGCAGTGTTCAGGAACAACTATTTGAATAGGAACTGCAGATTTCGCTTTCCAATTGTAGGAAGAAATGAAGTTGTGCCGTGGAAAAACCAGTTCCTTGAAAGAGAAATTTCAGTTCTGCAGAGGTGCAAATAGGATATACCAATCGCTCCCCAAGGTTCACACAGCAAGACCCTCTAACACGTACACTCGTGGTAGAGAGTGTGGAACAACTTACTCTAAGGGAGTAATACGTGTTTTGAGGGTCCTGGCTTCAGCTATCGAAAGTTCAAGATGTATAATACTTTCGTTTAGCTGAGCTGTAGCCTCACCTCACTATGCATTAATTCAAATAAAAAGATATTAATTCTTAAGTACATTTCTTCCGTCACTCAGAATATTCCTTTCTCAAAATTTGAGTTAGTCATTCATGGGGGAATGTTGGGAATGATTAACTTTCTCCTTCTCTCATTGCCTTTGTCCCATATTGGTTTCACAACCAACTTTTGCATAACATATATTGATCTTTCCATTTAGTCCTTGGATAAGAACTATGATTAGGTGAATTTTGGAAGAATTGCCACACGTGCGCGCCTGCCCCGTCCCGTCCTGTCCCTGACCGGGCTGGGCTGGACCGCGCGCGTGACATATATCTTTTTGCAAAAAATACATTATTTTTGCTTCAGATTTTAGTTTGAATGGTTCAAATTGACCAAGTCTTTGAAGTTGACAAAATCATGCTTCAAATCCATTTTTTGCTGCATAGTTAAGAGTTTGTGCAGCTTCTGCTGCATTTTTCACACAAAACATCTGAGCTACTACTCTTCTTCTTCTCTCTGTTTTTCTTCATTCTTTCTGAGTGTTATTGAGTAAGTTGTTCCACACTCTCTACCACGAGTGCACGTGTTAGAGGGTCTTGCTGTGTGAACCTTAGGGAGCGATCAGTATACCCTATTTGCATCTCGGTCGAACTGAAATTTCGCTTTCAAGGCAATGGTTTTTCCACGGCACAACTTCATTTCTCTACACCTACTATGTCCATTCCCCACTTGACACATAGGAAAGGTGCTAAATGAACTCTAAATGGTTTAATAGGTACATGGATGATCGGGGTGTGCGTCTGGCATTGTTCGTACTTTCTTACCCGGTCTACTGCATCGTCCTCTTGAGTTTTCCCTACAAGGGCCAACCCACCTGTGTGGAATCCACAGGTTCTTCATGTATTTCTTGTAGTGTGGTTTTGTCCTCCTCTGCTGACAAGCATAGGAGGTAAGTATAAGAGAAACTGCTTTCGTAAAGGGTTCCTTCTAGCAAGGTAAATTTGGCTGCCCTGCTCCTCAGGCAAGCTGCCTCATTTTCATCAGCTGAAGGTTCCATCCTATAGGTAGTGAAGGAGGGGTTTCCTCCAATCCATGTTGATCTGCAAGATGTTTACATCAACATTATTAGAAATTTTAGAAGGTATTTCTTACGGTGATAGCGCAAGTACTGTTGTCAGCTAGAGAATTGGCTAAATGAGCAAGATAGTCCGTCTCGGTGTTCTCAGTGCAGGGAATTTGATGAAGCTGAAAGCTTTTGAGCCAGCTTTTGATTTCGTTTATTTCTTGGAGGTGCTTCTTCATTTGGTCATACGTAATGCCGTATGTGCCATCCACCTGGTTTGTCACTAATTGGGAACACAGTAGGCAGTCATGTTTTTTGCTCCTGCATCAAGTGCAATTTTGATACCTGCTATGAGGGCTTCGTACTTGGTCTCGTTGTTTGAGGCCTTGAATTCAAATATGAAGGCAAACTCCAGCTCATCTCTTTCAAGGTTTGTTAGCACGATTCTGACTCCTTACCAGCATATGTGGAGTAGCCATGTTCCTTCATCTTCCTCAGCCCTCATAGCTTCAGTCATTAATTTAGCTAGTACTTGGTCATTAATGGCCGTTCTCGGCTGGTAAAAGATGTCATAATGGATGACCTCTACAACCCATTTGATCATTCCATTTGAAGTCTTAACTTTCCCCATCATTTACGCAGGGGGTGTTAGTGTGCACAATGATATAATGTGATAAAAACTAAGGGCGTAGTTTTCTTGTAGTGATTACCAAGGCAAATGCCAATTTTCTACCTCAGGGTAGCACAGTTCAGCTCCATGCCATACCTTGTTGATAAAGTAGATGAGCTTTTGGGTTCCATCCTCCTCTTTGATGAGCATGGAGCTTAAAGCATGCTTCCCTACAGAAAGGTAGAGACTCCAAATTCACGTTTCGCTGGGTTCAGTTTCATATGGTACTTCCTCAGTTTCCCGAATGTCTCAACAAGATTAGTGATGCGGCGGTTAGCCTATCGTTACTTGACTAGCATGTTGTTAATGTAGACCTCCATGTTGCGTCTGAGCTATTCTCGAAACATGCTATCTACTAATCACTAGTAAGTAGCACCTGCATTTTTAAGCCCAAAGGGAATAACATTATGTGCCCCCTGACGTGATGAAGCTTACTCGCTTCTGAGTATTGAGGTTAAGCATGATTAGTGATAGCCCTAGTGATGCATGTTGGAATAGGTGACCAGAAAGTCAATGAGGTTGGCTATTCTGGGAACCGTTCGCCGATCTTTGTTCATAAGTGATATTATGCCGATGAATATAGTAAGAATTCATCGATGGCAACAATGAGTTTGTGTGCTTATTGCTAGAATTGAACGGGGTTTAAATGTCACATTAAACGCCCACAGACCGGACATGTGAATCTGAAAAGTTGGACTGCCCATAAGTTGGCAGTCATGGAATCAACTTCTGTGAATCAGTCTGAAACAGTCCAAGTCGAGGACCTCGAGATTGGGTATCGAGGGTCCGAGAGAGACTTGCACTAAGGATCGCAATCGAGTTTCATCGACGAGAAACGTAGGTCGTCCATGCAATCTTAGTGGGTTGGTTGGCAGGCAGTCGGTTGACGGAGGTGACTCACGTGAATCATCATATGGAAGCCACACGGGCTTAGTCGGTATGACTGGTATTCTCGGTTCTGATAGTACCAGATTATTCCTCGAACATGAGGAGTTATTACAGTCACTTACATACGAAGGTTGTATCTAGGATTTGACGAACGGTGATTGTATCTGAGGGTATGGTCATCATAAGCCTTACACGATGGATTTCAAGATAGAATCTGTCCCCTACCAAAGGTTGTGACAGCGAGATCCCCTATGGACACTGAGATGGTTCAAACTCTCAAAGTCTATGACCATAACATTTGATTGAGTTGGAAAGAATTTTCTACGTTTATTATAGAGTTAAATCTATCTCAAGTTTAAAGCATAGATGCCTAGTTAAGGATTGGAACTGACGCCCTATTCTGTACCCTAGACTAAGGTCAGGAGATAGGCGACAGTAGGACCATACCTGTATGTAACTTGGAGCCAAAATGTTTATGCCACATATTTACCTAGTCTTTAGTGCCATGGACCATTAATTGCTAGATGGTCACCCATGGTGACGGACTACTTTGGTTATAGGGTAATAGGAAGTAGGTCCAAGTCTAGCTGAGGGTGAACCTAAAGAGTCACACATGATTCACTGGATGTTAAAGGGATTATTTTGGAATTAATTTTTAAGAGAAAGTTTAATTTAATGTATTAAATTAACTTCTTGGAGATTTAAGCCTTCATGGATTAATTGGATTAATCGGGCTTGAATTTATAAATTGGATTTATAGATGTAATGAGCATGGGCTTTCCTATTAATTTGATTAAAATGATGAAATAATTAGTGGGCTTGTAATATTAAATAGGATTTAATATAGATTCCATTGGACCTTTGGACTATTTAAATTAGATTTAAATAGGTCCGGTCCATAAAGCCCAACGAGATGCATGGACAAGATTCGATCCTGGAGAGATTGAGATGGATGACCAAGATTCATCCTAAGGAGTTTACTTGGTTAGTGTTGAAAAGATTGTGGCTCTAGGAAGCTTCCTAGAGACTTTTATGTGGGATAAATGACTAGGTCATTTAAATATATGAAACACACACAATATCACACTAATCTCTACACAATAGCCGCCTCTCTCTTCTCTCTCTCTCTCTCTCTCTCATCCAACCTTCTTGCTCTCTCCAAGAATTTCCTTTCTTCTTCTTGTTTTGATCAAGATAGAATGTTAGAGACATCGATCGCGTTAATCAATAGCGTTGTATCGATATCCCTTGTCCGCTAACAACTTCTTGCTAGCACAAGAGCCTCGTTAATTTCCGGTGAAGCGTGGGGATGATTTTTTAGAGAGTCTCTACGTTGATATCTTGGTGGAAAATTCGGGAACAACGGGTGTAGCTGAACGAAGAAAACTACGAGGCTAATGTTTCCTCTTTATGTTTTCTTGTGTCTTGTTTATATATATAATTCTATGGCCTTCGTGTATTCTTTTTGTTTCGTCTTTTACACGTAATACACCGAACGCCCAGGAGGAATCAAGGGAATACCCCTTGATCCAAATTTATCATCGCCTTTAATTCAGTTTTACGCTTTTAATTTCAATGCTTCCACGCTTCTGTCGCGTGTCTCCTGGGCCGATCCACGCATTCAGTGGTATCGGAGCCCGGTTCGGTGTATAGGCCTAGAATGGTATATGCTACACGTGTGTTTCAGCATGCTTAATGTGTTTTTCATTGCTTTTATGGCATGATTTACGCTCTTGAAGCATGTTGATGTGTAGATCTTGATATGTGTTGATTTTGCAAAAAAATTGGATTTGGGGATTCTTGAATATGGGTTATAATATTGTATTAATAATTTTTGTGTTTCAAAAAGGAATTTGCAAGAAAAAGTCGTCAAAACGGGAAAAATAGAGGCAACCGGAAGTGGCTACCTACTGGCCGACCCAGCAGAGTGAGACCGGCAGGCAGGTTGCGTGTGTGCGCTGGGCACGCATGTTGTGCGCATAGGCAGTGGCACCTGCGCGTGCACACGTCGGGCTGGCAGTGTTGGGATATCTTTTCAAGTTTCGTCGTTTTTCGTGCGTTTTTTAAAAAATATGATATTTTTTGAATATTTTCGGGAATTTTCTGAACTAATTGGCTTGGAACATTTAATTTTGATTGAGATTAGGTATTTCCTAGAATTTAAAATTGCCTTGTTAATTATGAGAAATGGGTTTTTTCAACAAAAAATATTTTGCATAGGTTGCACCATTATCCAACGGTTTTATGTGTAAATCTCGCATATAATTTTTGCATTTATTTTATGGTATGGGATATCATAAATGCTTGTATAGCATGTTTTACATGGATGTGTATTTATGCTATGTGCGTTAATTAGATTAACAATGGATGATCACGAAGCCCTTAGACCGCATGTATGGTTTAATTTATATGTTGGTTTGGGGCCTGGGTGCCTCCTTGCATCTTCTTACCTCTCTTGTTTTTGCCTTAAAATAACAAGATTTTTTTCTCCCTCCTAATGTACTTCTCCAAACTGCTGATTGGGGTTTCTTACTTTTATGATGTCATGAGTGTGGATTAGGAGTGAGGTTTTATATTTTGTCAATAAATGTAAGGAAGAAAGCCCAAGGCGACGGAGGCCCATGGGAGAGGCCATCGGTTGGCCTACGGAGGATCCATGGAGAAGAGGCCTGGTGAGGCCCACGATAGAGAGCCCAAGAAGATGAAGAGGGTGTACAAGGCTCATTGTGTGTAATGGGTTATAAAATCTTGTTAATAGTATAGGCCTGCCCTTAGATTGACCATAGATCCACTGCAGGCTTAATGAGAAGCATAGGTTTGGGCTTGTGATCATCCAACAGGGGCGTGCTAGACTTTATTTTGCATTGCGATGCGTTTTTATAATGCTTTGAGTATTATATATGCTTCATGTATGTTTATATTTACAGTTAGAATATTCTTGCATTTACGCATGCAAAACACATAATGTGATGAGGTCTCAGTGGAAACCTAATGAAAGAACTCTCACTTGGTTGGGCTAAGTTTAAAATATTGGACCCCTGATATGGATTTGAGCAAACATAGTTCTTCCATGCCTTCCATCCATGATAAAGTGAGGAAGTTGACGTCACCCATAACGTGGTCGCACAAGTCCTGGCATTTTTTGGACTGAAATTAAGCTGCACTATTATTGTGAACAAAGTGAATACACTCCTGTTTCCCTGTCGCACGAGTCGTGGGGGCTGACAATGAGTGCTATGATTTGGTTGATGGGTTGGGTCTAACACCGTGTAATGTTATTTGCTTGGAGTCCTTGAGATCACGTGAAGAGGCAAGGCAAAAATATATTGGGGATCTCGTGGGACGAGAATGGCATAGGTTGCCTTCCATAAGGTTATTTTCCATGTGAATAGTAAAAGTGAGTTATGGAGAATTTTTCTAGGAATCTATTTCCGAAACCTCTTATGAGAGTGATGGGCTTTCATAGAAATAGTTAGAGAGGTTAAGGACTAAAGACCTAGTTTTAACTTGGATTTAATATTACTTCAATATGCTTAATATTTTCTGCTTTACATATTATGGATGTCTAAGAATCTACTAATGCCAATATTAGAGGCTGATAATTTTTTCGAACCAACTACATGAATTGGCTGCGAAATCTTAAGATCGTCCTACATTTCCAGAACCTAACTCATATTTTGGATGAGGATGTTCCTCAACCCCTGCCGGAGAGGTTGACAACTGAAGAACGCTTGGCGTTCAACAAGTTGAATGACGACCAATGGCAAGCCCGCAACATCGTAATGGCCCAAATGACAAACGAGATCCAGAAACAGTACAATAGGCATGATGATGTTGGCTCAATTATGCTTCATTTGCATGATGTCTATGCGGTCCTGGACTAGCATATAAGATGTGATGCAACAAAGGCATTTTTTGGACCTAAGATGACAGAATGGTTGCTTGTACAAAAGCATGGAGTGATGATTGTAACCCTAGTGGAGAAGCTCAAGGACCTCCATGTCCATCTTGAAAAACAGACGTACATTGACGTAATTCTTCAGTCTCTTCCTCCCCTCTACGAACCATTTATTACCAATTTCCAGATGAATGAGCTTGGAAAAGATCTTCGTGATTTGATAAAAATATTGGTCCAATACAAAGCAATTATTGAAAAATCTGCGTCATCTGTACTAGTAGGAGAGACTTCAACCTCTAAAGCGAAAGAGAAAGTTGCCAGACGCCAAAAGTGGAAGAAGGCTGAGGTGACATCAGCTGCTACTAGCACTTCGAGTGTTGTTCGTGTTGCAACGCAAGGTGATGGTGAAGGAAAGAGGAAAAGGGTTCAACAGTCAAGTTCAAAAATTCTTAAGAACGTATGCATTCACTGCCGTAAAGAGGGCCATTGGAAGAGAAAGTGTCTTGAACTTCTCTCCAATGAAGGTAAAATCTGAAATTGGGTATTAACATGATCTCTCTACCATTTGGTATGTGATACCAGCCTAATTTGCGAATGGTTTGCAGGTGGTGGCAAGGAGTACAAGGCCAAAACAGTTCTAGCATTCAGCGATGGCAAGGCTGTTGCTATATAGTCTATAGACTAGTTAGGCTTGAAACTGTGATCATGTTAGGATAGTTTATCATAGGAATTATGTGACCTAGCATGGTCAAAAGTATGTTTGCTTTGTTGAACAACAGTTTCGTGATACGTTTTTTTATCAATAAAGTTGTTTTATTTGACATTGAATGGTGATTAATGTCTGGTCGTGGTTATACATAAGTTCCCAAAACTGTCCCACAAAAAGTTTATGAATGCTCAAAATCAAATGAGAAAAACGGACTAATCAAGATCAACTTATAGATTTGGCATCCATAAAAGGCTAGGACGGTTTCCTCTTATTAAGGATAAGCAAGTTAGAAGGTCTGAGGAATCTAGCAATAAACTATTCAAATTGCCTAAGCTTGCAAGTCTTTTTTGAAGACGGAAAAGTCCGAAAGCTCTTTGTTGGACAAAGTAGGGTTGCCAAATAGTATATTGGATGGGATCCAGTGAGACAACTGTGGGTTACTGAATACACAAGACATAAGAGGTTTCAGAAGTCTAAAGGTCCCATTTGAGGTTTGGGAATTAGACTTGAGAAGGTGAACCAAAAATGGTCGAAAAATTAAACCAATTTCGATTGGATCGAAAAGGACGTGTATTAGTGGGAGTTCTTGAGCATCCAGTTGAGAATACGATTCTCAATGGAATGCTTCCTAAAAAGACCAAGCTAAGACGGTCTCTGATAAAGGGAGCGATCGAGTGTCATTGGACGAAGGTCGATCGAAGTTTCAACCAGATTACCTTAGCCCGACTAGACATGGACTCAAAAAACAGCCAACGCGAGGAACGTGGCGGGTTTTCCTAGAAGTCGTATTTGAGTGTGCCATGTTTTGGCAAGCCTGTCGTCCGACAAAGTCCTTGAGTATATACGAGGGTCCTGCATACGTTAAGAGTGAAAGCGTGTGGATCGGCCCGGGAGTGGTGTGGCGGAAGCGCGGAGAATGAATGGAGAAGCATGCATAAACTGGAATTTAAAACAAATCAAACAGATCAAGGGGTGTTCCCTTGATTCTTCCAGGCGTTCGTTGTATCTCATGAATAAAAATAACATAAAACATAATTCATGGAGGCCTTGTGGTAGATGAAGAAACAAGAAACGTAACAAGAAATTGTACCCTTGTAGTTCTCTCCACCGGCTACATGTATATCATGGATCTCCACTGCCTAGGCTCTACGTAGAGCACCTCCAAAGAACGTCCACGCAATTTACCGAAAATAGGCCAGTCAACGGGCGGGCATTACCCTACCCGGACCCAGACCCAATAAATACCCATAGTTATTATTTATAGACCCTACTCAGACCCTACCCATATAATACCCGTTGGGTCTTACCCATGCTATACCCATAGTAATTGGGTCCAATATTGATTTTACCCAATGGGTCTTACCTATGTTAGTTTGTTAAAGTGATAAAGCATTATACACATTTTTTTTAATGATATCATCAAAACATATTATAAAATTTATTTAATAAATATATTTCATGAATTTGCAATCGATAAAATAAATTAGAAGTCATTCAATTTTTTAACATTTGCAAATCGAACATCGATAATTGCAATATGAATAATGATCTTGACTTTGCTCAAATATTAGCCATTATTAATCAATTACATAATCTACATAAATTCGATATATGAACATAAATTGAAAAACAATAAGAAAAAATAAGTATGAAAATAGGCTTTAACTTTGATATACATTTTTTTTTATCAATTTGAAATTGCATTCAACTTTAATTTAATGAGTTTTTACAATTCAAATTCAAACAAATCTTATCTTCATATGTTAGTCGAGCTTAACTAATTTTACATGACAAGTAATCGAGTCGATTGATATATAAAAAATTTACAAATTTGAAGAATTTTAAATTTTGCCCGTTCAATACCCATATCCACAGGTATTTTAGGGTCTAGACCCTACCCATACCCAAAAGACTTATTTCAATGGGTATGGGTCCGGGTCTGGGTCTAATATAAAACTATTTGGTTTGGGTATGGGTATTAACTATTGTAATGGGTACAGATCTAGGTATTACCCGCCCATTGACAGGTCTAAAAGTCCGGAACCCGTAGATACTCTCGTGCTAGCAAGAAATCTAAAAGGGGAAAGAACAATTGACCAAATGTTATTGTTTAAAAAGATCAATTGTTCATGTGCCTCCTTGAATCAAACCAAGAAGACTAGAACACCTTTTTGGAGAAGAGAAAGGGGGAGATGGCCAAGAGAGAGAGGGTGATCAGCGGCTAGGTGACAACTAGAGAGAGTTGTGTGTGCATGTGTGTGTTTTTTAGATTTATATGATAAGAACATATTCCTACTGAAACCTTTCCAAAGAGGCACACCATAAGCACCTAGTAGTGATCTGACCTAGTCAAATTCACTTCTATGATTAATCCTAGCCATCCATCTCAAACTCTCCTTGATCAGATCTCGTCCATCTATCCTTGATGGGCTCTGTGGACCGGACTCATTAAATAGTCCAAAGGTCCAATGGACTATGTATTAAATATAATTTAATACTTGAGCCCAATTAAATAATTTCAACCTTTTAATCTAATTAAAAGGGAAAGCCGCACCTCTTTAATCCATAAACCTAATTTATGAATTAAGCCCGACTAATTCAATTAATCGATGATGACTTATCATTCCAAAAAGATCAATTTAATCCAATTAAATCGTCTGATCTGCCAGAATGAATTCCAAATTAGTTCCTTCATTACCAGTGAACTGTGTATGACTCTTTAGGTTCACCCTCAACTAGACTTAGGCCAATCCTGATTATCCCATAAACGAAATTCGCTGGTTACCATGGGTGGCCGTCTAGCAACGGTCCATGGCACTAGAGACTAGGTGAAACTATGGCGTCAACATTCAGTCTCACGAATGCATATGAGTATGGTTCTTCCATCTATTATCTCCTTGAAACGTGATGTGGATCGTCCCGGGAGATGAACGCAAATAGTGGAAGCGCGAAAGATTGCATAATAAAAAATTGCAAAGCATAATTAAATGAAATTTAAATCATGCATAACATACATAACCGGATCAAGAGGTGTGCCCTTGATCCTCCCGGGCATTCGGTGTATCTCATGTTCAATAAAACACAACATGGAGGCCATAGAATTAGAACTGAAAAACATAATTAAAGAACCTCCCCAATTGTCGTTTTGTCTTCGTTCGGCTATATGCATTGTTCCCCATTTTAGACCAAGATCTCAAAGAAGAGACCCTCTAAATCATGACACTCGCTACACCGGAAAGCAAAGAATCCTTGTGCTAGCAAAAAATTATTTGGGGAGAAGAGACATCGATACATGCTATTAATTAATGCAATCGACGTCTCTTATGTTCTAACTTGAATCCATCAAGAAGAACAAAGTAGAATTCTTGGAGAGTGAACAGGAGGAATGGACGAATTCTTGAGAGAATTTTAAGAGATGAGGAGTTGTAGAGATTAGTAGGTGTGTGTGTGTGTGTCTGTTTTTGAGTATTTATAAAAGATAGAATTTCCTATTCCTTCTCAAACTCTTCTAAAGAGACACACTTTGACTAGGATTTTGACCTAGTCAAATCCTAGTCAAACCAGGCTTTGATTAAGTCAAATTAATCATGGCCCTTCATCTTATCAATCCCTTGATCAAATCTAGTCCATCCATTTGATGGGCTTTATGGAATGGGCCCCACTTAATTCTAAATTAAATAATCCCATGGACTTTATATTAAATCCTATTTAATATACCAACCCCATTATTTAATTCACCCTTTTAATCTAATTAAAAGGGAAGCCCATGTTTTATAAAATCCATAAATCTAATTTATGAACTCAAGCCAATTATTCCAAATAATCCATCGAGGCTTGAATCTCCAAGAAGTATAATTTAATTCCATTAAATTAAACCTTCTCCCGGAATTAATTCCAAATTAATTCCCTTTCATTTGGTGTAGCGGGTGTGACTCTTTAGATTCACCTTTCAGCTAGACTTGGACCTAGTTCTTGTTATTTCATAACCAAAGTAGTCCGTTACCATAGGTGGCCATCTAGCAACGGTCCATGACACTAGAGACTAGGTGAATATGTGGTGTGAACATTTAGGCTCCGAGTTACATGCAGGTACGGTCTTACCGTCGCTTGATACGTACGGGTACGGTCCTACTGTCGCCTGTCTCCCGGCCTTTAGTTAGGGCATGGAATTGGGCGTCAGTTCCCATCCTTGACTAGGCAACTATGCATAATGTTCGAGATAGGTTTAACTCGACGGTAAGAAATCTTTTCCCACTATATCAAGTGCTACGACCATAGACTTTGTGAGTCTAAACCATCTCCGAGCGTATAGGAGATCTCACTGTCATATCCTTTGACAGGGGACAGATCCTATCTTGGAATACACAGTTCTTACATACTCCGATTGCACTGGACGAGGCATATGATTACCATATAATATAACCGGTCAAATTTCACCATATCTAAGATACAGCCTTAGTATGTAGGGGACTGCCGTGATCCTCAAGTTTGAGGATTAATCCCGTACTATCAGAACCGGGAATACGAGTTATACCGACCAAGCCCGAGTGGCTTCCATATGACGACTTTCGCGAGTCACCTCAGTCTGTCGCTCCCCAGTAGGCCGACCCACTAACACTGCTTAGACGATCCTCGTCACCCATCGATGAAACACGACAGTAGATGCTCAGTGCAAGTCTCAGGGGATTCTTGATGCCGTGTCTCGAGATTCTTTTGGCTTGGAGTATTTCAGACCGATTCGGCGAAACTGATTTCATGAACCTACCTCCAAGCGTAGTTCCAATTTCCCGAAATGTTATTTTAGTCTGTGGGTGTTTGTTGTGACAAGCAGTAAGTACAACAAACTCATGCCTATGAATCCTTACTACATTCATTAACATAATATTACTTGTTCACAGATTGACGAATGGTTCTCAGAACAACCAATACCATTGACTTTCTGGTCACCTATTCTAACACTCCTGGCCATGGAATTAGGGTCGATTTCCATCTTTGACTAGGCAACAATGCATGCGGCTTCAATATATTCGTGTACCCTACTGGAGCGTCATGGGGATCCAATCCCACTGTTCAGTCACTATGGCCACAGATTCTAAGGGAAGATGACTCTCAGAGTGTATTGGAGACATCACTGTCAAAACACTGACAGGAGATGGATTCTTTCTTGGAACAGACTGTCCTCACTACACATTCTGATTGCACAAGATAAGGCTTATAGCAGACATGTCTTTCAACACAGCAGTTGCTCACAAAATTTAAGATACTAGCATAGTGTGCATGTGACTGCTGTGGTTCCTCAAGTCTGAGGACCAATCTCGTACTGTTGGAGCCGGGAATGTCAGTCATAGTGAGCAAACCCCTTCAAGCTTACATATGAAGATTTCCACGAGTCACCTCAGTCGGTTGACTCTAAGCCGACCAACCCACTAATACTACATGGATGATCTACGTCACTTGTCGATGAAACATGACTGCAATCCTTAGTGCAAGTCTCATTCGGATTCTCGATACCCAATCTCGAGGTCCTTCACTTGGAGAGTTTCAGACCGACCTACAGAAGTTGGCCGCATGATTGCCAACCTATGCGTAATCCAGGTTCTTTGATTTCTCTTATCCTGTCTGAGGGCTTTGTTGTGCAATAAATAGTAATAAGCATGAGATAAGTGAACACAACAAAGTACGACAGGCCAAGGAAAACATCACTTTTATCCAATACGTAAATATCATATTACATCAATATTGTCAGAAACTGATTAGCTAAGCCCAATAAAATTGGTTTTACGATCACCTATTCTGACAATCTCACACTTGAACCAATCACTTGTATGCCTTAAACCCATGTTCCCAAGATGCTAAGCATGAGCAACCTGCGACATGGGCTTAGTTAGTAGATCTACTGTATTTTCTGTTAGAATAGGTGACCATGTACGCCAATTTTGGCAGGAATATGTAACCTATGTCTAGACAATTTTTGGTATTTGATAAAAATATTTATGAATAAAGAAGTGAAAATTCATATGGCAATACTTTGTTTACGTTCACTTATATCTGCATTTACATTTCTGTTCACTACGCAAACAAAGCCTACGGACTGAGTAACGATTTCGGGGACTGGGACTACGCTTGGAGGTAGGTCCATGAAATCAGTCTCACCGAATCAGTCCGGAAATCTCCAAGTCAAGGAATCCCGAAAATGGGTACCGGGATTCCCTTTGAGACTTGCACTAAGCATCTGCTGTCGTATTTCATCGACGGTGACGAAGGTCGTCTAAGCAGTGTTAGTGGGTCAGCATGCTAGGAAGCAGCTGACTGAGGTGACTCGCGGGAACCGTCTTACGGAGGACCTTGAGTATGGTCAGCAAGGTATGACGTGTATTCCCGGTTCCAACGGTACAGGCCAAGTCCTTTGACTTGAGGAACTGCTGAGTTTACCTGTGCATCAGGTCTATATCTTAGATATGGTGAGAGATTGCCAAAATACTCTTGAGTAGTCATAAGCCATGTCTAGTGCAGCTCGGGTGTACAAAGTGACAGTGGTTTCCAAGAAAGGATCTGTCTCTTGTCAAAAGGTGTTGACAGTTGAGTCTCATGTATGCTCTGTGTCTTGTCCCTGAAAGGCCACAGTAACTGAACAGAAGGGAAAGGTTTCCCTTGCGGAGTTTAGTAAGGACAGACCGACACTTAGGTCCAAAATGGGTACCTGCTTTTTTCGTGCCCTAGACTCTAAGTGATGAGACCGAAGACAGAAGGACAAGTGTACTGTTAGAGCCTAAATGTTCATCCCCGAATATTTCACCTAGTCTCTAGTGCCATGGACCGTTGCTTGATGGCCACCCATGGTAACGGACGGATTCTAGGAATCCGACCAAGTCTAGCTGAATGGTGAACCTAAAGAGTCACACACTATCCACACACACTTAGTATTTAATTTGGAATTAAATATTGGAGTAAAGGAATGATTAAATTAGATTTAATAGAGTCCTATATTTTCTTGGAGAAATTAATTCCTTTTATTTGATAAAGGGAATTAAATTAATAAATAGGATTTATTCAAAAGGGTTGATTTAATGGGCTTAGAATAAATAATAATATTTATTTATTATATTATATTTATTCTTTTAGCCTTTCGGAATATTTAATGGGATTTAAATATTCCATTAAATTAAAATCAACGGTTGAGATGGAAAGGGGAGATGGAAGGCTAGGATTTGTTTGACTAGGTCAAACACTAGTTTGACTAGGACTTTGACTAGGTCAAAATCCTAGTCAAATTAGGTTACTTAGAGTTTGAGTTTAAAGAGGATTAAACTCTTCCTCTATATAAACCTCTAGCTTCCAACATTTGTAGGATGATGATTCTTGAAAACGCACACACAACACACACTCTCTCCTCTCCTCTCTCGTCCGCCCCTCTCTCTCTCTCACCAAGAAAATATTATTTTTCTTGTTCTTTTATTCTTGGAACAATTGAACTAAGGAAGATCGATCCCGTTAATTCATAATGCGTGGTTGATCTATTATCTCCAAAATAATACTTGTTCGTTGCTAGCACGACGTGCAAGAATACGTGGGTGGATCGTATGTCACGATTTGGAGGATCTCAAGAACGAGGTCTTGGTGCAAAACGGGGAACAACGCGAGTAGCCGTTGAAGACGAAAACGACAACGGGTAGGTCTCGTTTTAAGATTTTCGTCCCTCTTTAATTTTCAACTCTTTGGCCTCCATGATTTCTTTATTTGTTCTATGATCATGAGATACACCGAACGCCCGGGAACCTCAAGGGCACACCCCTTGAGCGTGTTCTTTTCAATTAAAAGCATGCCTTTTATTTTTGTAAATTTATTTTTATCGCGCTTCCGCATTCGCGCAATTCCCGGGACGATCCACCGATTTCTTTCAACGGAATGATTAAATTAGATTTAATCGGGTCCTATATTTTCCTGGAGAAATTAATTCCTTCTATTTGATAAAGGGAATTAAATTAATAAATAGGATTTATTAAAGGGTTGATTTAATGGGCTTAGAATAAATATTAATATTTATTTATTATATTATATTTATTCTTTTAGCCTTTTGGAATATTTAAATGGGATTTAAATATTCTATTAAATTAAAATCAACGGTTGAGATGGAAAGGGGAGATGGAAGGCTAGGATTTGTTTGACTAGGTCAAACACTAGTTTGACTAGGACTTTAAGTAGGTCAAAATCCTAGTCAAATTAGAGTTCGTAGAGTTGGAGTTTAAAGAGGATTAAACTCCTCCTCTATAAATACCTCTAGCTTCCAACCTTTTGAAGGATGATGATTCTTGAAATCACACACACAACACACACTCATCTCCCCCTCCTCACCTCTCGACCGCCCCCTGTCTCTCTACAAGAAAATTACTTCTTAGTTCTTTTGTTCTTGGAACATTAGAACTTAGATGAATCAATACCGTTAATTGATAACGTGTTGTTGATTCATCCACTCCAAAAATATACACTTGTTCGTTGCTAGCACGACGTGCAAGATACGTTGGTGGATCATGTGTCACGATTTGGAGGGTCTCAAGAACGAGATCTCGGTGCAAAACGGGGAACAACGCGAGTAGCCGTTGAAGACGAAAACGACAACGGGTAGGTCTCGTTTTACTTTTTCGTCCCTCTTTAATTTTCAATTCTATGGCCTCCATGATTTCTTTACATGTTATATAATCATGAGATACACCGAACGCCCGGGAACCTCAAGGGCACACCCCTTGAGCGTGTCCTTTTAAATTTAAAGCATGCTTTATTTTTCGTATGTTTATTTTTATCGCGCTTCCGCATTCGCGCAATTCCCGGGACCATCCACCGATTTCTTTCAGTGGTATCAGAGCCCGGTTCGGTGTATAGGCCGAGGGTTAATGTGCGTTCTAAGCATGAAACGTGATATTGGCATGTTTTATATTAAATCTTGATTTTTCTTGATTATAAGCATGTCGGTTTTATTGCCTTTAATTCGTGTGAATTTCTGAATGTTGGTATCTTTCTGTTTTTCTTGGGAAACGGGGTGGAAAATTGAACGGAAAATGAGAAACGACACAGCCGGCCAGCCGGGAGGGCAGCAGGCTCAGCCTGCTGCCCTGCGCGCGTGCCGGCGGGCCGCTGCCGGCGGCGGCGGCTGCAGCTGCAGCTGCTAGGGTTTCAAAACCCTAGCAGTGTTTTTTCTTTTATTTCTTAATTATTTTCAGTTTTAATTTTGAATTAATTCTAAAAAATCGTTTTTTTTGGTTCAATTATGCCTATTTTTCTAAAGACATTATTTTAGGAGTAAAATAAATTGGATTTGGAATCCGGGGTTATTTTACTTAAAATAATGAGGAAAGGTTTTCCTAAAACGAAAAAATATTATTACCAGTATTTGTGTTTTATTTTTCACACGTTATGCACATATTCATTTATTATTTTGGATATTTATGATTGGAAATCATGTATTGTTGGTATATTGTAATTATATGATTAGATCATGTGATTATGTGTGTTGGATGGAAATGGATGATCACGAGCCTTAGACCGAATGTATGGTTTATTTTCTGTTGGGCCTGTGTGCCTCTTTTACTGCTTTCTCCTTCTCTCTTTCTAGTTGCCTAACAATAATAAGGCATTCTACCTCCCTCCTTATATACTCCCCCTGGATTTTCGCTGGGGTTTCTATTTTTTAATATGTAATGAGAGTAGACTAGGAGTGAGGTTTCTATTTTTGTAATTGGTGGAGAAGAAGGAAGGACCACATGGAGAGCCTAGACGGGAGGTCCCTTGGAGTTTTCCATGAAGTGAAGAAAGAGGAAAAGAGACCAAGGCCCATGAACATGATGATTGGGTTACTATTAATGCAATAGTATAGGACCAACCCTAGATTGACCATAGATCCACTGCGGGCTCAGTGGGTCGCATAGGATTCGGGCTCGTGATCATCCAACAGGGGCGTGCTAGGCTTTAATTTTGCATGTGGTTATGATGATGGATGAATGGATTGTTTATTTATCATATAACTGCTATGGATGGTTTATTTACGCATTTTGGATGTATGTGTAGATATTTATTTATTTGAGATCTCGGTCATTTACTACTCTCACATTGGTTGGACCAATGTCAAAATATTAGACCCTAGACAAAGTGGACATAAACTCTAGGAGTTTGTCCATGCCTTCCAATCCATGGCATAGTGAGGAAGCTGCATTGGGTCAATAGCGTGGTCTCACGAGTCGTGGCACGTTATTGTACTTAAAGGAAGCTGCACTATGTCATGAACGAAAAACGGGCTGCTGCTACCTGTCTCACGAGTCGTGGGGGTACTAGTGGGTCCGTGGCTCGGTCGATTGGGTTGGGTCTAACGCCCAATTAACATGATTCGCTTGGAGTCCTCGGGATCATGTGAAAGGGTGAGGCAATAATCTTGGGAATCTCGTGGAACGAGAATGGTATGGAATACCTCCCACAGGATCTTTTCCATGCGAATCGTAAAAGCGGGGTATGGGAAAAATCGCTGTGGATCCCAAGCCCACTTGGAAAGGATTTTTCGAAAATCACGTTTGAGAGTACCGTATTTTCGTATAAATAGTGGGAGGGTTAAATGACTAAAGTCCATGCATTTAATTATTTTATCAAACCACCGTCCTTTATTTTCTGCTGATCGCGCGCTTTTTTCTAAAATGTAGATTTTAAAATGTCTAAGAACCCACTTTCCACCATTCTTGAGACAAACAAATTCAATGGAACCAACTACAACGACTGGTTGCGCAATCTCAGGATAGTCCTAGATTACGAGAACCAAGGCTACGTCATGGACGAGCCTTTCCCGAGGACCTTACCGGAAGGATCCACGCCAGAAGAACGTGAGACGTTCGAGACTTGGCATAAGGATAACCGGAAGGTCAGTAGCATCATAATTGCTTCGATGACCAATGAGATTCAGAGCAATATGAAAGGCTAGACGATGTCCCTTCCATTATGGCTCGCCTTAAGCATTGCTATGCAGTCCCGGACCGGCATACTAGGTATGTCGCGACCAAGGCGTTCTTCGGAACGAAAATGACAGAAGGATCCTCTGTACAAGAGCACGGGGTTAAAATGCTTACCCTGGTGGAAAAGCTCGAGGACCTAAAGGCAGGTCTCGATAATGAAACGTACATAGATGTGATCCTTCAGTCACTCCCACCCTCCTTTGACCAATTTATCGTCAACTACAACATGAACGCACTTGAGAAGGGCATTCATGAGTTGATCAATATGTTGGTGCAATACGAGCAACGACTAAGAAGTCCACGCCTTCGGTATTGTTTGGAGGTGCTTCGACTTCTAATACGAAAGGCAAGGGTGCCGGACGTTGGAAGAAGAAGAAGGGGAAGGGAAAGGCCATCAAAGCAGCTACAAACACTAAGAGTGTTCCCATTGCCAAAGAGGGGAAAGGCAAAGGAAAGGGAAAGGTTGTCTCCAAGCAACAGTCTAAGGCATATGACATATGTATCAACTGCCGTGAGAAAGGGCATTGGAAGAGAGAGTGCCCCAATCTCTTCTGGAACCAAGGTATATATGCGATTGAGGTTAATATGGTCACTAGTTCTGCCTCTTGGGTATTAGATACCGGCTGTAGAGCTCACATTTGCAATGACTTGCAGGTGTTGAAAAGAAAGCAGAAAACTGGGTAGCGGGGACATGATCCTGAAGCTTGGGAATGGCAAGGCCATCTTGGCAGAAGCAGTAGGATCCGCCACTCTAGTGATTAGTGATAGTATTAGCATAGATTTAGAGCAAGTTTATTTTATACCCAATATGATCAAAAACATCATTTCCATTCCATTGTTGGACAATAGTGGTTATGAGTTTAGAATCAATAAAAATTTCTTTTATTTGATGAGGTGTGGAATTGCTCATCTACTTGGTACATTGCATAACGGACTCTATATCTTGCAACAAACGAATTTCGTCCTCAATGCACAACACAAACAAAAATTAGATAATAACGGGAACGCACGTCTGTGGCACGCTAGGCTAGGTCACATATCCCAAGATAGGATGAAAAGGTTGGTAGACTCAAAGAACCTAGAGGTTGGGGACTTGAGCGATCTACCAACTTGTGAGTCCTGTCTAGGAGGGAAAATGATCAAGAAGCCCTTTGTAGGACAAAGCAGGCTTGCCACAGGTCTGTTGGACTTGGTCCATACCGACGTATGTGGACCACTAAGGACGCAGGCCCGAGGGTGGGTTCTTCTACTTCATAACCCTCACCGATGATCATTCACGGTATGGTTATGTTTACCTGATGAGGTACAAGTCTGAAGCTCTGAGAGGTTTTAAAAAATTCAGACTAGAAGTGGAGAATCAAACCAACTGCAAAATTAAAGTCCTTCGGTCGGACCGAGGCGGTGAGTACCTTAGTACGGAGTTCCTAGATTATCTAAAAGAACATGGTATAATATCAGAATGGGCACCTCTAGGAACACCACAGTTAAATGGTGTCTCTGAAAGGAGGAATTGAACCCTGTTGGACATGGTTCGGTCCATGATGAGTTTTACCAAATTGCCCTTATCGTTTTGGGGCTATGCACTAGAAACGGCAGCCAAATTGTTGAATTTAGCGCCTACTAGTACATTGACCCAAACGCCATATGAGATATGGCACGGCAAGCCTGCGTCCTACAACTACTTGAAAGTGTGGGGTAGCCCCGCATACGTCAAGAGGTTAGTGGGAGATAAGTTAGAATCTAGGTCTAGCTTATGCAGGTTCGTTGGATACCCTAAAGAAACTGTGGGTTATTACTTTTATGACCCCTTGGAACAAAAGGTGTTTGTTTCAAGAAAATGCAGTATTCTTGGAGCAAGGCTTCCCGGAGGATATCCAACCTGATGGGCTGATCCTTGAGGAGTCAAGTGATGGAATCCAGCCATCAGAGGAGACCGCGGAACCCTCACTTAGGGGATTCAGGATTAACAACCAAAGGGCTGACCAACCTCGAGAAGTCCAACATGCTAGGCATGAAGGACAGCCTCAGGAACAGCCAGCCCCGGTTCCTGAACCACCGGCTTCGATACAGTCAGCGCCCACAGTCACCACTGATGTTCCCGTTCTCCGTAGGTCCACTAGAGAGTCCAGACCTCCAATGAGATATGGCTTTCTAGGAGCGACAGATCTTTTGGATAACGATCCTAAGACATATGGAGAAGCGATGTCTGACATCGACTCCGGGAAATGGCTTGAGGCCATGAAAGCCGAAATGGACTCCATGAGCGAGAACAAAGTTTGGAGTCTTGTAGATCCACCGAAAAGTGTTAAGCCAGTCGGCTGTAAGTGGGTCTACAAGCGCAAACTTGGCGTTGATGGAGAGAGTCACAACCTTTAAGGCTAGGCTTGTAGCTAAGGAATACACTCAACGACCTGGGGTCGATTTTGAGGATACCTACTCCCCAGTAGCCATGGCTAAGTCCATTCGGATTCTGCTCGCCATAGCAGCATGGTATGACTATGAGATATCGCAGATGGACGTGAAAACGGCCTTCCTCAACAGTTTCGTTGAAGAAAAGATCTACATGGATCAGCCGCAGGGTTTCACGATCACTAGAGAAGAACAGAAAGTCTGTCGTCTCCAGAAGTCCATCTATGGCCTCAAACAAGCCTCCCGAAGTTGGAACATTCGCTTTGATGAAGTAATACGGGGTTATGACTTCATCAAAAACGAAATCCGACCCTTGTGTATACAAGAAGGTCAGTGGGAGCTCAATAGTATTCCTAGTGCGTTATGTGGATGACATTCTGGTCATTGGTAATGACGTTAGAATGTTAGGAAACACAAAAGCATGGTTAACATCCTAGCCATCCAGATTGTCAGGGACAGATCTAAAAGGATGTTAGGACTCACCCAAAACTCGTATATGGAGAAATTCCTAAAGAGATATCGAATGGACAACTCCAAACGAGGATTCCTTCCAATAAGGCATGGGATCAAGTTATCCAAGAAACAGTCCCCACAGACTGATGAGGAACTTGAAAGGATGAAAGTCATCCCCTATGCTTTCTGCCGTAGGTAGCATCCAATATGCGGTCCACTGCACTAGGCCTGACATTGCATACGCTTTGAGCGTAACAAGCAGATATCAGTCCTGCGCAGGAGAAGCACATTGGAATGCTGTTAAAGGCATCCTTAAGTACCTAAGGAGGACTAGGGAGATGTTCTTTGTCTATGGCAATGGAGAAATAATTCTGGAAGGCTTTAGCGACGCTAGCTTCCAGTCTGATGACGATGATGCCAAGTCTCAATCGGGGTACGTATTCAAACTCAATGGAGGAGTAGTAGCTTGGAAAAGTTCCAAGCAAGCAACCATTGCTGACTCCACCACAGAGGTTGAATACGTAGCAGCTTCAAAAGCTGCTAAGGAAGCGGTTTGGATGAGAAACTACATCCAAGAGTTGGGTGTAGTGCCTAGCATCGCCGAGCCTGTTGTCATCTTCTGTGATAACAACGGCGCTATAGCGCAAGCAAAGGAATCGAGATCTCATCACCGTTCCAAACACATTCTTAGACGCTACCATCTTCTTAGAGAAATGGTAGGAAGAGGTGACGTCCGGATGGACCGAGTCAACTCGGCAGACAACACAGCAGACCCGCTAAAAAAGCCTATGTCGCAGAGCGCTCATACGCAACATCTTGAGAATATGGGGATTAAGCATATGGGCAATTGGCTTTAAAGATCAAGTGGGAGATTGTTAGAATAGGTGACCATGTAAGCCAATTTTGGCAGGAATATGTAACCAATGTCTAGACAATTTTTGGTATTTGATAAAAAACATTTATGAATAAAGAAGTGAAAATTCATATGGCAAACAAAGCCCACGGACTGAGAAACGATTTTGGGGACTGGGACTGCGCTTGGAGGTAGGTCCATGAAATCAGTCTTACCAAATCAGTCCGGAAATCTCCAAGTCAAGGAATCCCGAAAATGGGTACCGGGATTCCCTTTGAGACTTGCACTAAGCATCTGCTGTCGTATTTCATCGACGGGTGACGAAGGTCGTCTAAGCAGTGTTAGTGGGTCAGCATGCTAGGAAGCAGCTGACTAAGGTGACTCGCGGGAACCGTCTTACGGAGGACCTTGAGTATGGTCAGCAAGGTATGACGTATATTCCCGGTTCCAACGGTACAGGCCAAGTCCTTTGACTTGAGGAACTGCTGAGTTTACCTGTGCATCAGGTCTGTATCTTAGATATGGTGAGAGATTGCCAAAATACTCTTGAGTAGTCATAAGCCATGTCTAGTGCAGCTCTGGTGTACAGAGTGACAGTAGTTTCCAAGAAAGGATCTGTCTCCTGTCAAAAGGTATTGACAGTTGAGTCTCATGTATGCTCTGTGTCTTGTCCCTGAAATCTGTGGCCACAGTAGCTGAACAGAAGGGAAAGGTTTCCCTTGCGGCGTTTAGTGAGGACAGACCGACACTTAGGTCCAAAATGGGTACCTGCTTTTTTCGTGCCCTAGACTCTAAGTGATGAGACCGAAGACAGAAGGACAAGTGTACTGTTAGAACCTAAATGTTCATCCCCAATTATTTCGCCTAGTCGCTAGTGCCATGGACCGTTGCTAGATGGCCACCCATGGTAACCGGCGGATTATAGGAATCCGACCAAGTCTAGCTGAATGGTGAACCTAAAGAGTCACACACTATCCACACACACTTAATATTTAATTTGGGATTAAATATTGGAGCAAAGGAATGATTAAATTAGATTTAATCGGGTCCTATATTTTCCTGGAGAAATTAATTTCTCCTATTTGATAAAGGGAATTAAATTAATAAATAGGATTTATTAAAGGGTTGATTTAATGGGCTTAGAATAAATATTAATATTTATTTATTATATTATATTTTATTCTTTTAGCCTTTTGGAATATTTAAATGGGATTTAAATATTACATTAAATTAAAATCAACGGTTGAGATGGAAAGGGGAGATGGAAGGCTAGGATTTGTTTGACTAGGTCAAACACTAGTTTGACTAGGACTTTGACTAGGTCAAAATCCTAGTCAAATTAGAGTTCTTAGAGTTGGAGTTTAAAGAGGATTAAACTCCTCCTCTATAAATACCTCTAGCTTCCAACCTTTTGAAGGATGATGATTCTTGAAATCACACACACACAACACACACTCATCTCCCCCTCCTCACCTCTCGACCGCCCCCTCTCTCTCTACAAGAAAATTACTTCTTAGTTCTTTTGTTCTTGGAACATTAGAACTTAGATGAATCAATACCGTTAATTGATAACGTGTTGTTGATTCATCCACTCCAAAAATATACACTTGTTCGTTGCTAGCACGACGTGCAAGATACGTGGGTGGATCGTGTGTCACGATTTGGAGGGTCTCAAGAACGAGATCTCGGTGCAAAACGGGGAACAACGCGAGTAGCCGTTGAAGACGAAAACGACAACGGGTAGGTCTCGTTTTACTTTTTCGTCCCTCTTTAATTTTCAACTCTATGGCCTCCATGATTTCTTTACATGTTATATAATCATGAGATACACCGAACGCCCGGGAACCTCAAGGGCACACCCCTTGAGCGTGTTCTTTTAAATTTAAAGCATGCTTTATTTTTCGTATGTTTATTTTTATCGCGCTTCCGCATTCGCGCAATTCCCTGGACGATCCACCGATTTCTTTCATTTTCTACTGAGCTGACTTGGTCTGTCCGAACTTCCCCTCTTCCCACCATCTCCCTGAGCAAGTGCTAGCGTCTATGGATGTGTTTGGACCGCTCGTGAGATCTCGGTTCCTTTACTTACGCTATAGCCCCATTGTTATCATAGAAGGTAACCATTGGCTTGACAATGCTAGGCATCACACTCAACCTTTAGATGTAGTTTTCCATCCAAATTTCTTAGCAGCTTCAGAAGTCACTATGTATTCGACTTCTATGGTAGAATCGGCTGTGGTAGCTTGCTTCGAACTCTTCCAACTAACCCCTCCACCATTAAACCTGTATACAAATCCCGACTGAGAATTCGCATCATCATTGTCCGAATGAAAGCTAGCATCGCTAACGCCTTCCAGTATCAACTCTCCACCATCATGACTAAGAACATATCTTTAGTCCTTCTCAGGTACTTAAGAATGGTGTCTACCACAGTCTAATGTACCTCGCCAACGTAGGCCTGATATCTGCTCGTTACACTTAAAGTGTAAGCAACGTCAGGCCTTGTACACTGTACGGCATAATGGATGCTGCCTACGACAGAGGCATCGGGGATGTCCTTCATCCTTTCAAGTTCCTAATCAGTCTTAAAAAGACTGCTTCTTGGGTAACTTGACCCCATGCCTCATGGGAAGGAAACCTCATTTGGAGTTATCCATCTTATATCTTTTCAAGACTTTCCAATTTATATGTTTTGGGTCATCCCTAACATCCTTCTAGATCTATCCTTGAAGATCTTGATGCCAAGGACATAGGTAGCTTAAAAAAATCCTTCATGGAGAATTGAGTAGACAATCATGCTTTGTGTCACCTAACATCTTGACATCATTTCCAATGAGCAAGATGTCGGCCACATAAAGTAATAGGAACACTACAGAGCTCCCATTGACCTTCTTGTATACACAAGGATCATAGTCGTCTTTAAATAAATCATAACCTCGTATGACTTCATCAAAACATAGATTCCTCTTTCAGAATACTTGTTTGAGACCATAGATGGACTTTCAGAGGTGGCAGACGTTCTACTCCTTTCCAACAACTGTGATCCTTCTGGCTGATCCATATAGATCTCTTCCTCAATGAAAGCATTAAGGAATGTCGTTTTCACGTCCATCCGCCATATTCCATAGTCATACCATGCAGCTATGACAAGCATAATCCGAATGGACTTAGCCATGGCTACTGACGAGAGTAGGTTTCCTCAAAGTCGACCCCAGGTCGCTGAGTGTACCTTTCGCTACAAGCCTAGCTTTGAAGGTGGGTCACCTCCCCATCAGCTCCAAGTTTGCGGTTATAGACCCATTTACACCCAACGGGTTTAATACCTTTGGGAGGGTCCACCGACATCCAAACCTGGTTGGAACTCATGGAGTACATTTCAGATTTTCATGGCCTCAAACCATTTCTCCAAATCGATATCTGACATCGCATCCCTATATGTCTTTTGATCATTATCTAATTGACTGGTCATGCCGACAAAAACATACCTTCTAGAGGATGGCATACTCTCACCGACCTACGGGGTGCTAGAATAATGTCAGTGCGAACATTGGGCATTGTCTTGCAGGAGCTGGCGGTTGAGGTACCTCAGATGGCCCCTTAAGAGGTTGTTCAACATGCTGGGCCTCAAGAGGCTGCTCAACACGCAGGGGCTCAAGCGGTCGCTCAACACGTCGGGTATTCAACTGAAAACCCTTTACCGCAGGGTCTACAACTCTTGCTATTGATAACTAAGATGCTTCACTTGATTCCTCAAGGAGCAGCTCGTCGCGTTAGGTATCTGATGGAAAACCTTTTTCCAAGAAGACTACATTCTTTTAGAAAAATACTTTTTGCTCAGAGGGATCATAAAAGTTTAATAACTTGCAGTTTCTTTCGAATAGCCAATGAATCTGCACAAGCTAGACCTCGATTCTAGCTTGTCTCCCACTAGCCTATTGACGTACGCAGGGCTACCCTATACTCTTAAGTAATTGTAGGATGCAGGCTTGCCATGCTGTATCTGATATGGTGTTTGGGCCCTACTTTGGACAGCCTTATGTTTAACAACTTAGCTGCTGTCTCAAGTGTGTAACCCCAAAAAGACAGGGGCAGCTCGGTAAAGCTCATCATGGATCGGATCATGTCCAACAGAGTCCGATTCCTACTTCCAGAGACGCCATTTAACTAGGCTTTCCGGGAGATGTCCATTGGGAGATAATACTATTTTCCTTTAGATAATCGAGAAACTCACCACTTAAATACTCACCACCTTGTTCTGAATGATGGACTTTAATTTTGCAACCAGTTAGGTTCTCTACTTCAAGTTTGAACTCTTTAAACCTCACAAGAGCCTCAGACTTGTATCTTATTAGGTAAACATAACCATACCGTGAGTGATCATCGGTAAAAGTTGTGAAGAAAGAAAAAAAACCCTCTGGCTTGAGTATTCAGTGTCCCACACACGTCAGTATGGATGAAATCCAATAGATCGGTGGTGAGCGTGCTTTGTCTAACAAAGGGCTTTTTGATCATTTTTTCCTTTCAGACAAGATTCGCAGGCTAGTAGGTCGTTAAAATTGTCTAGTTCTAGACTCTTTGAATCTACAAACCTTCTAATCCTGTCCTAAGAGATGTGAACTAGCCTTGGATACCACAATTGGCTGTTCACAAGATTATCTATTTTACGTTTATTTTGAGTAGTCATGATCCAATCAGACTTTTGCAGAATATAAGGACCATTGTTAAGTTTGCCAAGCATATTAGGAGATCCATCTCTCATCAAATAAAAAGAACTTTTATTGATAAAAAGTTCAAAGCTACTATTGTCTAACAACAGAATGAGAATGTTATTTTTCATCATGCTAGGCACATAATAACAATCCTTTAACTATAGCCTAACATGATCACTAACTACTAAGCTAACGGTTCCTACAGCTTCTGAAGCAACAACATCGTCATCGCCAAGCTTTAGGACCACCTCGTCTTTATTTAGTCTTATGCTTCTTTTGCAGCACCTGCAAATTATTGCAGATGTGAGCTCCACAGCGGGTATCCAATACCCAAGAAGTAAAGCTAGTGACCATATTAACCTCAACAACAAACACACCTAGCTCAGAAAGGAATTTAGGGTAATCCCTCTTCCAATGCCCTTTCTCATGGCAATGGGCGCATATGTCATTTGCCCTCGACTACGGCTGCAAACCAACCTTTATTTTTCCCTTGCCCTTCCCCACTTTTGGAACGGGAGCGCTCTTAGCACTTGCTGTAGTTGTGACATCTTGCCCTTTTCCCTTCTTCTTCCTGTATCTTTTAGCCCTCTTTGCCTTTCACCTTAGAAGTCGAAGCCTCTTCGATGAATATCGACAACATACATCATTGCCTCGTATTGGACCTATATATTTATCAACTCATGTGTGCCCTTCTCAAGTGCATTCATGTTGTAGTTAATAATGAATGGGTCAAAAGGATGGAGGAAGAGACTGTAGGATCACATCAATGTACGTCTCGTTATCGAGCCCAGCTTTGAGGTCCTCGAGCTTTTCCACAAGGGTAAACATCTTGACCCATGCTTATGTATAGAGGATCCTTTGGTCATCTTAGTTTCAAAAAATGCCTAGGTAACGATTGTAGAGGGAACATTGTCCAACCTCTCATATTGCTTTTGCATCCGATTTGTCATTGAGGCGAGTATGAGGCTGCGGACTTTGCGATTATCCTATAGCCACCTCTTGAACGTTTGAAAGAAATCGGTGGATCGTCCCGGGAATTGCGCGAATGCGGAAGCGCGATAAAAATAAACATACAAAAATAAAGCATGCTTTTAATTTAAAAGAACACACTCAAGGGGTGTACCCTTGAGGTTCCCGGGCGTTCGGTGTATCTCATGATTATATAACATGTAAAGAAATCATGGAGGCCATAGAGTTGAAAAATTAAAGAGGGACGAAAAATAAAACGAGACCTATCCGTTGTCGTTTTCGTCTTCAACGGCTACACGCGTTGTTCCCCGTTTTGCACCGAGATCTCGTTCTTGAGACCCTCCAAATCGTGACACACGATCCACCCACGTATCTTGCATGTCGTGCTAGCAACGAACAAGTATTTTTGGAGAGGATAGATCAATCACACGTTATGAATTAACGGGACTAATCTTCCTTAGTTCTAGTGTTCCAAGAACAAAAGAACAAGAAACAATTTTCTTGTAGAGAGAGAGGGGGCGGACGAGAGGTAAGGAGGGGAGAGACGAGTGTGTGTTGTGTGTGTAATTTTAAGAATCATCATCCTTCAAAAAAGTTGGAAGCTAGAGGTATTTTTGGAGTGGACGAATCAATAACACGTTATCAATTAACGGTATTGGTTCGTCTAAGTTCTAATGTTCCAAGAACAAAAAGAACTAAGAAATATTTTCTTGCTAGAGAGAGAGGGGGCGGACGAGAGATGAGGAGAAGGGGAGAGTGTGTGTTGTGTGTGTTTTCAAGAATCATCATCCTACAATTGTTGGAAGCTAGAGGTTTATATAGAGGAGGAGTTTAATCCTCTTTAAACTCCAACTCTAAGAACTCTAATTTGACTAGGATTTTGACCTAGTCAAAGTCCTAGTCAAATAAATCCTAGCCATCCATCTCCCCTTTCCATCTCAACCGTTGATTTTAATTTAATGGAATATTTAAATCCCATTAAATATTCCAAAAGGCTAAAAGAATAAATATAATAAATAAATATTAATATTTATTCTAAGCCCATTAAATCAACCCTTTAATAAATCCTATTTATTAATTTAATTCCCTTTATCAAATAGAAGGAATTAATTTCTCCAAGAAAATATAGGACCCGATTAAATCTAATTTAATCATTCCTTTACTCCAATATTTAATTCCAAATTAAATACTAAGTGTGTGTGGATAGTGTGTGACTCTTTAGGTTCACCATTCAACTAGACTTGGTCGGATTTCCTAGAATCCGTCCGTTACCATGGGTGGCCATCTAGCAACGGTCCATGGCACCAGAGACTAGGTGAAATATTGGGGAATGAACATTTAGGTTCTAACAGTACACTTGTCCTTCTGTCTTCGGTCTCATCACTTAGAGTCTAGGGCACGGAAAAAGCAGGTACCCATTTTGGACCTAAGTGTCGGTCTGTCCTTACTAAACGCCGCAAGAGAAACCTTTCCCTTCTGTTCAGTTACTGTGGCCACAGATTTCAGGGACAAGACACAGAGCATACATGAGACTCAACTGTCAATACCTTTTGACAGGAGACAGATCCTTTCTTGGAAACTATTGTCACTCTGTACACCCGAGCTGCACTAGACATGGCTTATGACTACTCAAGAGTATTTTGGCAATCTCTCACCATATCTAAGATACAGACCTGATGCACAGGTATACTCAGCAGTTCCTCAAGTCAAAGGACTTGGCCTGTACCGTTGGAACCGGGAATACACGTCATACCTTGCTGACCATACTCAAGGTCCTCCGTAAGACAGTTCCCGCGAGTCACCTCAGTCAGCTGCTTCGTAGCATGCTGACCCACTAACACTGCTTAGACGACCTTCGTCACCCGTCGATGAAATACGACAGCAGATGCTTAGTGCAAGTCTCAAAGGGAATCCCGGTACCCATTTTCGGGATTCCTTGACTTGGAGATTTCCGGACTGATTCGGTAAGACTGATTTCATGGACCTATCTCTAAGCGTAGTCCCAATCCCCGAAATCGTTTCTCAGTCCGTGGGCTTTGTTTGCGTAGTGAACAGAAATGTAAATGCAGATATAAGTGAACGTAAACAAAGTATTGCCATATGAATTTTCACTTCTTTATTCATAAATGTTTTTATCAAATACCAAAAATTGTCTAGACATAGGTTACATATTCTTGCCAAAATTGGCTTACATGGTCACCTATTCTAACACGTCTCACGTTCTTCAAGCGAGGATCTATCTGGTAATGCCCGTGGAAGCGGCTTGTCCATGACATAGCCTTGATTCTCATAAACGAGGACTATCCTTAGATTACACAACCAGTCGTTATAATTGGTTCCATTGAATTTATTTGTCTAGGATTCTTAGGCATTTAAATCTAATCTACATTTAAAAGATGAGTAGATGATTATGATATTTAATAAAACGTTAAAGACTTGGATTTCAGTCATTAACCCTCCCACTAGTTCTATGAAAACACGTCACTCTCAAAAATGCCATTTTTGGAAAATCCCTTCCTAGTGGACTTGAGGTCCACAGGTGAAAATTTTCATACGCCGCTTTTTACGACTAGCATGAAAAATAACCTTGTGGGAGGCATTCCGTCCCATTCTCGTCCAACAAGATCCCCATGATGTTATGGCTCACTTCTTCACGTGATCTCAAGGACTCCAAGCAAAATCATGTTACTCAGTGTTAGACCCAACCCATCAAACCGAATCATCGCACTCACTATTGCCTCCCACGACTCGTGCAATTGGGTATCAGGAGTGTATTCACTTCGTTCACAACAACAGTGCAACTTAATTTTAGTCCAAAGACTTGCCATGACTTGTGAGACCACATAATTGGGTAAAATCAGCTTCCTCACTTTGTTGTGGATGGAAGGCATGGACGAGGGATGTATGCTCAAGTCCATTTTTGGGGTCTAATATTCAACTTGGTCCAACCGAGTGAGAGTTTTGTTTTAACGACCGAGGCCTCATCACAGATTATGGTATTTTACATGCTTTGACGTATAAATAAAAACCAATCATTCATCAATCATTCCACATGCAAAACAAAACCTAGCATGCCCCTGTAGGATGATCACATGCCCAAAACCTATGCGATCCAACAAGCCTATAGTGGATCTATGGTCAATCTAAGGGTAGGCCTATACTATTACAAGATTCTTTATAACCCATTACACAAGTGGTCTTTGTAAATCCTTTTCATCTTCTTAAGCTCTCCATCATGGTCCTACCGGGCCTCTTCTCCATGGATCCTCTATGGGCCAATTGATTACCTCCTCTATGGGCCTCTATCGCCTCGCTTATGAAAATAAAACCTCACTTCTAATCTACACTCATTACATCATAAAAATAAGAAACCCCAATTAGCAGTTGGGGGGAGTACATTGGGAGTGAGAAAGAAAATCTAATTATTTCAAGGCAAAAATGAGAGAGGTAAGAAGATGCAAAGAGGCACGCAGGCCTAAACCCAACAAATAAATAAAAATCATACATTCGGTGTAAGGGCTTTGTGATAATCCATTCTTCAATCCCATTAACACAAATAGCAATTTTAAATATGCAACATAAACATGCTATCCAAACAACACATCATAACCAATATCATGAACAACAGAAAATAAATGCCAAATTCCACACAAGAACATTGATCATCGGTGCAACCATTGCATGAAATTCTTGCTACGAAAAAACCCTTTCCTCATGAACAAGACAACATTAGATTTTAGGAGGTTCCCAACCTCGACAAAAATAAAATATTTTAATTTAATGGTTCAGAAAAATGCAAGAAATAATTAGTAATTTTTACAGAAAAAATAGTTTTACAAAAAACAGCACAAAACGAAAAAAGGTCACAGCTGTTAGAATAGGTGACCATGTAAGCCAATTTTGGCGGGTATATGTAACCTATGTCTAGACAATTTCAGGTGTTTGATAAATCATTAATGAATAAAGAAGTGAATTTCATTCGGCATCACTTTGTTTGTGTTTCACTTATATTTGTTTTCCATATCTGTTCACTACGCAAACAAAGCCCACGGACTGAGAATCAATTTCGGGGACTGGGACTACGCTTGGAGGTAGGTCCATGGAATCAGTCTTCCCGAATCAGTCCGGAAATCTCCAAGTCAAGGAATCCCGAAAATGGGTACCGGGATTCCATTTGAGACTTGCACTAAGCACCTGCTGTCGTGTTTTCATCGACGGGTGACGAGGGTCGTCTAAGCAGTGTTAGTGGGTTAGCATGCTAGGACGCAGCTGACTGAGGTGACTCGCGGGAACCGTCTTACGGAGGACCTTGAGTATGGTCAGCAAGGTATGACGTGTATTCCCGGTTCCAACGGTACAGGCCAAGTCCTTTGACTTGAGGAATTGCTTAGTTTACCTGTACGTTAGGGCTGTATCTTAGATATGGTGAGAGATTGCCAGAATTCTCTTTGGTAGTCATAAGCCATGTCTAGTACAGTTCTGGTGTGCAAAGTGACAGTAGTTTCCAAGAAAAGATCTGTCTCCTGTCAATAGGTTTTGGCAGTTGAGTCTCATGTATACTCTAGGTCTTGTCCCCTAAAAACTGTGGCCACAGTGACTGAACAGAAGGGAAGGATTCCCTTGCGGCGTTTAGTGAGGACAGACCGACACTTAGGTCCAAAATGGGTACCTGCATTTTCCGTGCCCTAGACTCTAAGTGATGAGACCGAGGACAGAAGGACAAGTGTACTGTTAGAGCCTAAATGTTCATCCCTGAATATTTCACCTAGTCTCTAGTGCCATGGACCGTTGCTAGATGGCCACCCATGGTAACGGAAGGATTCTAGGAATCCGACCAAGTCTAGCTGAAAGGTGAACCTAAAGAGTCACACACTATCCACACACATTTAGATATTTAATTAGGAATTAATATTGGAGTGAAGGAATGATTAAATTGGATTTAATCGGGTCCTTTATTTTTCTTGGAGAAATAATTCCTTCTATTAGATATAAGGAATTAAATTGATAAATTAGATTTATCAAAGGGATTTATTTAATGGGCTTAAATAATATTTATATTTATTTTAGCCTCTTGGAAATATTTAAATAGGTTTTAAATATTCCATTAAATTAAACTAAATCAACGGTGAGATGAATGGGAGAGATGGATGGCTAGGATTGTTTTGACTAGGTCAAAACACTACTTTGACTAGGACTTTGACTAGGTCAAATCCTAGTCAAAATAGAGTTCTTGAAAGAGGAGTTTAAAGAGGATTAGACTCCTCTTCTATATAAACCCCTAGCATCCTACAAGTTGAAGGATGATGAAACTCCAACACACACACTACAACACACACACACGAATTCTCTCTCCCTCTCTCTCGTCCGATTCTCTCTCCCTCTCCAAGAAATATTTTCTTGGTTCTTTTTGTTCTTGGAACATTAAGAACTTGATGAATCAATACCATTAATCAATAATGTGTTGTTGATTCATCCACTCCAAAATATAAACTTGTTCGTTGCTAGCACGACGTGCAAGATACGTGGATGGATCGTGTGTCACGATTTGGAGGGTCTCAAGAACGAGATCTTGGTGCAAAACGGGGAACAACGTGTGTAGCCGTTGAAGACGAAAACGACAACGGGTAGGTCTCGTTTATGTTTTTCGTCCCTTTTAATTTTCTACCCTATGGCTTCCATGATTCTTTTATGTTTTATTATTCATGAGATACACCGAACACCCGGGAATTTCAAAGGCACACCCTTTGAAACGTGTTCTTTAATTTAAAAGCATGTTTAAATTCCATATTTAATTTTAATTATACCGTGCTTCCGCATTCGCGCTTTTCCCGGGACGATCCACAATTTCTTTCAGTGGTATCAGAGCCCGGTTCGGTGTATAGGCCTAGGGTTTATGTGCGTTTAAGCATGAAACGTGATTTAGCATGTTTTAATTGAATCTTGATTTTCTTGATTATTAAAGCATGTTGTTTTATTGCTTTTTAATTCGTGTGAAATTCTGAATGTTGGTATTTTTTTTGTTTTTCTTGGGAAACGGGGGGGAAAATTGAACTGAAAACGAGAAACACCACAGCCGGCCAGCCGGGAAGGCTGGCCGCGCGCAGCCGAGCGCTGCCAGCAGGACAGACGCGCGCAGGCAAGGGTAGCCTGCGCGCGCCCGCCCAGCCGGTCGCGCATGCGCGCGCGCGGGCAGACGAGGGTGTCTGCGCGCGCGCGCGCGCAAGGCTGTCGGGCGGAGAGCCCGCGTGCGGACGGGCACCAGGCGCGCTGCCAGGCGCGCGCGCACGCAGACGGAGGCGTCTGCGCGCGCGCGCCCGGCGCGCGTGCCCAGTGCGCGTCTGCGCGCGCGCACTGCGCACAGCGCAGGCACGCGCTGGCGACCAGCAGGCCGGCGCGCGCGAGGCAGAGGAGCCTGTGCGCGCGACGGCCTGCCGGAACACCAGGCCGCGCAGCGCGCTGCCGGCCAGGCGCGCGCGCACGCAGACAAGGGGCCTGCGCGCGCGCGCCCGGCCAGGCAGTGCCTGCGCGCGCGCAGGGGCGGCAGGCTGGGCCTGCTGCCCTGCGCGCACGGCCGGCCGGCTGCTGCCGGTGGCGGCGGGCGGCGGCTGCTGCAGCTAGGGTTTTCGAAACCCTAGTATTATTTTTTTTATTTTTTTTTATTTTACTTTTCAGTTTTAATTTTGAATTAATTCTGAAAATTCGTTTTTGGGTTTAATTTTGCCTAAATTCCTAAAAGACATGATTTTAGGAGTAAAAATAAATTGGATTTGGAATCCCGGGGTTATTTTACTTAAAATAATGAGGAAAGGTTTTCCTAAAACGAAAAAAATATTATTTACCAATATTTGTGTTTTTATTTTTTCACACGTTGCGCACATGATCATTTATTTCTGTTTTGGATTATTATGATTGGAAATATGAATTATTGGTATATTGTAATTATCTGATTGGATCATGTGATTATGTGTGTTGGATGGAAATGGATGATCACGAGCCCTAGACCGGATGTATGGTTTAATTTTTCTGTTGGGCCTGTGTGCCTCTTTAACTGCTTTCTCCTTCTCTCTTTCTAGTGCCTTGGAATAATAAGGCTTTCTACCTCCCTCCTTATGTACTCCCCCGGTTTTCGCTGGGGTTTCTATTTTTTAATATGTATGAGAGTAGACTAGGAGTGAGGTTTCTTTTTGTAATTGGTGGAGAAGAAGGAAGGACCACATGGAGAGCCCAGACCGGAGGTCCCTTGGAGTTTTCCATGAAGTGAAGAAAGAGAAAAGAGACCAAGGCCATCAGCATGATGATTGGGTTACTATTATTGTAATAGTATAGGACCAACCCTAGATTGACCATAGATCCACTGCGGGCTCAGTGGATCGCATAGGATTCGGGCTCGTGATCATCCAACAGGGGCGTGCTAGGCTTTAATTTTGCATGTGGTTATTATGATGGATGAATGGCTTTTATTTATCATATAACTGCTATGGATGATTTTATTTATGCATTATGGATGAATGTATGCATATATATTATGAGATCTCTGTCATTCACTACTCTCACATTGGTTGGACCAATGTTGAAATATTAGACCCTAGATAAAGTGGACATGAACTCTAGGAGTTCGTCCATGCCTTCCAATCCGTGGCATAGTGAGGAAGCTGTTTTAGGTCAATAGCGTGGTCTCACGAGTCGTGACACGTTATTGTACTTAAAAGAAGCTGCACTGTGTCATGAACGAAAAATGGGCTGCTGTTACCTGTCTCACGAGTCGTGGGGGTACTAGTGGGTCCATGGCTCGGTCGATTGGGTCGGGTCTAACGCCCAATTAGCATGATTCGCTTGGAGTCCTCAGGATCATGCAAAAGGGTGAGGCAATAATCTTGGGAATCTCGTGGAACGAGAATGGTATGGAATACCTCCCACAGGATCTTTTCCATGCGAATCGTAAAAGCGAGGTATGGAAAAAAATCGCTGTGGATCCAAGTCCACTAGGAAAGGATTTCCCAAAAATCACGTTTGAGAGTACCGTGTTTTTCGTATAAATAGTGGGAGGATTAAATGACTAAAGACCAAGCATTTAATTATTTTTTATCAAACCACCGTCTTTTATTTTCTGCTGATCGCGCGTTGTTTTCTAAATGTAGATTTAAAATGTCTAAGAACCCACTATCAACCATTCTTGAGACAAACAAATTCAATGGAACAAATTACAACGATCTGGTTGCGCAATCTCAGGATAGTCCTAGATTACGAGAACCAAGGCTACGTCATGGACGAGCCTCTCCCTAGGACCTTGCCGGAAGGATCCACGCCAGAAGAACGTGAGACGTTCGAGACTTGGCATAAGGATAACCGGAAGGTCCGTAGCGTCATACTTGCTTCGATGACCAATGAGATTCAGAAGCAATATGAAAGGCTAGACGATGTCCCTTCCATTATGGCTCGCCTTAAGGATTGCTATGCAGTCCCGGACCGGCCATACTAGGTATGTCGCGACCAAGGCGTTCTTTGGAACTAAAATGACATAAGGATCCTCTGTACAAGAGCATGGGGTTAAAATGCTTACCCTAGTGGAAAAAAGCTCGAGGACCTAAAGGCAGGTCTCGATAACGAAACGTACATAGATGTGATCCTTCAGTCACTTCCACCCTCCTTCGACCAATTTATCGTCAACTATAACATGAATGCACTTGAGAAGGGCATTCATGAGTTGATCAATATGTTGGTGCAATACGAGGCAACGATTAAGAAGTCCACGCCTTCGGTATTGTTTGGAGGTGCTTCAACTTCCAAGACGAAAGGCAAGGGTGCCAGACGTTGGAAAAAGAAGAAGGGAAGGGAAAAGTCGTCATAGCAGCTACGAAACACTCAGAGTGTTCCCATTGCCAAAGAGGGAAAGGCAAAGGAAAGGGAAAGGTTGTCTCCAAGCAACAGTCAAAGGCTTATGACATATGTATCAACTGCCGTGAGAAAGGGCATTGGAAGAGAGAGTGCCCCAAACTCTTCTCAACCAAGGTATATATGTAATTGAGGTTAATATGGTCACTAATTCTGCCTCTTGGGTATTGGATACCGGCTGTGGAGCTCACATTTGCAATGATTTGCAGGTGCTGAAAAGAAGCAGAAAACTAAGTAGCGGGGACATGATCCTGAAGCTTGGAAATGGCAAGGCCATCTCGGCAGAAGCAGTAGGATCCGCCACTTTAGTGATTAGTGATACCATTAACATAGAATTAGAGCAGGTTTATTTTGTACCTAGTATGATTAAGAACATCATTTCATTCCATTGTTGGACAATAGTGGTTATGAGTTCAGAATCAATAAAAATTGCTTTTATTTGATGAGGTGTGGAATTGCTCATCTACTTGGTACATTGCACAAACGGGCTCTATATCTTGCAACAAACGAATTTCGTTCTTAACGCTCAACACAAACGAAAATTAGATAATAACGGGAACGCACGTCTGTGGCACGCTAGGCTAGGTCACATATCCCAAGATAGGATGAAAAGGTTGGTAGACTCAAAGAACCTAGAGGTTGGGGACTTGAGCGATCTACCAACTTGTGAATCTTGTCTAAGAGGGAAAATGACCAAGAAGCCCTTTGTAGGTCAAAGCAGGCTTGCCACGGGTCTGTTGGACTTGGTCCATACAGACGTATGTGGACCACTAAGGACGCAGGCTCGAGGTGGGTTCTCCTACTTCATAACCTTCACCGATGATCATTCACGGTATGGTTATGTTTACCTAATGAGGTACAAGTCTGAAGCTCTTGAGAGGTTTAAAGAAATTCAGACTTGAAGTGGAGAACCAGACCAACTGCAAAATTAAAGTCCTACGGTCAGACCGAGGCGGTGAATACCTTAGTGCCGAATTCCTAGATTATCTAAAAGAAAATGGTTATATATATCGGAATGGACACCTCCCGGAACACCACAGTTAAATGGCGTCTCTGAAAGGAGGAACCGAACCCTGTTGGACATGGTTCGGTCCATGATGAGTTTTACCAAATTGCCCTTATCGTTTTGGGGTTATGCATTAGAAACGGCAGCCAAGTTATTGAATTTAGCGCCTACTAATGCAGTAACCCAAACGCCATATGAGATATGGCACGGCAAGCCTGCATCCTACAACTACTTGAAAGTGTGGGGTAACCCCGCATACGTCAAAGGTTAGTGGGAGATAAGCTAGAATCCAGGTCTAGCCTATGCAGGTTCGTTGGGTACCCTAAAGAAACTGCGGGTTATTACTTTTATGACCCTTTGGAACAAAAGGTATTTGTTTCAAGGAATGCAGTATTTCTTGGAGCAAGGCTTCCCGGAGGATATCCAACCTGATGAGCTGATCCTTGAGGAATCAAGTGATGGAACTCAGCCATCAGAAAGAGCCGCGGAATCCTCACCTAAAGGATTCAGGATTAACGCCCGAAGGGCTGACCAACCTAGAGAAGTCCAACATGCTAGGCATGAAGGACAACCTCAAGAGAGGCCAGCCCTGGCCCCTGAACCGCCGGCTCCGATACAGTCAGCGCCCACAGTCACCACTGACGTTCCCGTCCTCCGTAGGTCCACTAGAGAATCCAGACCTCCAGTGAGATATGGGTTTCTAGGTGCGACCGATCTTCTGGATAACGATCCTAAGACATACGGGAAGCGATGTCTGACATCGACTCCGGGAAATGGCTTGAGGCCATGAAGACCGAAATGGACTCCATGAGCGAGAACCAAGTTTGGAGACTTGTAGATCCACCGAAAGGTGTTAAGCCAGTGGGCTGTAAGTGGGTCTACAAGCGCAAACTCGGCGTTGATGGAGAAGTCACAAACCTTTAAGGCTAGGCTTGTAGCTAAGGGATACACTCAACGACCCGGGGTCGATTTTGAGGATACCTACTCGCCAGTAGCCATGGCTAAGTCCATTCGGATCCTGCTTGCCATAGCAGCATGGTATGACTATGAAATTATGGCAGATGGACGTGAAAACGGCCTTCCTCAACAGTTTCGTTGAAGAAGAGATCTATATGGATCAGCCGGAGGGTTTCACGGTCACTGGAGAAGAACAGCAAGGTCTGTCGTCTCCAGAAGTCCATCTATGGCCTCAAACAAGCATCCCGAAGTTGGAACATTCGATTTGATGAAGTAATACGGGGATATGACTTCATCAAAAACGAATCCGACCCTTGTGTATACAAGAAGGTCAGTGGGAGCTCTATAGTGTTCCTAGTGCTTTACGTGGATGACATTCTGCTCATTGGTAATGACGTCAGAATGTTAGGAAACACGAAAGCATAGCTGTCAACCAAGTTTTCCATGAAGGACTTGGGTGAAGCGTCCTACATCCTAGGCATCCAGATTGTCAGGGACAGATCTAAAAGGATGTTAGGGCTCACCCAAAACTCGTATATGGAGAAAGTCCTAAAGAGATATCGAATGGACAACTCCAAACGAGGATTCCTTCCAATGAGGCATGGGATCAAGTTGTCCAAGAAGCAGTCCCGCAGACTGATGAGGAACTTGAAAAGATGAAAGTCATCCCCTATGCTTCTGCCGTAGGCAGCATCCAATATGCGGTCCATTGCACACTAGGCCTGACATTGCATACGCTTTGAGCGTGACTAGCAGATATCAGTCCTGTGCAGGAGAGGCACATTGGAATGCCGTTAAGGACATCCTTAAGTACCTAAGGAGGACTAAGGAAATGTTCCTAGTCTATGGCAATGGAGAACTAATTCTGGAAGGCTTTAGCGACGCTAGCTTCCAGTCTGATGACGATGATGCCAAGTCTCAATCGGGGTATGTATTCAAACTTAACGGAGGAGTAGTGGCTTGGAAAAGTTCCAAGCAAGCAACCACTGCTGACTCCACCACTGAGGCTGAATACATAGCAGCTTCAGAAGCTGCTAAGGAAGCGGTTTGGATGAGAAACTACATCCAAGAGTTGGGTGTGGTGCCTAGCATCGCCGAGCCTGTTGTCATCTTCTGTGATAACAACGGTGCAATAGCGCAAGCAAAGGAACCGAGATCTCATCACCGTTCCAAACACATTCTTAGACGCTACCATCTTCTTAGAGAAATGGTAGGAAGAGGTGACGTTCGGATGGACCGAGTCAACTCAGCAGACAACACAGCAGACCCGCTGACAAAGCCTATGTCGCAGAGTGCTCATACGCAACATCTTGAGAAGATGGGGATTAGGCATATGGGTAATTGGCTTTAAAGGTCAAGTGGGAGATTGTTAGAATAGGTGACCATGTAAGCCAATTTTGGCGGGTATATGTAACCTATGTCTAGACAATTTCAGGTGTTTGATAAATCATTAATGAATAAAGAAGTGAATTTCATTCGGCATCACTTTGTTTGTGTTCACTTATATTTGTTTTCCATATCTGTTCACTACGCAAACAAAGCCCACGGACTGAGAATCAATTTCGGGGACTGGGACTACGCTTGGAGGTAGGTCCATGGAATCAGTCTTCCCGAATCAGTCCGGAAATCTCCAAGTCAAGGAATCCCGAAAATGGGTACCGGGATTCCATTTGAGACTTGCACTAAGCACCTGCTGTCGTGTTTCATCGACGGGTGACGAGGGTCGTCTAAGCAGTGTTAGTGGGTTAGCATGCTAGGACGCAGCTGACTGAGGTGACTCGCAGGAACCGTCTTATGGAGGACCTTGAGTATGGTCAGCAAGGTATGACGTGTATTCCCGGTTCCAACGGTACAGGCCAAGTCCTTTGACTTGAGGAATTGCTTAGTTTACCTGTACGTTAGGGCTGTATCTTAGATATGGTGAGAGATTGCCAGAATTCTCTTTGGTAGTCATAAGCCATGTCTAGTACAGTTCTGGTGTGCAAAGTGACAGTAGTTTCCAAGAAAGGATCTGTCTCCTGTCAATAGGTTTTGGCAGTTGAGTCTCATGTATACTCTAGGTCTTGTCCCTAAAACTGTGGCCACAGTGACTGAACAGAAGGGAAGGATTCCCTTGCGGCGTTTAGTGAGGACAGACCGACATTTAGGTCCAAAATGGGTACCTGCATTTTCCGTGCCCTAGACTCTAAGTGATGAGACCGAGGACAGAAGGACAAGTGTACTGTTAGAGCCTAAATGTTCATCCCTGAATATTTCACCTAGTCTCTAGTGCCATGGACCGTTGCTAGATGGCCACCCATGGTAACGGAAGGATTCTAGGAATCCGACCAAGTCTAGCTGAAAGGTGAACCTAAAGAGTTCACACACTATCCACACACATTTAGATATTTAATTAGGAATTAAATATTGGAGTGAAGGAATGATTAAATTGGATTTAATCGGGTCCTTTATTTTTCTTGGAGAAATAATTCCTTCTATTAGATATAAGGAATTAAATTGATAAATTAGATTTATCAAAGGGATTTATTTATTGGGCTTAAATAATATTTATATTTATTTTAGCCTCTTGGAAATATTTAAATAGGTTTTAAATATTCCATTAAATTAAATTAAATCAACGGTGAGATGAATGGGAGAGATGGATGGCTAGGATTGTTTTGACTAGGTCAAAACACTACTTTGACTAGGACTTTGACTAGGTCAAAATCCTAGTCAAAATAGAGTTCTTGAAAGAGGAGTTTAAAGAGGATTAGACTCCTCTTCTATATAAACCCCTAGCATCCTACAAGTTGAAGGATGATGAAACTCCAACACACACTACAACACACACACACGGATTCTCTCTCCTCTCTCTCGTCCGATTCTCTCTCCCTCTCCAAGAAATATTTTCTTGGTTCTTTTTGTTCTTGGAACATTAAGAACTTGATGAATCAATACCATTAATCAATAATGTGTTGTTGATTCATCCACTCCAAAATATAAACTTGTTCGTTGCTAGCACGACGTGCAAGATACGTGGATGGATCGTGTGTCACGATTTGGAGGGTCTCAAGAACGAGATCTTGGTGCAAAACGGGGAACAACGCGTGTAGCCGTTGAAGACGAAAACGACAACGGGTAGGTCTCGTTTATGTTTTTCGTCCCTTTTAATTTTCTACCCTATGGCCTCCATGATTCTTTTATGTTTTATTATTCATGAGATACACCGAACACCCGGGAATTTCAAAGGCACACCCTTTGAAACGTGTTCTTTAATTTAAAAGCATGTTTAAATTCCATATTTAATTTTAATTATACCGCGCTTCCGCATTCGCGCTTTTCCCGGGACGATCCACAATTTCTTTCAACAGCGGCATAACGACACTCTCTGTTTGGCAGGGCGTGGCGCGTGTGTGCACGCAAGCTTCCCTTGTCTGCTCGCCGTGCGCGTGCCCCCCCTAGCACAAGCCATCAAGCGCCCGACCGCGTGCGCTGCGCGCGCCCTTGTGCCCAACACCAGGCGGCTACACACGCTAGGCGCACTGCCCTCATTTGCACTAGCTTGGCCGCACCACTTCCAATGTGGCGGATAGGCTACGTCTGTTGATCGCGTGCGCTGGGCGGGCGGTTGCGCGTAGGCTCCCTTGCCTGTGCGTGCCCGTGGCCATGCCCCCTGCGTGCGCGGTCGATGGCCTGCGACTGCCGTTTACGCTCTCCATTCAAGTGATTCTTTCCCTCAATTTTTTCTTCAATAACAAGAAAGTTAGTTCAAGAAAAGAACAAGAACCCCAAGATCCAACCATTCAAGTGCAAAATTAACACAAAATAGTTCTACAATCTTAAATATGTTTCCTTACGTAAAATAAAACAAGTAGAGCATGCGTTCAACACATATAGCATGTTAAACCGTGGTCTATAGACCAAATCGGGCCCTCATACCACTGAAAGTGTGTGGATCACCCCGGGAGTGGCGTGGCGAAAGCGCGGAGAACGAACAGAGAAACATGCATAAAATAGAATTTAAAACAAATCAAAATGGATCAAGGGGTGTTCCCTTGATTCTCCAGGGCATTGAATGTATCTCATGAATAAAAATAACATACAACATAATTCATGGAGGCCCTAGGGTAGATGAAGAAACAAGAAACGTAACAAGAAATCGTACCCTTGTAGTTCTCTCCACTAGCTACACGTATATCGTGGATCTCCACCGCCTAGGCTCCACATAGAGTACCTCCAAAGAACGTCCACGAAATTCACTGAAATCCATAGATACTCTCATGCTTGCAAGAGATACAAAAAGGGGAAAGAACAATTGACCAAACGTTATTTTTTTAACGACATCAATTGTTCATGTGTCTCCTTGAATCAAAACAAGAAGACTAGAACACCTTTTTGGAGTAGAGAAAGGGAGAGATGGCCGAGAGAGAGAGGGTAATTGGCGGCTAGGTGAGAGCTAGAGAGAGTTGTGTCTGCATATGTGTGTTTTTGAGTATTTCTATGATAAGAACATATATCCTACTCAAACTCTTCCAAAGAGGCACACCATAAGCACCTATTAGTGATTCGGCCTAGTCAAATTCACTTATAGGATTAATCCTAGCAATCCATCTCAAATCCTCCTTGATCAAATCTTGTCTATCCATCCTTGATGTGCTTTATGGCCCGGACTCATTTAAATCCGATTTAAATAGTCAAAAGGTCCAATAGACTATGTATTAAATCTTATTTAATACTTGAGACCAATTAAATAATTTCAACCTTTTAATCTAATTGAAAGGGAAAGCCCATCCTCTTAAATCCATAAACCTAATTTATGAATTAAGCCCGACTAATTCAATTAATCGATGATGGCTTGTCATTCCGAAATGAACAATTTAATCTAATTAAAATGTCTCATCTCCCGGAATTAATTCTAAATCAATTCCTTCATTTCCAGCGAACTGTGTGTGACTCTTTAGGTTAACCCTCAACTAGACTTGGGCCAATCTTGATTATCCCATAACCAGAATTCGCCCATTATCATTGATCGTCTAGCAACGGTCCATGCACTAGACACTAGGTGAAAATATGGGGTGAACATTTAGGCTCACGAATGTATACGAGTACGGTCCTTCCGTCTACCATCTCCCGGCCATGAAATTGGGGCCAATTCCCATCCTTGACTAGGAAACAATACATACGGCTTTGAGACATTCGTTATCCTAATGGAACATCATGGGGATCCCATCCCACTGTTCAGTCACTGTGGCCAGAGATTCCAAAAGAAAATGAGTCTTAGAGCGTTTAGGAGAGATAACTATCAAAACACTGACAGGAGATGGATTCTTTCTTGGAACACACCGTCCTCACTACACATTCTGACGGCACTAGATAGGGCTTATAGCAACCATATCTTTCAACAAAGTAGTCGCTCGCCAAATCTAAGATATATGCATGATTTGCATGTGATTGCTATGGTTCCTCAAGTCCGAGGAGAAATCTCGTACCATTGGAGTCGGGAATGTCGATCATACCAATCAAGCCCCTTCAGGCTTATATAATATAACAATTTCCACAAGTCACCTCAGTCGGTTGACTCTATACCGACCAGCCCACTAATATTGCATGACGATCTACATGAATTGCAGATGAAACACAGCTACAATCCTTCGTACAGGTCTCATACGGACCCTCGATACCCAATCTCGAGGTCCTTAACTTGGAGAGGTTTAGACAGACCCACAGAAGCTGGCCTCATGACTGCCAACCTATGCTCAGTCCAGCTTCTTGGATTTCACATATATGGTATGTGGACTTTGTTGTGCAATAAATTGTAATAAACATGAGAGAAATGAACACAACAAAGTACGACATGCCGAGGAAAATGTCACTTTTATCTAATATGTAAATATCATATTACATCAACATTGTCAGAAATTGGTTACATAAGTCTAATAAAATTGGCTTCAAGGACACCTATTCTAACAAAGGGACCAGCGGAAGACAAGTTAGAATTTGTGTTTGACTTGTATAGGTTTACGGCAAAACAATGCAAATGTTACTTGTAATCATATTTCTTACTTAACAGGTCATATTCCAGTCTTCTTAAGAACTACTCGACTACCGTAGAGGTATGAGTGATTTGGCATAAGTTCGGTCGAATTGGATGGTGATCCAAATCATGCGGAGAGTGATGTTGTACATCGTAGTCGGGTTTATGGGGAGGAGCCATAGAATCCACTAGGAAAACTCCAACAAGGTTTGAAGTTCGGCACAACTGCAATAATCGTTTTGACAAGCTCACACAATATATGGCTCGGTCAATAATGACATGAATGATTAGTGGGAGTGAGAGTTGCGTTATGAGTGTTTAGTGTGGAATGACTTGTTAATCGTGGATGAGTTGAAGACATTAGGAAACATAAAAACATAGGCGTTACTCACGAAATTGTCCATAATATTTGGGTTCCCACATATATATTGAGAATTGACTTGCTCAAGACTTAGTCATGGTAAACTGATGAGAAAGCTCAAAAATATATTAAGGATTAAGCTATTCAAGACTCGGTCATAGTAGACTGATAAGAAAGCTTAGATGCTATGATTAAAGTGTTAAGCTATTCAAAGCTCAGACGTGGAAGACTAATGAGAAAGCTTGGACGTTCAAACATTCCATACGCCTTGACCCTAGACAAACACGGAACGTGTTGGTCGGTGCACAGGCCTCGATGTTTAGTATGCTTTGGGCATGACATAACGGAAATCAGAAATGTACCTAGGGGCAGACGACAACAGTCAAGAACAATCCTTCTCGATGCACTGGTTGCGGAGAGTTGTTTCTTGAAGGCTAAAGCGATACTAGCTTCCAGAACATTGTGAAAAAGGCCACTCTCAAAAGTATGCATAGTCGGGCTCAATAATGGTTTTGGTAGCTTGAAAGGGTTTTCAAAAGAGATACCATAAGGGACCAAAAGTGAGAATTCCATAACATATGGGACCAAAAGTGTAAAGGTCCTAATGGCCACGTGCTAAGCACGTGGTGTTTTCCATTAAAAAAATTATCGAAAAGGTGGCATGGAACCAAAAATGCTATTTTTTAGAAGTTACAGGATCAAAAGTGAGAATCTTGTAATCAATGGAATCAAAAATAAAAAGGTCTTAAGTTACAGGACGAAAAGTGTAATTTCCCGTCAAAGCGTGGTTCCTTCGGTGAATTGGTGATGGCTCCTTAGTTACGGTCTGGAAGAACAAATGGATTCCATGACCAACCTTGCTCCATCTAGTTACTCCTGGAATATATCCACGCTGAGATATGTGGTGGCCGCTTTGATAAACTAGTCTAGTGGTCGAATCCATGTTCCATTTAACTAATTGTGAAGCCAATTTGTCTATGCCTCTCGGGAAAACAAATCGGGTTGAAATTCCAATTTGGCACTACACAAGAAAGGGACTTCGTTCAGTTCGTAGTGCTTATCATTGTGGCTCGGCATCATATGTCTCACTCCACGTCGAGAGATGCATCAACTAGCTTGGAGTTTATTGACACATCAACATCACAAACAAGGTTCAATTATTTCTGTGGAGGGCTTGTAAGGGGGCATTACCAACCACAACAAACTTGATGAAAAGAATATAGGGAGATCCTCTTGCTTGTCTGCTTTGCAATGAGCCCTCGGAGGACGTCAACCATGCATTGCTTTGCTTTTTTTTTTTTTTCGTCTGGTGGGAGTAGTGACCGGTTGTAGAAGCCGTTGAAATTAATAACGAATTCTAAAATTATAGTAGTAGTGAAACAAGGTCGAATCCCTAGAGATTTAGGAACTAATTTCTCAATCTAGTTATAATAACCAGAGAAGGGGAGGATTTTGAATTGATGATTAACTACTAATCATTTTAAACTAAAGGGAAAGTAAGAATAAACAACTAAGATGAAATCAATAGAGAAAAATTCCAATCAAGTGAGTGTATTACCCAATCGTTATATTTATAATAGGCCACATATGATTAATTTCACAATCAATAATTCAACTTTGAAATCTATTAGGACGATCATAATAAATTTTATTTTTCTACTGTAATTTGTTTGACTCGGGAATCTAAATCAAAACTTATTATCTCAAATACTGGGCACGATGGCGTACCATATCAATTCAATAGTAGCATATACATCAGTAAAATAGTTAAATCTAGATCAAAAAATTGAGGTAGATGCAATTATCCAACTTAGTTTTCTCGTCCCTATAAACAAAACATGCAAAGTGCATAAAAAATTTGTTTGTTACTCATAACAATCGTTCATGATAATTACGGATTACTTAATTCATGGATAGCGATACAACAGCTAACATTAAATCGAATTGTCAGATCTATAGATGATCATTATTCCATGAACAATAAATCAAGATAAAAAATACTCGGAAATTAGATAAAACGAAAACCTCAAAACACAACAATTGGGTTCAACGTTTTCCTTGAATCAAAATAGAGGATTTAGCTACACAACATGTTTGTAGCTAAATAAAAAGTTTTAAATGAAAACATGAACTTAGAGAAAGAGAAAGAAAACTAATCAACTAGGACGATGTCTTCAACTCTTTACTCCAAGATCCAAAACGATGAATCGATCTTTTCTCTTTTGCTTCTCCTTTTAAACCTGCAGCTCCAGGGCACTTTTTTTTCCTTCCTTTCATGTTGTTCCTAGTAAAAGAAAAGAAATCTCCATATAAAAACCTGCCAAATAGCTTATTCTTCGCAGACAACTTTGAGCATCAAATAAGGCGTGATCACGCCTTAACGCGTGCTCAATTCTATTTTTGTCTTCTCTTCCCTTAATCACTTTCCAACTTCATTTGGAGCTTTTTTACTCTCTTTTCTTCAGAACGTGCATTTTTTCATTCAAAAGATGCATAATTCTATTATCTATGCAACAAAAACCTTCTAAAACACTCAAATTAAGCATGCATATGAGTGATAAAATACATCCTATCAAGTAGACCTTATCAAATCTAATATTGGAGTTCATCTCTAGCGACTAGAGTAATATTGAACCATAGATGGAGTTTCTTCGAATTAATGATTGCTTGGGCCATTTGGAGCAACGAAAATTTGACAGAAGCTTTTCCCATAAGGTTCAGTTGCGGCTTTCGCTAGAAACCCCTTTAGGTTGCAACTTTCGCCAGAAGCTTTCAAGACACCTTTGTAGACAAATTAAATTTGTGCCCAATAAAATTGCGCCACGTGGAAAACAATATATTAAATATCAATTTCTATTTATATTTTGGGAATTTTAATTAAATGTAATTCCTAAATTAAATAGTTAATATTAATATTAATATTTATTTTTTGGCCAATCAAATAACGCCAAGTGTCAAACTCATATTCTTGGCAAGAGGATCAAATATTCCAAATCAAGCAAGTGCAAGTCATATGGAAATAAAATCGCATCTTGCAAATATGGAAGCAAATGACGAAGGGCCAATCAAATCGTGCCACTTCATCAAGTAAATATGGAAAAGTCTTCTACCCTACAACTATAAATAGGGGTTCTCTACACAATTGAAGAGACAACAACACAACAATTGAAAGCACAAGCAAGAGAGCATTCAAGAAGCTTCAAAATCCTCTCAAGCACAAGTCAAGGAGAATCCACGGCGTTCAAGCAAAATTCAAGGCGTTCGTCACGGAAATCATCCAAATCCGACGTTTAATTCGAGAGAAAGCCAAAGGACCCCCGGATTAACGTTATCAAAGCACAAATCCACCTTGGCGGAAGATCAACGCTTCAATACCACCAAGAAACACAAAGAATTCAAGTCAAGGCTTCCGAAATTATTGCATTTAATTCGGGAATAAGTCAAGAGACCCCCCAATTAACGTTATTGAAGATCCAAGTCAACGTCAAAGAAGATCAAAGCGTCAAGTTCCTTCTTCGAAATTGCCGAAATTGAAGATCGCGAAGAATCAGAGGCTTAAATTAGAGATTTCGCACCCACAAGATATTTGATTAAATTCAAAATCATTTGTAATATTTTTCTTGTTTCAATAAATTTAGAAACACGAAATTTGCATTATAAATTTTTGGCATGCCCAGTGGGACAATCTCTACCTCTCATCTCTTCGCCAAAGTTTTGAAGTTTCACAATGGCCGCCAACAAGATTCCGGCGCTCAAAGTTGCTGCTTCAAGCTCAAATGACAGTATCGAAGTCATCACCAGAAGTATGTCGAAGAAATTACAAACATACCCTGAGATGACTTTCCATGAAGTTGAGAAAACCTACTTCGCCTCAACAAGACTAATGAAGATGACGGAGACCTGAAGGATGACTCCTCTTCGTCTACTCCTCGCTCGACATCAAGCGTTGCTCCCGTCATGGTGACAAATACGACAACCTTGGAGGAACAAATTGCAAGCTTGATGAGGGCCATAGATGGTCTAGCCAAGCATGTTCAGTAGCAAGACTCTCAAATCAGCAAGTTAATGAACAAGATTGACAATACTGACGCTAGTCATGTGGCCGGGAAACAAGTTGAGGGTCACGACGAAGCTGAAACATCCCAAAAGCTACAACCAAATGAAAGGGAGAAGTCATCAATACAAGAGCTGCAAGTCTCCTCAAAGGGGTTGATTCCTGTGGACCAACTGAAAGAGTTCATCATGGAGACTATCAAAGACAAACTCAATGGAGGCTCTAAGTTGTCTATGACTTACACGAAGCCATACACGCAAAGAATTGATAATTTTATGATGCCAGTTGGCTATCAACCTCCCATATTTCAACAGTTCGATGGCAAGGGCAACCCGAAACAGCATGTGGCTCACTTCATCGAAACATGCAACAATGCGAGGACTTACGGAGATCATCTCGTGAAGCAATTCGTCTGATCTTTGAAAGGGAATGCATTTGATTGGTACACTGACTTGGAAGCCAACTCAATCGATAGTTGGGGACAATTGGAGCAAGAGTTTCTCAACTGCTTCTACAGCACTCGTCGGACAGTCAGCATGATCGAGCTCACAAACTCGCATCAATGGAAAGAAGAGCCGGTCATTGACTATATCAACCGCTGGAGAAACTTGAGTCTCAATCGCAAGGATAGACTATCCGAGACTTCAGCAATCGAAATGTGAATCCAAGGAATGCATTGGGGTCTCCGATACATACTGCGAGGGATCCAACCTAGAACATTTGAAGAACTAGCTACTCGAGCCCATGACATCGAACTAAGCATGGCTGCAAGTGGAGCCGAGGGACCACCTATCCAAGAGTCCCGCAAGTTTAAAGAAAAGCAAGAAATCAGGAGAGGGGGCAAGCCTTCTTCCAAACCTCCGGCCAAAGAATCCATGGCAGTGGATACAATTCCTTTCAAGTTGCGAGGAAAGTCAAGCGATACGGGTGGTGAGAAGAAAGAAGTCCCTCAAGAAAGAAGGCAAAGAAAATTGACCCTAAGAGAGATGCAAACAAAGCAGTACCCTTTCCTTGACTCTGATGTCTCTGGAATTTTTGATGACCTGCTCAATGCGAATCTCATTGAACTTCCCGAAATGAAACGACCTGAAGAGGCGGGAAGAACTGATGACCCGAAGTACTACAAGTACCATCGACTACTGGGACATCCAATCCATGACTGTTTCATATTCAAAGACAAGGTCATGCAACTAGCCCGCCAAGGAAAGATCTCGCTCGAAGAGGATAATGCGGCCTCAAACCTTATCACTATCACATTTGGATCATTTGACGTCGTGACGCAGAATACGGTTAAACTCGAAGAAAAAGCTTCATGCAACACGACGCATGCGGAAGAAACTCTTTTGGAGAAGATTGTCTCTCCAACACGAAGATCTCTGATGCGGAATGCATGTCAGCAATGACCTTTACTGATGAAGATTTACCACTTGGCTCTAAGCTGCATAATAGACCATTGTTCGTAACTTGTTATGCACGTGAGCAAAAATTCAACCGCATACTAATTGATGGAGGTTCTGCGGTCAATATTTTGCCGTTACGCACAATGAAGGAATTAGGGGTTTCCATGGATGAACTAACAAGCAGTCGTTTGATGATCCAAGGCTTCAACCAAGGAGGACAAAGAGCTCTCGGCATCATACGAATGAACTTGTTGATGGAGGATATGTCGTCAACTGCCTTGGTCTATATCATAGATGCCAAGACGTCGTATAACATGCTCCTCGGCCGACCTTGGCTACATGAAAATGGCGTCGTTCCTTCTACTTGGCACCAATGCTTCAAGTACTCACGAGATGGTGTTGTGAAGAAAGTGCTCACTAACGATAAACCATTCACCGAAGCTGAGTCTCATTTCGCCAACGCCAAATACTACCTTGGGAGTACAAAAGCTAAGCAAAACTCATCTGCTGGAAAGTCCGAGATACAAAACAACCAAGGTGAAGAAAGTAAAAGTAAAGCAACCTCTTCAGCGGACGACAACAAAGCAGTCCGGAAGAAAAATCCTCTCTCATAGGGTTGGACTCACTAAAAGAGTTGATACTTCCACTAACAAGTCTCGATACAAGGAAGCCCCAACCACTCAAAGGGTTTTTACGACCAACCCAAGGACCTGAAATGGAACATGGAGGACGTTTAGAGCTAAAAACTGCAAACGGCTTCGACCCCAAAGCATACAAACTTCTTGTCAAAGCCGGATATAATCCACAAGAAGGGGCTACCCTAGGGAAACTCCCACCGGAAGCCAGCGGTGAACAAGTACACGGACTTAACGCGACCCAAAGAATGTTAAGAGAAAAGGGACATGCTATTCAAAACTCTCGGTTAGGTTTGGGATTCACTCCACATATTCCCGTTCGCATAGCTATCAAAAGGGCTAGCACCAACTACATCGTTGAAGAGGAATGCTCGTCAACAAGTGATGACCTTGGCAATAAAGAAAGGAGGATGAAATACATATCTGCCTTTGACAGACTTGGACCCCCTAGAAAATTTAGATATAGGAGGGCAGAAAATCAAGGGTCGAGCATCTCTACAAAGTCCAAATACCATAAGAAAGCTCGTGGGCCACAATCACTTCGGAGCTTGATTCCATCACGCATGAAGCGATGCACCAATCTGATTATATCATACGACAAAGTTTTAAAAGTCAAGTTGCAAACTATTGTCTTCACGAGAACCCAAGACGATGAAGATGATGATAAGGAAAGTGTAGCTTCATCTTACTATATCAGTAGTAATGAAGAGACAATTAATCACGTTGAGGATGAGGTTGTGACAACACATCATAACTCTGAGTGAAGAAGATTCGGTTGAGGAAGAGGACGCAGAAGCTGCCCCCTCCCGAGCTCGAAGAAGGTGTTAAAGCCACCATTGATGAATTGAAAGAGATCAACTTGGGAGACTCTGAAAATCCTCGACCAATCTACATCAGTGCTTTGTTAACCGCCGACGAGGAGGAAACATACATTGAGTTACTGCACGAATTCAAAGATGTGTTTGCATGGTCATACAAAGAAATGCCCGGTCTAGACCCGAAGGTAGCAGTTCATCACTTGGCAATCAAGAAAGGAGCTCGCCCTGTTAAGCAAGCTCAACGTCGATTCCGACCCGAGTTGGTCCCTTTGATCGAAGTCGAAGTCAATAAACTCATCGAGGTTGGATTCATTTGGGAAGTCAAATATTTGACATGGATATCAAGCATTATCCCCGTGAGGAAGAAAAACGGACAAATTCGAAGTCTGCGTCGATTTTAGAGATCTAAACAATGCGTGCCCGAAGGATGATTTTCCCTTACCTATCGCGGAACTCATGATTGATGCCACAACAGGTCATGAAGCTTTGTCTTTCATGGATGGGTCATCCGGGTACAACCAAATACGTATGGCGCCAAGGGATGAAGAACTAACGGCATTTCATACGCCGAAAGGGATATACTGCTACAAAGTAATGCCGTTTGGCTTGAAGAACGCTGACGCGACATATCAAAGGGCCATGTAAAGGATATTTGATGATATGCTTCACAAAAATGTCGAGTGCTACGTCGATGACCTTTTTGTAAAGTTCAAAAGAAGACAAGATCATCTCCAAGACTTGAGGAAGATATTTGAACGAGTACGGAGATATCAACTCAAAATGAATCCATTGAAATGTGCATTCGGCGTCACTTCAGGAAAGTTCCTCGGGTTTATCGTACGCCATCATGGGATAGAGATCGAGCAAGCCAAGATCGACACAATATTAAAAATGCCCGAACCTCGAAACATACATGACCTTAAAAGCCTACAAGGAAGGCTAGCGTATCTTCGAAGGTTCATTTCATATTTGGCTGGACGATGTCAACCCTTCAGTCGTATCATGAAAAAGGGTGTTCCATTTGAATGGGATGAAGCTTGCCCTAACGCTTTCAAAAGTATAAAGTCATACTTGATGAAACCTCCTGTATTGGTGGCACCAGTACCCGGACGCCCACTAATCCTCTATATAGCCGCTCAAGAATGCTCAGTCGGGGCTCTACTTGCACAAAAGAATGACAATGGAAAAGAGAGTGCTTTGTACTACTTAAGCAGAATGATGACGCCTAACAAGTTGAAATACTCACCAATTGAAAAGATATGTTTGGCGCTCATCTTTGCAATCCAAAAATTGAAGCACTATTTCCAAGCACATACCGTACGACTTGTGTCGAAGGAAAATCCACTAAAGTATGTCATGTCGAAACCTGTTCTATCTGATAGGCTTGCAAGGTGGTATCTTCAGCTGCAACAATTCGAGATTATATATGTTCCTTAAAAGGCCGTGAAGGGGGAAGTATTAGCGGACTTCTTTGCAGATCACCCTCTCCCTTCGGAGTGGGAGTTGTCTAACGATCTCCCCGGTGAAGATGTCCTTGTTATTGAAGTCACCCCTCCTTGGAAGATGTACTTTGATGGAGCTTGACACAAGGAAGGAGCCGGTGCCGGAGTCATATTCGTCACATCCGATGGAGAAATATTGCCATATTCCTTCACTCTAACTCAGAATTGCTCCAACAACGTCGCCGAATATCAAGCTCTTATCCTTGGTCTTGAGATGGTGGTTGACATAAAGCAGTTGCATCTTAAAGCATATGGGGACTCTAAATTGGTGATCAATCAGCTTCTCGGATTATACAAAGACAAGAAATCCGAGCTATTGCCATACTTCGATTATGCCAAAAGACTCATGGGATGGCTTGGAGACGTAAACATCGAGCATGTGCCAAGAAAAGATAACAAACAAGCTGATGCACTTGCCAAACTGGCCTCTAGCCTCACCACACTCAAAGATAATACTCGCATTCTAATATGCAAGAGTTGGGTGGTATCCCCAATTTTCGATGATGTTGACAGCGAAGAAGAAGAAGAGAACCATGTTGTTGAGGTATTCGAAATAGAGAAAGAAGATTGGTGCCAACCGCTCATAGACTACCTGAAGTATGAAAAGTTGCCTGATGACCCGCGTCGAAAATTTGACATTCGGAGGCGTGCGGCCCGCTTTATTCACTACAAGGACATACTTTACAAGCGTTCATTTGATGGGATCTTCTTACGTTGCCTAAGTGAAAATGAAGCAGTTCAAGTTATGGAGGAAGCTCATTCTGGTGTTTGTGGCGCTCATCAGTCAGGCCCAAAATTGCACTTTCAAATAAAGAGGATGGGTTACTACTGGCCTATCATGGTCAAGGATTGCATAAATTACGCACAAAGATGCCAAGCGTGTCAGTTCCATGCTAACTTCATTCACCAACCACCGGAACCGTTATATCCGACAGTTGCGTCATGGCCATTTGATGCGTGGGGCTTAGATGTGGTTGGGCCTCTAATAAAGTCTTCTGCCGGACATTTATATATCTTGGCTGCAACTGACTACTTTTCCAAGTGAGCTGAAGCCGTACCCCTCAAGGAAGTAAAAAAGGAAAATGTCGCCGACTTTATCCGCATCAACATCATCTATCGCTATGGAGTTCCCTGCTAAATCTGAAGGACAAGCGGATCCGCCCGGGAGTGCGAGCGGAATCGAGAAAGCGAGAAATTGTGCACAAATTTAAATCTAATTTAAATATGCGAATTCCAAGGGGTGTACCCTTGGGTGCTCAACCGGGCGTTCGATGTAGGATGTGTAAATATTGAAAACATATATTTAAACACATAGGGCATAGATATATTAATGAAATCAATCAAAGCGTAATAAACCGTTACCTTTGATTGTTTAGCGTATGCTCCCGGCTACTAGCGTTGTTCCTTCTCCGGAATGCTCACGAAATCCAAACTTATGGATTCTCCAAAGGTGATCCACACCACACCGGAAGAAACACACGTTCTTCTTGCTAGAAAAGAACGGGTTTAGGAAGGAATCGGTTTAAGAGAAGAACACTATGAATTAGTGTTCTCTTAAACTTACTTTGTTCTTCTTCTTGATTCAAAATCAAGTGAAGAACACAAGTATAAGAGAGGGAGAGAGCACGAAAATTGAGAGAGATGAGAGGATTTTTGTCTTCTCTTTTTCCTAGAAAAAGATGAATAATGAATCACTTATGCTTGGTGTTGTATATTCTACTATATATACATAATTAATGTGATTATTGGAATGTGTCTAGGTTCATCCAATGATGTCTAGATTCATTCCAATCAATCACCATTAATTCTTCAATCAAGCCTACCAAAATTTATGGTATGATCAAATCATACCAAAAGGGAAGAGCTTGATTGGAGTTGATTTGTCTCTTTCCAAAAGAGATAAGTCAACATACCACCTACCATGAAACATTGCTGATTTTATTCTTCCAAGAGAGCATGTCGGCCATGGTCAATTAAGGGAAGAAGTCCAACTTCTTCCTATTCCAAAATAGGAATTATTTCTCCTCTTGGGTATAATTTAGCGGATCGGGTTTTATCGTAATCCAATTACGATGAACCCAACATTAAATCCAATTTAATGTCCATTTAAATTATTCCCGTTGATCTTTTAATCCAATTAAAAGATCCAACGTCTCAACGTCTCAACTTTCCATATTTAATCGAAAATCCAATTTACCGATTAAACAAAAGCCCGATACAATATCGGCCCCTCCATCCAAACGAAAGCCTGACAGGGGACGGATCCTCTTCACCCTCCTCGCTACACATTCCGACTGCACTGGACAAGGCTTATGATAATCATCTTACAGAATGATTACCTCTCGCTAGATCCAAGATACAACCGTCATGTGCACGCGACTGTCATGATTCCTCAAGTCTGAGGATTACTCCCGTACTATCGGAACCGGGGAAAATCAATCATACCGACCAAGCCTCCAAGGCTTCCATATGATGATCCCTACGAGTCAGTCCAGTCGGCTCGACCCCAGTCGACCAACCCATCAAGATCGTGTAGGCGTCCCACGCCTGTCGCCGATGAAACACGACACTCATCCAATGAACACGACTCTTGACGCAAGTCTCAATAAGACTCTCGATGCCCTGTCTCGAGGTCCTCGACTTGGAACGTTTCAGACCCAACTCTTAATCAGTTGGTTTCATGACCACCATCCAATGCGTGGCCCAACTGCACAAGTTGTTATCCATGGTCTGTGGGCTTTGGTGCGATATAAGTTAAACACCGTTTTAACAAATGTAAGATGAGCGCAACAAAGAAGGTACCATTGGTGAGGAATACTCATCTTATTCATCACATAATAATATTACATTTACATCAAGTTGTCAGATAGGTTACAAATCGCCAAACCTATTGGCTTTCTGGTCACGTATTCTAACAATCTCCCACTTGACCCAAAGCCAATCACCCATTGGCCTCAAATCTCTAATTCAGATGGTGAGTATGGGCAACTTGCGACATGGGCTTAGCAAGTGGATCTGCTATGTTTTCTACGGAGCTGACTCGGTCTAACCGAACGTTACTCGTGCTATCCATCTTTCTAAGCAGATTGTAGCGTCTAAGAATACGCTTGGATCGTGATGAGATCTCGGTCCCTTTGCTAGCGCTATCGCCTCGTTGTTATCATCAAGATAATTACAGACTTAGCAATGCTAGGTACTACATCCAACCCTTGGATGTAGCTCATCAACCAAACACTCCTTTGCAGCTTCCGAAACTGCTATGTATTCAGACTCTGTGGTGGAGTCCGCCGTGGTAGCCTGCTTGGAACTCTTCCAAGCGACCACGCCACCATTAAGTCTGAACACATAACCAGACTAAGACTTGGCATCATCGTCATCCGACTGGAAGCTAGCGTCGCTATAGCCTTCCAGTATCAACTCTCCACCACCATAGATCAATAACATGTCCTTAGTCCTTTTCAGGTACTTTAGGATAGTCTTGACTGCACTCCAGTGTGCCTCCCCAGCACACGATTGATATCGGCTAGTTACGCTCAAAGCAAAAGCCACATCAGGTCTAGTGCACTGAACAGCATACTGTATGCTGCCTACGGCTCAAGCATAGGGGATGTCCAACATCCTTTTAAGCTCCTCAGCAGTCTTAGGAGACTGCTTCTTGGATAACTTAATTCCATGCCTCATAGGAAGGAATCCTCGTTTTGAGTTCTCCATCTTGAATCTCTTCCAGACTTTCTCAATGTACGAGGACTGGGCCATTCCTAACATCCTTTTAGATCTATCCCTGTAGATCTTGATGCCAAGGATGTAGGATGCCTCGCCCATATCCTTCATGGAGAATTGCGTTGACAACCAAGCTTTAGTGGTACCCAACATCTTAGCATCATTCCCAATGAGCAAGATGTCATCCACGTAAAGCACCAGAAACGCAACTGAGCTCCCACTGATCTTCTTGTATACACAAGGATCGGACTCATTCTTGATGAAATCATATCCCCGTATGTTCAAGCTTCGGGAAGCTTGTTTCAGGCCATAGATGGACCTTTGGAGACGGCAGACCTTCTGCTCTTCTCCAACAGTTGTGAGACCTTCCGGCTGATCCATATAGATCTCTTCCTCTACGAAACGGTTGAGGAAAGCCGTTTTCACGTCCATCTGCCATATTTCATAGTCATACGATGCTGCTATGGCAAGCAGTATCCGAATGGACTTGGCCATTGCTACGGGCGAGTAGGTTTTCTAAAAATCGACCCCGGGTCGTTGAGTGTAACCTTTCGCCACAAGCCTGGCTTTGAAGGTTGTAACCTCCCCGTCAGCTCCAAGCTTACGTTTGTAGAACCATTTACACCCTACGGGTTTAACCCCTTTAGGTGGATCTACTAGGGTCCAAACTTTGTTTGTACCCATCGAGTCCATCTCGGATTTCATGGCCTCAAGCCACTTGTCCGAATCCATGTCCGACATCGCTTCTCCGTACGTCTTCGGATCATTATCCAACTGATCGGTCAGGCCCAGAAATCCATACCTATCAGGTGCATGGGATACTCTAGCCGACCTACGGAGGACTGGAACAATATCAGTGGGAACTTCTGGCTCAGATGTCACTGCCGCCTCTTGGGGTACCTCACTTGATTCCTCAAGGAGCACCTCATCGCGTCAACTATCCGATGGAAAATCTTTTTTCAAGAACACTGCGTTTCGCGAGACAAAAATCTTTTGCTCGGAGGGATCATAGAAATAATACCCCGCAGTTTCTTTTGGATAGCAGATGAACCTGCATAAACTAGACCTCGAGTCCAGTTTATCTCCCACTAATCTCTTGACATATGCGGGGCAACCCCACACTTTCAAGTATTTGTAGGAGGCAGGCTTGCCATGCCATATCTCATATGGCGTCTGGGATACCTTTTTAGATGGCGCCAAGTTCAAAACTTTGGCCGCCGTCTCAAGAGCGTATCCCAAGAAGGAAAGGGGTAGTTCGGTAAAACTCATCATGGATCAGACCATGTCCAACAAGGTCCGATTCCTCCTTTCAGACACCCCATTAAGCTGCGGTGTTCCAGGAGGGGTCCACTGAGAGAGAATCCCATTCTCTTTTAGATAATCAGTAAACTCACCACTCAAATACTCTCCACCTCGGTCCGACCGAAGGCTTTGATCTTTCGACCGGTTTGGTTTTCTACTTCAAGTCTGTATTCCTTAAACCTTCCAAAGGCTTCAGACTTGTACCTCATCAGGTAAACATAACCATACCGTGAGTGATCATCGGTAAAGGTTATGAAGTACGAGTACCCACCTCTAGCCTGAGTATTTAGTGGACCACAGACATCAGTATGGATCAAATCCAACAAACCACTGGCTAGCGTACTTTGTCCAACAAAGGGTTTCTTTGTCATCTTTCCCTTTAGACAGGATTCGCAGGTCGGTAGATTGTCCAAATCGTCTATTTCTAGACTCTTTGAGTCCACCAACCTTCTTATCCTATCTTTAGAGATATGACCTAACCTCGCATGCCATATCTGTGCGTTATTATGATCATCACATTTTCGTTTGTGTTCTGCAGTCATAATCCAATTAGACTTGTTGAAGTATGTACAGACCGTTGACAAATGTACCAAGCAGATGAGAAATACCATCTTTAATAATGAAAAAACCATTTTTATTGATGGTAAATTCATATCCCTCCTTATCAAGGACCGGGATGGAAACAATGTTTTTAATCATGCTAGGTACATAGAAACAGTCGTTCAGTACAATCCTAACATGACTACTAATGGCTAACTCTAGTGATCCTACGGCCTCCGCAGCAACGGCCTTGCCATCGCATAGCGTCAGGATCATCTCATCCTTGGTTAGCCTTCTGCTTCTTTGCAGTGCCTGCAAATCATTGCAGATGTGAGCACCACACCCGGTATCCAATACCCATGAAGCAGAATTAGTAATCATATTGACTTCAACCACAAACACACCTGGGTTGGAGAGGAGTTGTGGGCACTCCCTCTTCCAATGCCCTTTCCCTTGGCAATGCATGCAGATATCATTTGCCTTGGACCGCTGAGAACCACGGGCCTTCCCTTTCCCTTTGCTCGGTCCAACCGAAGCTACAGGGATGCCCGGAGTGTGAGTAGGGGCCACAACCGTCTTCCCTTTGCCCTTCTTCCTCTTCCAGCGTCCGGCCCTCTTGCCATTCGCCTTGGAGGTCGAAGCCTCTCCTATCAATACCGCCGGCACCGACTTGTGGGTCGTTGCCTCGTATTGGACCAGCATGTTGATTAACTCATGAATAGACTTCTCAAGTCCGTTCATGTTGTAGTTTACAACAAACGGGTCATAGGATGGAGGAAGCGACTGGAGGATCACGTCAATGTACGTGTCATTGTTAAGACCAGTTTTAAGGTCCTCGAATTTCTCCACTAGGGAGAGCATCTTGACCCCATGACTCTGTACAGACGCTCCTTCAGCGAGCTTGGTGCCAAAGAATGCTTTTGTGGCGGCATATCTAATATGCCTATCCAGAACCGCATAAACCTCATTCATGCGGAGCATTATGGCGGAGACATTGTCCAGCCTCTCATACTGCTTCTGGATGTCGTTAGACATCGAAGCCAATATGATATTGCGTACCTTCCGATTGTCCTCATGCCATTTCTCGAATGTTAAACGTTCTTCAGGCGTGGACCCCTCCAGTAAGTCGGTCGGTGGCAGCTCGTCCAAGACGTAGCCTTGATTCTCGAAACCGAGGACAATCCTTAGGTTTCTCAGCCAGTCCGAGTAGTTCGTTCCCTTGAATTTGTTAGTCTCAAGAATCATGGTTAACGGGTTCTTAGACATATCTACATTAATGAAAATGTAAAGCAGAAATTAGCAGATGATGGTAATATTATTGTTCAAGTTGAAGACTTGGTCTTTTAGTCTTTAACCCTCCCACTATTTATACGAAAGTCCGCCACTCTCAAGCGGAGTTTCGGGAAACCATTTCCTAGTGGGCTTGGGATCCACAAGCGTAATCTCCATGCCCCGCTTTTACGATTCACATGAAGAAGACCTTGTGGGAGATATCCAATATCATTCTCATCCAATGAGATTCCCAAGATATTTTGCCTCACCTATTCGCATGGTTCCGAGGACTCCAAGCGAATCATGTTACTCAGTGTTAGGCCCGACCCATCAACCAAATCATGCCTCAAACTGTCGCCCCCCACGACTCATGAGACAGGAAAACAGCGAGCGCAGTCTTTTTGTTCACAACAATGGTGCAACTTTCTCCTAGTCCAAGTGTGCCACGACTCGTGAGACCACACTTGGGTAGTGGTAGCTTCCTCACTACATTGTTGTGGATGGAAGGCTCAGACAGATCATAAATACCATTTTGATCCAAGTCCGTTCTGGGCATAATATTTAATTTGGTCCAACCAAATGAGAGTTTAAGTGTGACCGAGACCTCATCACATTATGGTGTTTTTAGCATGCATAAATATCCAATATTTAAAGCGATAAATAAAAAACGCCGCATGCATAAAACATAGCATACCCCTGTTAGGATGATCACAAGCCCAACCTATGCGACCCACTGAGCCCGCAGTGAGTCTATGGTCTGTGTAGGGTGGTCCTAAATTATTACAATAATAATGAACCCATTGTCATTCCAATAGGCCTTGAAGTGATTCTTGTTTCACGCCTTGATGGTTGTCCTTGGGGTCTCCGACTCCAATTGCTTTTTTTAAAATTTAAACCTCACCAATCTTATGTACTCTCATTACAACTGAAAGTAATACATTGGTAATAAAGAAAACAAGCCTTAACATCATGAGGCTGAAAATACGGGAGATGATAGTCCCAAAAACAAGAGGCACGCAGGCCCCACCCAACAAAAAATAAATGATCATACATTCATCCATACATAAGGTCTAGGGCTCTTGTGATCATCCCATGTTGATTCCATCAACACACATAACACAATTATTCCAAATAATACATGCATAAATAACCAATGGGTATTCCAAATACCCAAGTGATGTCCAACATCACAAAAGCATAAACATACAAATAATATGCAAAATTCAAATTTCAAATTTAATTGACATTTTAAACAATGCATCCGATGCATGTATTAATCCCAAATTAATTAAGCAAATTTAATTCAAGGAATAATCCAATTATTCCAAAATCAAAAATGCAAAATTAATATATTTTTAGAATATTGTGCATAAAATACAAAAAAATCAAATTTTTCGGAAAAAGTCGAAAAACGGCACAAAACGGCCCAGCCGTCGTGCAGGCCGGCCAGCCGAGCGCACAGGGCAGCGCGCGCTGGCCTCGGCCGGCTGCGCATGGCGCCCCCGCCTGCGTGCGGCCACTGCCGGTCTGATCGATTTGTTTTTTTTTTTGTTTTTCAAAACTATTTCAGCACAATAACAGTAATATTATTCTGAAAATAAGCATGCAATTTTAGATCCAATCTAACAAAATTAAGCATGCCAAAAGTCCATTAAATCCAAACAATTAAATCATCATATTATTCACATATTTATGTAATCTAACATGCCAATAAAGCCATTTAAAAGCAATTAGATCATGCCAAACACATAGATCTATGCTCCTTACATCGAACCGGGCTCTGATACCACTTGAAGGACAAGCGGATCCGCCCGGGAGCGCGAGCGGAAGCGAGAAAGTGAGAAATTGTGCACAAATTTAAATCTAATTTAAATATGCGAATTCCAAGGGGTGTACCCTTGGGTGCTCAACCGGGCGTTCGATGTAGGATGTGTAAATATTGAAAACATATATTTAAACACATAGGGCATAGATATATAAATGAAATCAATCAAAGCCTAATAAACCGTTACCTTTGATTGTTTAGCGTATGCTCCCGGCTACTAGCGTTGTTCCTTCTCCGGAATGCTCACGAAATCCAAACGTATGGATTCTCCAAAGGTGATCCACACCACACCGGAAGAAACACACGTTCTTCTTGCTAGAAAAGAACGGGTTTAGGAAGGAATCGGTTTAAGAGAAGAACACTATGAATTAGTGTTCTCTTAAACTTACTTTGTTCTTCTTCTTGATTCAAAATCAAGTGAAGAACACAAGTGTAAGAGAGGGAGAGAGCACGAAAATTGAGAGAGATGAGAGGATTTTTGTCTTCTCTTTTTCCTAGGAAAAGATGAATAATGAATCACTTATGCTTGGTGTTGTATATTCTAATATATATACATAATTAATGTGATTATTGGAATGTGTCTAGGTTCATCCAATGATGTCTAGATTCATTCCAATCAATCACCATTAATTCTTCAATCAAGCCTACCAAAATTTATGGTATGATCAAATCATACCAAAAGGGAAGAGCTTGATTGGAGTTGATTTGTCTCTTTCCAAAAGAGATAAGTCAACATACCACCTAGCATGAAACATTGCTGATTTTACTTCCTCCAAGGGAGCATGTCGGCCATGTTCAATTAAGGGAAGAAGTCCAACTTCTTCCTATTCCAAAATAGGAATTATTTCTCCTCTCGGGTATAATTTAGCGGACCGGGTTTTATTGTAATCCAATTACGACGAACCCAACATTAAATCCAATTTAATGTCCATTTAAATTATTCCCGTTGATCTTTTAATCCAATTAAAAGATCCAACGTCTCAACGTCTCAACTTTCCATATTTAATCGAAAATTCAATTTACCGATTAAACGAAAGCCCGATACAATATCGGCCCGTCCATCCAATGGACTTTCCCTTAAGTAATCCAATTACTTATTTTATCCTTCGAGATTGACTCTAAGTCGATCTCTCAACCTCCTCGGTGATTTGTGTGTGACCCTTTAGGTTCACCCTCAGCTAGACTTGGGCCCGTGTCCCACAAGGGCCCGTTACCATGGCTGGCCGTCTAGCAACGGTCCATGGCACTAGAGACTAAGTGAATTGGCGTGAACATTTAGGCGCCGATTCCGTACGGGTACGATCCTTCCGTCTACCGTCTCCCGGCCTTAGTCTAGGGCATGGAATTGGGCGTCGGTTCCCATCCTTGACTAGGCGTCTATGCTTAGTACTCGAGATCACGTATGCTTCATTGCGTCGACATAGGAAACCATTCCCTGTTCGACCAACCACTGTTGCCACAGGTTCAAACAGCATGAACGTGTCTCCGAGTGCATAGGAGATACCTTTGTCACATACTGACAGGGGACGGATCCTCTTCTTGGAATCCACCGTCCTCGCTACACATTCCGACTGCACTGGACAAAGCTTATGATAATCATCTTACAGAATGATTACCTCTCGCTAGATCTAAGATACAGCCGTCATGTGCACGCGACTGTCATGATCCCTCAAGTCTGAGGATTACTCCCGTACTATCAGAACCGGGGAAAACCAATCATACCGATCAAGCCTCCAAGGCTTCCATGTGATGATCCCCGCGAGTCAGTCCAGTCGGCTCGACCCCAGTCGACCAACCCATCAAGATCGTGTAGGCGTCCCACGCCTATTGCCGATGAAACACGACACTCATTCAATGAACACGACTCTTGACGCAAGTCTCAATAGGACTCTCAATGCCCTGTCTCGAGGTTCTCGACTTGGAACGTTTCAGACCCAACTCTTAATCAGTTGGTTTCATGACCACCATCCAATGCGTGGCCCAACTGCACGAGTTGTTATCCATGGTCTGTGGGCTTTGTTGCGATATAAGTTAAACACCGTTTTAACAAATGTAAGATGAGCGCAACAAAGAAGGTACCATTGGTGACGAATACTCATCTTATTCATCACATAATAATATTACATTTACATCAAGTTGTCAGATAGGTTACAAATCGCCAAATCTATTGGCTTTTTGGTCACCTATTTCTAACAACATCATCACCGATAATGGGAAGCCTTTCTGCAATAGCCTGATAGATAAGCTCAACCCAGAAGTTCAACTTCAAGCAGAGGAAATCCTCGATGTATAACGCGGCTGCAAATGGACTAGCTGAAGCATTCAACAAAACTCTGTGCAACTTGTTGAAAAAAGTGGTCGCCAAGTCAAAAAGAGATTGGCACGAGCGAATGGGAGAGGCTTTATGGGCTTATAGAACCACTTACCGCACACCTACTCAAGCAACCCCTTACGCCCTGGTGTATGGCACGGAAGTTGTCGTCCCTCTCGAGCAAAAAATCCCATCGTTGAGAAAAGCTATTCAAGAAGGGCTAACTCAAGAAGAAAATGCATGTTTGAGCCTTGAGGAGTTGGAAGCACTAGATGAAAAAAGGATAGAAGCACAACAAAGACTTGAGTGTTATCAAGCTCGTCTCTCAAGGGCATTCAATAAGAAAGTACGGTCTCGCTCTTTTCAAATTGGAGATTGGTGCTTGCTGTGAGAAGACCCATCATTACCACTCACCGTACTGGAAACAAGTTCATGTCAAAGTGGGATGGTCCTTATGTCATCAAGGAAGTCTACAGAAATGGTGCTTACAAGTTGGTCGCTGAAGATGGCTTGAGAATTGTTCCAATCAATGGGAAGTTCTTGAAAAGATACTACGCATGAGGAAAGCAAAGAAGAAAATGCTCCATGACGCACGAGCCTAAACTGCATGTTACTCCTGACCCGCATGAGTATAAACTACGTATGGCACCTCCTGTAAACAAAAAAAAAAAAAGAAAATTCAAGTTTCTTTAAACTACGTTATGACTTGATCCCTTCACGGGGTACGTAGGCAACTTAGATATTTTCTAAGTTCAGTCATAAAATTGTAATGAATTATGTTTTCCACGTTGGACAATTAATTCGTTACAAAAGTTTGAGTTACATTATTTCATATCGGATAGTTGATTTGTCATGTGTCCATTTTATCTCATGAACTTCAAGGTAAATATGCGTAAAGATTGCAAGATAGGAAAGAATAACTTCTATTATGTAATCTCAAAAGGAAACAACAAGGTTCATGACTTAGAATAAAAGGACAAATAAAGGAATTCAACAAGGATAAAGGTCTTAAACAAATCTCAAACAAAAGGATTCAAACTTTTCAACTCTTCCTTGAGGGCTTCTAAAGTTGCTTTTGAAGACTCCAAGTTCTCAACCACGTCATCATCAAGTGGGGTAGTATTCTCAAGCGCTGCAATTTCCCCTTCGATCCCACAAACATCGACTTGAGCACTACAGAGAAGTTGCTTTTGCCCCTTCAGAGTGGCACACATGTTTGTTCGTCGCTCCTTCAAAGCCACAATCTCCTTCTCAATGCGCTCTAACTCATCTATAGTGGATTTGACCTTAGAAGCCTCTTCACCCTCTTTAACTTGGGCATCCCGGAGACGATCATTGGCTTCCTTTAACTGTCGTTCAAGAAGACTTGTGGATAATTTTTCGGAAGATGATGACCTTGCTTCATCCCAAGCGCCAGCCTTGGCAAAGAACACGTTCAATGACTCTTCTACTTTGGAAATGTCAAACTTCTGAAAGCTCTTCATAGATTCAAGGACGAAGTAAACGTCTTCTTTAATTGATGAGATGAAGTCAATTGGGGTCGTCGATATTTTCTCGAGAAGATCACCCCACAACTTTTGAATAAACTCCTTTTGGTGATTAAGGACGAATCTCTCGCCTTCAAATACGGACACTGCGGGACGACAAGGAGTTTGTTTTGCCTTAAGTCTCATTCCAAGTGGAGGAAGCCCCAAAATCGATCCTTGGCTATCTTCAGAAGTTTTGACAGCTTCAGCTGCTAGGACTTCATCCTCTAACTGCAATAACGCATCAACTTAAGTTAGAAACGAAAGAAGACGTTACCACTCCAAAAAATAAAAGAAAGAGTTAAAAAAAAAAAAAAACTCCTTAGCAAAATTCAACATTGATGGTGCACGACTTGAGGCATCACCATCTCCATCAATGTCTGTTGGCTTTGAATGGTCGAAATCTCTCTTCGGCCTCTTCCAATGACGATCGGGTATGCTGCTCCCACTTTTCTCCAAGGGTCGAGAAATGCTTTTCCTCTTACTTACTTCAAGGAGTTCAACAACTTGGGGATTATGCTTAGGAAGAGGAGAAACAACATGCTCACAAGGCGAACCTTGAGCGACTCCTTTGCCACGTTCTTTGAGACGAACTTTACTTGGGTTAGAAGCAAGCAACCTCACCATGTTTTCTTCAAGATAACCACAGTGAGTTTCGGCCCACCATTTTTTGTACGCCACCGAAGAAAATTTCTTTGCATTTGGGGGCAGAGAAGGAAACCACACCTTTTCCATAGTCTTGGACGATATACATAAACGCCAATGGCGAATTCCGTCTTCCAAGGAAGCCTTACGAATGTCCAACGAAAGAAGTCCCGACACTTCTTGAAAGAACCCAAATTGGCGAGCGAACCGAAGGGGGCTATACGGCTCAACTAAAAAGTGATCGTCTTGACGCAAGGGAAGATAATTTGAACGAATAGCCATGAAATAAGTTTTTTCAACTTCCTTGGCATGCCCATCATCTACAAATGAGAAATCCTTGTCCTTCGTGATCATGTTGCAAGTCCAAGCGACAAAGTCACCTTTGTGAAGTTGTTTTCTCGCCTCTTGTGGGTCATAATATTTCGCTCCACCTTCACCCGAGAAAAGCGTCATTTGGGGCCCACGTACACCTTGCAAAACTTGGTAGTGAGTCTTGAAATAGTGTGCTATCCAACTATAAACGAAATGAATAGGAAATGGAGAATACACACGAGTCGGTCTTGGAGAGTTCGAGATCTTGTTCAAACCTTTGTAAATACTCGCCAAGACAGGAACGGCTAGACCAACCTTTCTACCGGATTCCATGATACTCGCCACTTTGAAAGTGCTTGGACGTATTGAACCAATATCATCAGTAGGAAGAACGAAAGTGCATAGCCAACGCACCAAGTATGCTGCTAAGAACGTCTCTTCTTTTAAGCTCCCTTCAATGCCAAGTTTCAAAAATATCGCTTCATCTGCGGTGGACCACTTGCCATGCACTGCAAAGTTTCCGGAAGGATTGCGAGTTAACTTGGGACGAACCGCCTTTTTCTCTTTACGCGGAGGAGGCTCGCAATACTTCGTAGTCCTTTTAAATCAAAACTTGATTCACTTGTCGGCAGAGATTTGAGAAAGTTGACCTCCGCTACTACTTCCTTGAAGCAAATGATAGGCATGGAGCAAGAACCTGCAAGAGCGAGGCACAAATCTTCGTCCCGTTTCGTCAACGCCGTCAAGCTCCTTGGTACTTGGAACAACTTCGTCATCGAGGAGTCCGATCATTGGAAGTCCAACAAGGGTATGAAAGTCCCACAGTGAAATCGACAACTCCCAAAGGAGGTCAAAAGAGTGTTGGTTAATGGGCACCACGCCTCGCAAAACACTTTGATGACATCAGAGTTGCGGTCGTAAGTGAACAATGAGGCGTACACTGAGTCGTACACTTGAGTAGCAATTAGTTTGTTCTCGCATCGGCTAAGGGTATCTTCAGTCCACTCCCAATAGCCTTTGATATAGCGAAATTCACCGGAAAATTGAATGGCTTCTCCCCACTTGGCTTTGCCTTCAATGATGCGACGGCCTAAGGTTGATAGGTGAGTTGGTTCGTTGGAACGGCGGTGATGAGTCGCTTGCAAAGACCACGCCTTGGACGTCTTGCTCAATGGAACCTCGAGACCATTGTTCCGTGTAAAGGGGATTCGTCAATATTGGCCATTGTTTTGCATATCGACCAATAAGAGGAGCGTGAGTCATCAAAGTTGTTCCCTTCTCTTCGGATTGCTTCTCATCGTCAAGAATAACCAAATGTTGCACTCCAGAAGAAAATGAGATATCCTTGAAATAAACCATTGCCTATGTTGTCAAATTAAGAAGCAAAGTCGAAAGAAAAACTTCTTTGAATATAGTTTTGGATTTACGAAAGGATGATATTGTGGCTCATGCATGGACAAAAAGAAATTAAAGAGAATGGTGGTGCTTAAAAGCTCTTAATCAAAGTCACCACCTCCAAGTTTGCAAGCCCCAACGTAAACTCTCAAAAACAAAGTGTGCTGGCTAAAAAAAAAAAAAAAGAAAAAGAATCAGCATAAACAATAGAAGATGAGAACATTAAAAAAAGGGGGGTAGTTCTCCAGACGGATCTTACACAAAGTAATGCAATTTCCTAGAAAAATGCTATGGGGAAAATCTGAAAAATCAAACACCCTGCAGAAGAGAGCAATCGTAATCAGAAGATGCAGAGAACTAAAATAAGTAAAAAGAAGGATCTCCTCCAATAGTTCGCCGAATGCATAAGAAACAAAAAGAATTAATGTGATAACCTTGACAAAGGAGAAGCATAAATCATTTGAAAAGAAAAGGGAAGAAACAATTTGGTATTCTGTTTTCTCTAGAGTAATCAAAGTGGCATCACAAGTCCACCTTTTATAGTGGAGAGGGCTACAAATTTCGGAACGGCAAAATAGGTAGAAGGAAATTTTTTCCTTTAAAAAAAAAAAAAGAAGCAAAAGGTGCACTCGTGGACATGGGAAATTAATCCCTTTGTTTGATTTCATTTCCACCATGTTTTTGAGACACTGAGAAAACAAAACCAAATATAATATTACTCAAAACACTTTTACTCGGTGTTTTTGGCACGTTCTCCCATATATATATACATTCACCTACAAATAAACAATTATTATAATATATATATATATAAATTTATAAAAATATATAAAAGAAACATGATTTGACAATGAATAGTATGTTCTGTCTCCTAATATACAACACAATACATATAAAAAAATAAATATTACTATATACATATATAAAAATATATAAAAGAAACATGATTTGACAATAAACAGTGTTTTTTTGTCTCCCAATATATAACATAATACATACAATATATTTTTACACTATTTAAAATTAATTCCAAAAACAAATCCAAACATAGACTATATCTTTAACACACACTTATTTATCTCTATTTTTCTCTCTCTATCTCCACAAATCAAAACAAAACAAACTAAAAACAAAACCAAACACTATGAATGATTTTCTCTCAAAGAATTTCTTATTTTCGGTCAAGAAATCCCTCGTGTCTAAACCTCAACTTCTTTCCATTACAAAGGCAAAATCTCCTCAGTCAAATACAACAATTAGCTTCCACAATTAAATGAAAGTCTCGTGTGCTTCCCGAACCCGAAAGAATATGCCAATTTTCTTTTCTTTCTCCCCAAAATTGGCCGTGCCCGTCTTGCAAAAGAGCAAATATCTTGATTCAAAGGCATAGAAAATCTAAAACTTGCAAAAGAAAGAAAGGAGGAAATCTGGCAAAGGTGCCATGGAAAGTTATAGAAGGAAATTTATTTTTCTCTTCGTTGAGAGCTCACAGCCAAAAACGCAAAGAAATCTGAGAGAAAAAAAGGAAATTGCTGGAGGAATGAAGAAAAAAAAAGAATGAAGAAAAAGGAAAAAGATCAAGAAACGTCTGAAACAAAAAAATGGGGAAGGAAGGAAGAAGAAGAAAAAATGGAAAGAGGAGAAAGATGGAAAGGAACAAGAAAATCGGAATGGCAAAAGAAAAGAAAAGGAATAGAAAGACAAAAAAAAGAAGGGAGAAAGAAGAAGCAAAAATCCGAAAAAAATAAGGGAAGAGGAAAGAGAAGGAAGATGAAGGAAAAGAAAGAGAAGAAGGAAAGAAAGAGAAAGAAAAAATGAAGGAAGAGGACAGAGGAAGAAAGGGGAAAGAAGGAAGGGAAAAACGAAAAGAAAGAGAAAATGAAGAAGAAAAAAAAAGAGAGGAAAGAAGAGGTAGGCTTGATCTGCAAGTGATGGCTCCAATCAAGTGTGGCAGGTGCAATGCACCACGAATGTGGGCTTATGACAAATGGGCTCCAACAAAAAAATTTGGCCTTTTAGTCTAAAAAAAAAAAAAAGAGGACTTCCCATGTGCAAAAGCCCAAGTTGCATATATATATATATATATATATATATAAAAGAGCAAAAAGAAATTCGTGACGTATTCACTCCAAGACGCGCTTCGAAGCATTGTCCGTGAACAAGTCTCGAGGGGGTATTTGTAGACAAATTAAATTTGTGCCCAATAAAGTTGCGCCACGTGGAAAATAATATATTAAATATCAATTTATATTTATATTTTGAGAATTTTAATTAAATTTAATTCCTAAATTAAATAGTTAATTAATTGATATTAATATTTATTTTTTGGCCAATCAAATAAAGCCAAGTGTCAAATCTCATATTCTTGGCAAGATGATCAAATATTCCAAATCAAGCAAGTGCAAGTCATATGGAAATCAAATCGCATCTTGCAAATATGAAAGCAAATGACGAAAGACCAATCAAATCGTGCCACTTCATCAAGTAAATATGGAAAAGTCTTCTACCCTACAACTATAAATAGGTTTTCTCTACACAATTGAAGACACAAACAACAACAATTGAAAGCACAAGCAAGAGAGCATTCAAGAAGCTTCAAAATCCTCTCAAGCACAAGTAAAGGAGAATCCACGGCGTTCAAGAAAAATTCAAGGCGTTCGTCACGGAAATCATCCAAATCCGACGTTTAATTCGAGAGAAAGTCAAAGGACCTGCGGATTAACGTTATCAAAGCACAAATCCACCTTGACGGAAGATCAAAGCTTCAATTCTACCAAGAAACACAAAGAATTCAAGTCAAGACTTTCGAAATTATTGCATTTAATTCGGGAATAAGTCAAGAGACCCCCCAATTAACGTTATTGAAGATCCAAGTCAACGTCGAAGAAGATCAAAGCGTCAAGTTCCTTCTTTGAAATTGCTGAAATTGAAGATCGCGAAGAATTAGAGGCTTAAATTAGAGATTTCGTACCCACAAGACATTTGATTAAATTCTAAATCATTTGTAATATTTTTCTTGTTTCAATAAATTCAAAAACACGAAATTTGCGTTACAGCCTTCGTGGACTCTAATCCATTTGCTAGACACCTACAAACGACATATGTTCTGTCCATAGGAGCACCCCTAAGGTTGGATCTACTAAGATTAGATTTGATGGTGCAGTGTTCAACAAAGGGAAAGAAGTAGGTGTTGTGGTTGTAGTTTGTGACCTCACTGGTGCATGTGTTGCTTGGTGTTCGCTCTGCTTCACTTATCAAGTTTCTCTTGCTTGGTGGAGAGACTAGCCTGCTCCCAATTCCAAAAGGGGATTGTGCATCACTCATCTTTAAACTCCATACCAAGGTATCTCATTTGGCCCCTTCTGCATGATATTAGGTCCATTGTGTCAAATTTACGTTGCATTTTTTCTTTAATTTGTAGAACTGGGAATTTATCCATTCCCTTGCCTGAGCGTACAGGTGAGTTGGAGTTGTCGTCTAACAATTCTCCTCATGTTGCCCTTTTTGTCATGTGTGATTTGGAATTGCTGCAAAATATCATCTACCTTTTTTAGAAAAATAGAGGTAAATTAAAAATAACCTCCATGTGTTATTCGAAATGTTCACATAAGTCCCTATAAAAAATAAAATATCATTTTACCCCCATGTGTTTCAAGAGCACTGTCTCCCTGATGCATTTGAACGTGAGTCTTAAAGTGCAATGAAAAAAATGCCCCTTCTTAATATATTTAATCTAAACATAATATGTGGTTCAAATTAAATCGTGTTTTGAACAAATACATATTTATAAATAATCAGCTAGGATTTAATATAGTCAATGGTCTAAATTTAAATAGATATTTTTATATATTACTATATGATATTTGATGCCCCCAAAATCCTTAATGGATTTTAAACCTAACAAGCACATATGAGAATGGACCATCAGCAGGACAACCTACCAGCGGGAAGTAAAAGCCTATAATCTTACTTGCTGCTAGACGGATGCATTCTATAGCTTGCCAACACATTAATACATGTCACCCTAAAATATATCCAGCTGGATCCTAGTGGATTGACGACAACTCAATGGGAAGTTGAGTACAAGAAACTCATAATTCATCTTTTTCTAAGAAAAAGAAGAAAACACTCTCATCTCTCTCAACATTTCCGGTCCCTTCTCTACTCTCATATCCCTCTTTGTTGCTTCATTGATCTAGGATCAATTAAAGAGCAAAGAAATATTAAGAACAAACACTAATTTGATAGTGTGATCCCTTCTTTAATCTCATTGTCTAGGTCCATCTTTCTCTAGCAAGAAAAACGTGACTTCTCTCGGTGTGGTGTGGACTACGTTCGAGGGTTCATAGCTTTGAACCTCGGTGAATGTTTCCGATTTGGGAACGACGCTTGTAGCGGTGCACTAGTAAAACTACAAAGGTAATATTCGCTCTACTGTTTTGTAGTCCCTTTTTATTTATCTATGTACTCTATACAATATATTCTTGTTAATATCATATCCTACATCGAACACCCGGTTGAGCACCCAAGGGTACACCCCTTGCGATCAGTGTTTGATTATGTATGTTTTAAATATCACATTAGCTTGCACTTTCTCGCTTCTGCTCGTGCTCCTGGGCGGATCCGCTTGTCCTTCATTTTTTCCAGGAATTCCATTGCTTCCTTTCGGTCTACTTTACGTATGATTCCTTGCTATTCTTCCCGTGTTTTGTTGAAAAGAACCATGCTTGCTGGTAGCATAGATAAGGACACCACAAAGGAGGTGATGATAGGAGAGGAGGATGAGAATCCTAATGCCTCTGACTCTGCCTCCCACCATGGGGGTGAGAACAAGGAGGAAGGCCAGAGTAAGGAGGTGAGGGAGAGGAAAAAGGCGTAGGACCTCTTTATGGATACTGAGGCTGAGTCCTTCAGCATTTATAGGCGTAGATCCTCTTAGGGAGATGCCGTGAGTATTAGAAATAAGTATAGGATACCTGGTGATTTCATGATTTAGGTCCCTACTTCCGATCCACGCCCACACTTCCCTTATGCTGGCTTACTGTGTTTTTATTTGGCCCAGCTAGAGACAGGCTTGCATTTTTCCTATCCCTTTCTTTTTTTTTTTCGTGTGGCTACCCTGTTTAATGGACCCCTGAACCAGCTTGTCCCGAAATCGTCAGCCTGTTTTCCAGCTTCTATATTTTAGCGTCGAAGTTAGGGAAAACCCCTTTTGCTGCCAAATTTCATTCATTTTCATGCTTAAGAGAACGGGGCCAGGGTTGTTCTATTTTACCTCCCGCACAAAAGCTCAGGTTTTGCCCACCAAAACCTCTGTGAAAGAGTGGAAGTGCCACTATTTTTTCATTTCTTCTACCACCCCCTAGCGATTCCCCCAGGTGTGGGTTGTGAATCCTCCTAAACAATTGAAATATTATGCTCAGACCTATTCTGCTGCCTATCAGGCTCTATTAGAAAATTTGAATACTTCTCCTTTTGACCCTGCAAGTTAGTGCATCCTGCTATTCTTCACCACTTTGGTCTGAGCCTTAACAGGGCAGACATGGATCCGAATGCTCGTATATTCTCTTGCAGCCTTTTGTCTATTGCTTCCCTACTGCAAGGGAATTTGTTAACCAATGTATTAACTGTGTGCATGTTTTTTACATTTGGGGTGTAGGAAAAATGTACCAGAAGTTGTTGCAGGACAAATTAGACCAGCTCCTAGGTGCCGATTCCTCTGCTAGGGGGAATCTGCTGAAGAGCCCACCTTCTATGCCTGCCAATTCTACGTCGACAAGGGACCCCAATGGTAAGTGCCCTCTGACCCTCTCCCTACCCCTACTAAGAACGCTGAGGGTCAGCCCGGCTCCCTTGCACCCCCTGCTCCTCGTCCTACCACTACAGCTGGGACTCTTCGCCCTATTGAAGAAAAGGGGGTTAAGAAAAGGTTCCTCTCCAGCTGGTCCGTAGAGGAGGATCATTCCTTGCTACTGGAGAAGGGAGACAGTAGTCATGCTGTCAGTATGGGAGAGCAGGCTACCCTTAGATAGGACCTATATGGATAATGTGCCCACGATCCAGGCCCTTGGCTTGTTTGCGACTCATCTCAGTATGGTAAGTGTCTTTCTGCCATACTTTAGATATATAAAAATGTTAGAAGCATTAACTTGTGACCTGATTGGTTTCAAATATGAAGGTCTTTGTGTTGGGAGGTAGCGTGTTCAATTAGATGAAGTAGGAAGGTCCCTATTTGAGAATTCTCTCGAGAAGGTTGAAGAGCTAGAGGAGGCCAATTGCAGGCTGAAGGAAGAGGCCAAGAAGAGGGATGAGCTGCACGTGGAGGATACTGTCAGCCTTCGTCACCTCAAGGAGGAGGTCACCACTCTGCATACTCGCCTAGAGCAAACTATGCTACAAGTAGAGAAAGAGAGGAAGGAGTTGATCCACAACTACCCGGAAATGGAGGAGGGTAGAGCATGCTAGAGGGCATCTGGCAAAGCTGCCTGGCTGGATATACCAAGACCTTTGCGTTTCAAAGCCTGATGGTTAACAAAGCCTTAAAGTACTACTATCAAGGGTTACAGACTTGTCTGCAGCAATTTGCGATGGCCGACTATCCTCCTGATGATGTTGATACCTCTTTTCTGAATGAGTGAGCAGGTTTGGCCACTGCCCCTGATCCTGATGATGATGAGCCTACTTGGATACCAGAGAGCCCAACAGTTGGCGATTGTCGAATGGCTTTGGACCTTAGTAGTTAAGTTGTGGAAGATGCGGCTCCTCTTACGTATGAGCTCCAACTCCAGTTGGCAAAGGAAGTGTGCCTCCTCCTTCTAGTAAATGAACATGTCCCCACTTTTCTGCAAGGAAAATAATTTAATTTTCTGTTTAAACATTTGGTACCTCATGTGCGAGGTTTGGAAGTTCCCTAATGTGGGAGTTGAATATTTCTTGCTTCGGTTTATGGAATTTTGATGCCTTGGATTCTATTTCTCCTCCTCCCTTCTTCTATGGATGGTTTATAATATCTATTTTTGGCATTTCCTGAAAAAGATGTGTATTTATTCTGGATGAGTATACCTGCTGCCATACTTCTGTTTTCTTGCAGGTTAATATACGCCTAGTATGCCTGAATATGTTTTTCCTGCAAGTAAGGAGTGAGAAGATGAGGCTTTTATAGCTTGAAGTAAGTGTGCAAATACTAATGGTTAGTATAAGTACTGAGCAAGTTCCACTTGTATTGCTTGCCAAAAATAGAGATCTGTAATACAAGAAGCTTCAAAAAAACGTGCCTTAGGCAGAGAACACCTGAATGTGTTTGAGTGATACAACCTGTTATGGGGTTCTTAGCTCAAGTAAGAATACACCTGCTGAAGCAAGATGGCAGATCGACTGCCTACCAATGATCCTTCTATGCATAGTATTTATGTTTGAAGGCATTCCCCTGTTGATTGAGCAGATTGACCAGCATCCTCCAGCCATCAGTAGGCCAGGTGGTCCTTGCACTAGTTTAGCTTTGAGACCTCTTGTTGCTACCAGGATAGCTTTATCCAGTAGGAACAGAGCATGACCCGCTGCAGTAGGCAAGTGCTTGAAACAGCAAGTATAATACAAGTAGTAACGAAGCATATGCATGTCACTATGTATGAGCTATCATAGTTAAATAAGTATGCCTGTTGAAGGAAATATATTAAGGCTTTCAGCCTGTAAAGTGATCAAGGATGTGCCCTTTTAGCTTATTAGGGCTCTGAAGCCAGCAAGAGTGTACCAGCAGGGCAGCTTATCAGGGTTCAAAGTAGGAGTGAGCCTGAATAAGGGAAATTATACCATATATTGTTGTGTTTATATCCCTATTTTCTCTTGATATGATGCATGCTCCTGGGTACATTTATGAAATTTAGGAGCATTCGTGGAATAAAAGGCGAATTCAAGCAAAGAGCTCAAACATAGAGGAAAGAGTCAAAATTCGTTGGGCGGAATTCTCAGATGCGCTGACATGTAAACCTAAAATTCTGATTTTAGGTCATTTAAAAAGAGATTTTATTTACTTTGTAATCTACCTTGGTGTTTTGGTAATGATAGGATTAGAAAAAGAAAAGAGTTTTATGGTATGTAGAATCCTACTCCATTCCTACCTCATATAGGACTCATTATATAAGGAAGAAGGGATGAGAAGAAGGGGGATTGAATTTTCAGAAATTCGCAGAGATTTAAAGGTTTTGAGAGCAAGGGAAAAGGCGAGGAACACATGAAGAAGGAGATTCGGCGTTGCAGTGACGACCATCACTCCAATCCACTACTCCATGAGTTTTTCTCAGTCTTTCATGTGCACACGATGGTTGTATCTTGGAACTGGCGATAGGTGATCATTCTATAAAAATGGTCATTATAAGCTTTGTCCAGTGCGGTCAGATTGTGTAGCGAGTACGGTGGGTTTCAGGAAGGATCTTTCCCCTGTCAGTATGTGACAGAGGTATCTCCTATGCACTCGCAGACACGTTCATGCTGCTTAAACCTGTGGCCACAGTGGTTGATCGAGCAAGAAATGGTTTTCTGTGTCGATACAATGAGGCATGCGTAGTCTCGAGTATTAAGCATAGACGCCTAATCAAGGATGGGAACCGATTCCCAACTCCATACCTTAGACTAAGGCCAGAAGACAGTAGACGGAAGGACCGTACCCGTACAGAATCGGCGCCTAAATGTTCACGCCAAGATTCACCTAGTCTCTAGCGTCATAGACCGTTGCTAGACTGCCACCCATGGTAATGGGCTCCAGTTGGACACAGGCCCAAGTCTAGTTGAGGGTGAACCTAAAGGGTCACACACAAATCACCGAGGAGGTAAAGAGATTGACTTGGAGTCGATTTTAGAGGATGATAAGTAATTGGATTACTTAAGGGATTGTCAATTGGATGGACAAGTCGATATTGTATTTTGACAGAACTTTTTTAAAGAGTTGATAACTTTATCGTTCTTACTTCCTGTGGATATTTATTCTTTGCAAAGCTTATCTTTTTTTAGTAGCACCTAAAAGGTGAGATAGGGGAAATTCCATACTGCTTTGTCATAGGAAATGGCAAAATTGGCGACCAAGGGGCGGTTAGAGAAAAAAGCCTATACAGGCTGGTCTCGATCTCGCTTGGTGGTACCACCACAAAACCTTGATCCCAGATGCCTCGCTAGTGAAGGATCTTCCACGCCCAAAGCAAGTTGAGTGTAGGGAAAGGGACAGTACCGAAGCCAGAATCGAGAGTCTGGATGCAAGAAAGAGAAAGATTCAGAGCCCCTTAACCACAACTAAAAACTATCAAAATGCTGACAGGATTCCAACTAGTACTACTTCACAGATGTATTTTCGTAGAAATTCTAGGAGTGTCATTTTCTATTTGTATTTATTTGACTGCTAGAGAGCTTTGCTCTCCTAATTCAGGAAGATGGGAATCGCCTTGGTCCAACCAAGAAAGGCATGGAATTCTTTGAGCGTAACATTCTTCTTCTTCTCTTACGAAATTTCTAGTTGGATGAACAGATCGTTCCTAAAAGTCGGGCCCTCGTTTTAATCAATAAATGGGATTTATCGATTTAGTAGAGAATCAAAACTTGGATCGTTTAATTGGATTAAAAGATTAATGGGAATCATTTAAATGGACCATGAATTAAATAGGATATAATTCTTAGGGTTCTTGTAATTGGATTACAATAAAACTCGATCCATTAAATCTTGGCCCAAGAGATGTGTTAATTCCACTTTTAGAATTAGAAGAAGTTGGAATTAGAAGATGTGTTAAATCTTGGCCGAAAATTGCTTCTTTTAGAAGCTCAAAAATCGGCTATGTATGGCCTTTGATGAGTGTTGACTTGTCTCTTTTGGAAAGAGACAAATCAACTCCAATCAAGCCTCTTTCATTTGGTATGATTAAATCATACCTTATGAAATGGTAGGCTTGATTGAAGATTAGTGGGGATTGATTGGAATCTGAAATCCTAGCAAAGGCGTGTGGATCAGCCCGGGAGTAGCGCGAATGCGGAAGCACGGTACAATTAAAATTGCAAGACTTTAAACATGCATAAACGATATAAAAATAAACACGTTCAAGGGATGTTCCCTTGAATCTCCCGAGCATTCGGTGTATCCCATGAATAATAAAAGCATACAAAATTTTGATGGAGTCCATAGGGTTTAAAAGAAAAAGGTACGAAACATAAATCGAAAACCTACCGATTGTCGTTTTCGTCTTCGAGCCGGTACTCGCGTTGTTCCCCGTTTTGCTTCAAGATCTCGAATGGGAGACCCTCTAATTTGTGCACGCAATCCGTCCATGTATCTTGCTCCTCGTGCTAGCGAAAGAACAAGTGTATATAATATTTCGAGAGGATGGATTGATCAAACGCTATTTAATTAATGAGATCAAACCTCCTATTGTTCAATTGTGTAACACAAAAGAACATAGAGGGAAGGAAGAGCGGGAGTGTCCGAGAGAGAGGGAGAGAGCCGGCGGTGGTGTGCGTATGTGTGTGTTTGGAGTTTCATCATCTCTTCTAAAGAGAAACACTTAGGAAATATTTATAGAGGAGGAATCCTAGTCCTCTTCTAATTCCTACTCTTTGAAGACTCCTCCTTGAATAGGATTTGACCTAGTCAAATCCTAGTCAACTACTAGCTTTCTTGGTCAATCCAATCTTAGCCATTGATTTCTCTCTTTAATCTCAACCATTGATTAATTTAGTGGAATATTTAAATCTCATTTAAATAATCCTAAAGGTAATAAATAAATATATCAAATATAAATATTTATTCCAAGCCCATTAAGTTAATTTCCAATAAATCTAATTTATTAGATAAATTCCTTTCATCTAATAAAAGGAATTAATTTCTTCCAAGAAAAGAAGGACCCGATTAAATCCAATTTAATCGTTCCATTTCTCCAAATATTTAATTCCAAATTAAATACGTCATGTGTGCGGATTGTATTTGACTCTTTAGGTTCACCTTCAGCTAGACTTGGTTGGATTCCTAGAATCCGCCCGTTACTATGGGTGGCCTTCTAGCAACGGTCCATGGCACTAGAAACTAGGTGAATATGCGTGGGGATGAACATTTAGGCTCTACAGTGAAAGCCTAGCAAAGGCGTGTGGATCGGCCCAGGAGTAGCGCGAATGCGGAAGCGCGGTAAAATAAAAGAATCTGCAAGAATTTAAAGCATGCATAATAGACACGTTCAAGGGGTGTACCCTTGAATCTCCTGGGCGTTCGATGTATCTCATGAATAATAAAACATATAAAAGATTTCATGGAGGCCATAGGGTTTAAAAGAAAGAGAAACGAAAAACATAAACCGGAAACCTACCGATTGTCCTTTTTGTCTTTAAACCGGTACTCGCGTTGTTCCCCATTTTGCTTCAAGATCTCGTATGGGAGACCCTCTAATTCGTACACGCAATCCGTCCACGTATCTTTCTCTTCATGCTAGCGAAAGAACAAGTGTATATTTTATTTGTAGATGACGGAATGATCAAACGCTATTTAATTAACGAGATCAAACCTCCTTAGTTCAATTGTCAACACAAAAGAACTTGGAAGGGAGGGAGAGAGAGATGCGGCCAAGAGAGAGAGAGGGAGTGGAGCCGAGTGTGTGTTGTATGTGTGCTTCAAATTTCATCATCTTTTTCAAAGTGGATACTTAGGAGTATTTATAGAGGAGGAATCTTATTCCTCTTCAAATCCCTACACTTTGAAGACTCCTTCTTGAATAGGATTTGACCTAGTCAAATCCTAGTCAATTGCTAGCTTCTTGGTCAAACCAATCCTAGCCATCAATTCCTCTCTTTAATCTCAACCGTTGATTAATTTAATGGAATATTTAAATCTCATTTAAAAAATCCTAAAAGAATAAATAAATATATCAAATATAATTATTTATTCCAAGCACATTAAATTAATTTCTAATAAATTTAATTTATTAGATAAATTCCTTATATCTAATAAAAGGAATTAATTTCTTCCCAAGAAAAAGGACCCGATTAAATACAATTTAATCGCTCCATTTCTCCAAATATTTAATTCTAAATTAAATACGTTATGTGTGTGGATTGTGTGTGACTCTTTATGTTCACCTTCAGCTAGACTTGGTTGGATTCCTAGAATTCGCCCGTTACCATGGGTGGTCGTCTAGCAACGGTCCATGGCACTAGAGACTAGGTGAATATGCATGGGGATGAACATTTAGGCTCTACAGTACATCTATCCTTCCGTCTACGGTCTCACCACTTAGGGTTTAGGGCACGGATTATGTAGGTACCCATTTTGGACCTAAGTGTCGGTCTGTCCTTTACTAAATGCCGCAAGGGGATCCTTCCCTTCTGTTCAGTTACTGTGGCCATAGATTTTAGGGACAAGACACATGGTATTGTGAGACTCTACTGTCAACCTATTGACAGGAGATAGATCCTTTCTTGGAAACTATTGTCATGTTGTACACCGCAGCTGCACTAGACATGGCTTATGACTACTCAAGTGCATTTTGGCAGTCTCTCACCATACCTAAGATACAGTCTCGATGTACAGGTAAACTCAGCAATTCCTCAAATCAAAGGACTTGACCTGTACCATTTGGAATCGGGAACACACGTCATACCTAACCGACCCTACTCAAGGTCCTCCGTAAGACGGTTCCCGCGAGTCACCTCAGTCGGCCGCTCCCCCAGCAAGCCAACCCACTAACACTGCTTAGACGACCCTCGTCATTTGTCGATGAAGCACAACAACAGATGCTTAGTGCAAGTCTCAAGAGGAATCTCGGTGCCCATTTTCGAGATTCCTTGACTTGGAGATTTTCAGACTGATTCGCGGAACTGATTTCATGGACCTACCTCCAAGCGTAGTCCCAGTCCCCGAAATGTGATTTCAGTCTGTGGGCTTTGTTTGTGTAGCGAACAGTTATAGATCAGATAAAGTGAACACAAAAAATGTATATGCCAAATGAACTTCACTTCTTATTCATCAAGGTTTTATTAAAACTTCGAAATTATTCAGACATAGGTTACAATTCGCCTACCAAGATTGGCTACATGGTCACCTATTCTAACATACAATACATCTATCCTTCCGTCTACGGTCTCACCACATAGGGTCTAGGGCACGGATATATAGGTACCCATCATGGACCTAAGTGTCAGTTTGTCCTTTACCAAACGCCGCAGGAAAACCTTCCCGTCTGTTCAGTTACTGTGGCCACAGATTTTAGGAATAAGACATAGAGTATTTGTGAGACACAACTGTCAACACCTTCGGACAGGAGACAGATCCTTTCTTGGAAACTACTGTCACTTTGTACACCGTGGTTGCACTAGATATGGCTTATGACTACTCAAGTGCATTTTGACAATCTCTCACCATACCTAAGATACAGTCTCGATGTACAGGTAAACTCAACTATTCCTCAAGTCAAAGGATTTGACCTGTATCGTTGGAACCAGGAACTCGCGTCATACCTAGCCGACCCTACTCAAGGTCCTCCGTAAGATTGTTCCCGCGAGTCACCTCAGTCGGCCGCTCCCCAGCAGGCCGACCCACTAACACTGCTCCGATGATCCTCGTCACCCGTCGATGGAACACGACAGCAGATGCTTAGTGCAAGTCTCGAGGGGAATCTTGGTACCCATTTTCGAGATTCCTTGACTTGGAGATTTTCAGACTGATTCGGCAGAACTGATTTCATGGACCTACCTCCAAGCGTAGTCCCAGTCCCCGAAATGTGATTTCAGTCTGTGGCTTTGTTTGTGTAGCAAACAGTTATAAAGCAGATAAAGTGAACACAAACAAAGTATGCGCCAAATGAATTTCACTTTCTTATTCATCAAGATTTTATCGAAAACTTCAAAATTGTTCAGACATAGGTTACAATTCGCCTACCAAGATTGGCTACATGGTCACCTATTCTAACAATCTCCCACTTGACCTTTAAAGCTAATCGCCCATATGCCTAATCCGCATCTTCTCAAGATGCTGCATATGAGCGCTCTGCGACATAGCTTTTGTTAGCGGATCTGTTGTGTTGTCTGCTGAGTTGACTTGGTCCATCCGAACGTCACCTCTTCCCACCATTTCTCTTAGAAGGTGGTAGCATCTAAGAATGTGTTTGGATCGATGATGAGATCTCGATTCCTTTGCTTGCGCTATGGCTTCATTGTTATCACAAAAGATGATAACGAGCTCGGCGATGCTACGCACCACACCCAACTCTTGGATGTAGTTTCTCATCCAAACCTCTTCTTTGGCAGCTTCTGAAGTTGCTATGTATTCGGCCTCAGTGGTGGAATCAGTAGTAGTTGCTTGCTTGGAACTTTTCCATGCTACCACTCCTCCATTGAGCCTGAATACATAACCTGATTGAGACTTGGCATCATTGTCATATGCCTGGAAGCTAGCATCGCTAAAGCCTTCCAGGATCAGTTCTCCATCGTCATAGACTAAACACATTTCCTTAGTCCTCCTTAGGTACTTAAGGATGCCCTTGACCGCATTCTAATATGCCTCTCCTGCACAGGACTGATATCTGCTCGTTACACTCAAGGCGTAAGCGATGTCAAGTCTAATGCAGTGGACCGCATATTGGATGTTTCCTACGACAGAAGCATAGGGAACAATTTTCATCTTTTCAAGTTCCTCATCAGTCTGCGGAGACTGTTTCTTCGACAACTTGATCCCATGCCTACTTGGAAGGAATCCTTGTTTGGAGTTGTCCATCCAAAACCTTTTCAGGACTTTCTCCATATACGAGTTTTGGGTTGGTCCTAACATTCTCTTAGATCTGTCCCTGACAATCTGGATGCCTAGAATGTAGGGGGCTTCACCCAAATCCTTCATAGAAAACTGAGTTGATAAGCATGCTTTTGTGTCACCCAACATTCTCACGTCATTTCCTATGAGCAGAATGTCATCCACATAAAGCACTAGGAACACTATAGAGCTCCCACTAACCTTCTTCTATACACAAGGGTCGGATTCGTTTTTGATGAAATCATAACCCCGTATGACTTCGTCAAATCGAATGTTCCAGCTTCGGGATGCTTATTTGAGGCCATAGATGGACTTTTGGAGACGACAAACCTTTCGTTCTTCTCCGGTGATCGTGAAACCCTCCGGCTGATCCTTGTAGATCTCTTCCTCAACGAAACCATTGAGGAAGGCCATTTTCACGTCCATCTGCCATATCTCATAGTCATACCATGCTGCTATGGCAAGAAGGATCCGAATGGACTTAGCCATGGCTACTGGGGAGTAGGTGCCCTAAAAAATCGACCCCGGCTCGTTGAGTGTACCCTTTTGCTACTAGCATAGCTTTGAAGGTTGCGACCTTTCCATCAATGCCAAGTTTGCGCCTGGCTTAACCCTTTTGGCCGGGTCTACAAGTGTCCAGACTTGGTTCTCATTCATGGAGTCCATTTCAGTTTTCATGGCCTCAAGCCATCTCCCGGAGTCGATGTCAGACATCGCTTCCCCGTATGTCATAGGATCCTTATCCAACAGACTGGTCGTGTTTAGAAAGCCGTATCTCACCGGATACCGTGACTCTCTAGTTGACCTACGGAGAACGGGAATGTCAATGGTGACTGTGGGCGCTGACTGTATTGCAGCCGGCGGTTCAGGTACCGAGGCTGGCCCTTCCTGAGGTCGTCCTTCACGCCTAGCATGCTGGACTTCTCGAGGCTGGTCAGCCCTCTGGGCATCTATCTTGAATCCTCTAAGTGAGGAATTCGCGGCTTCAACTGATGACTGGTTTCCATCACTTGACTCCTCAAGGATCAGTTCATCAGGTTGGATATCCTCTAGAAAACCTTGTTCCAAGAACACTGCGTTCCTTGAAACAAATACCTTTTGTTCCAAGGGGTCATAAAAATAATAACCTGCAGTTTTCTTGGGGTATCCAACGAACCTGCATAAACTAGACCTTGACTCTAGCTTGTCTCCCTCTAGCTTCTTGACATATGCGGGGCTACCCCATACTTTCAAGTAGTTGTAGGATGCAGGCTTATTGTACCATATTTCATATGGCGTTTGGGTCAATAGGCTGGCTGGTGCCAAATTTAACAACTTGGCCGCAGTCTCCAATGCGTAGCCCCAAAAGGACAAGGGCAATTTGGTAAAACTCATCATGGATCGAACTATGTCCAACAGGGTTCGATTCCTCCTTTCAGAGACCCCATTTAACTATGGTGTCCTGGGAGGTGTCCATTCAAAGATTATACCGTATTCTTTAAGATAATTAAGGAACTCAGTACTAAGGTACTCTCCGCCTCGATCTGACCGTAGGACTTCAATTTTGCAGCCGGTTTGGTTCTCAACTTCAAGTCTGAATTATTTAAACTCTCAAGAGCTTCAAACTTGTACCTCATCAGATATACATAACCATTCCGTGAATGATCACCGGTGAAGTTTATGAAGTAGGAGAACCCACCTCGGGTTTGCGTCCTTAGTGGTCCACATACATCTGTATGGACCAAGTCCAACAGACCTGTGGCAAGCCTGCTTTGTCCTACAAAGGGCTTTTTGGTCATTTTTCCTCTGAGACAGGATTCGCAAGTTGGTGGCTCACTTAAGTTCCCCACCTCTAGGTTCTTTGAGTCTACCAATTTCTTCATCCTATCTTGGGAAATGTGACCTAGCCTCACGTGCCACAGTTTTGCGTTCCCGTTATTATCTATTTTATGTTTGTGTTGAGCATTTAGAACGAAGTTCGTTTGTTGTAAGATATAGAGACCGTTATTAAGCGTACCAAGCAGATGAGCAATACCACACCTCATCAAATAAAAACAATTTTTATTGATCATAAAGTCATATCCCTTATTGTCTAACAACGGAATGGAAATCATGTTTCTAATCATGCTAGGACATAATAAACTTGCTCTAATTCTATACTAATGCGATCACTAACTACTAGAGTGGCGGATCCTACTGCTTCTGTCGAGATGGCCTTGCCATTTCCAAGCTTTAGGATCATATCCCTGCTACTCAGTTTTCTGCTTTTTTTCAGCACCTGCAAATCTTTTCAAATGTGAGCTCCACAGCCGGTATCTAATACCCAAAAGGCAGTGTTAGTAACCATATTAACCTCAATCACAAAGATACCTTGTTTGGAGAGGAGTTTGGGGCAATCCCTCTTCCAATGCCCTTTCTCATGGCAATTGATACATATTTCATATGCCCTCGACTGTTGTTTTGAGTCAACCTTCCCTTTTCCTTTGCCTTTTTCCACTTTGGCAATGGGAACACTCTTAGTGTTGGTAGCTGCTTTGACGGCTTTTCCCTTTCCCTTCTTCCTTTTCCAATATCCGGCACCCTTGCCTTTCGTCTTGGAATTTGAAGCATCTCCAAAAAATACCGACGGCATAGACTTTTTGGTCGTTGCCTCGTATTGCACCAACATATTGATTAACTCATGAATACCCTTCTCAAGTGTGTTCATGTTGTAGTTAACAATGAATTGGTCGAAGGAGGGTAAGAGAGACTGAAGGATCACATCTATGTACGTCTCGTTATCGAGTCCTGCCTTGAGGTCCTCGAGCATTTCCACCAAGGTAAGCATTTTAACCCCGTGCTCTTGTACAGAGGATCCTTCGGTCATTTTAGTTCCAAAGAACGCCTTCGTCGCGACATACCTAGTAGGCCGGTCCGGGACTGCATAGCAATCCTTCAGGCAAGCCATAATGGAAGGGACATCGTCTAGCCTTTCATACTGCTTATGAATCTGATTCGTCATAGAGGCAAGTATGATGCTACGGACTTTCTGGTTATCCTTATGCCAAGTCTTGAACGTCTCACGTTCTTTTGGCATGGATCCTTCCGGTAAGGTCCTAAGGAATGGCTCGTCCATGACGTAGCCTTGGTTCTCGTAATCTAGGACTATCCTCAGATTGCGCAACCCGTCGCTGTAATTGGTTCCATTAAACTTGTTGGTCTCAAGTATGGTTGATAATGGGTTCTTAGACATTTTTAAATCTATATTTAAAAGAACAAAACTACGATCAAAAGAATTTTAAAAGACAGAAGTTTTGGTAAATAATTAAACGCTTGGACTTTAGTCATTTTAATGCTCCCACTATTTATACGAAAACACGATACTCTCAAACATTGTTTTCGGAAAATACCCTTTCCTAGTCGGCTTGGGATCCACAGCGATTTTCCCCATACTCCGCTTTTACGATTCACATGGGAAGAATCCTATGGGAGGTATACCATACCATTCTCGTTCCACGAGATTTTCAAGATAATTGTCTCACCCTTTCACGTGATCCCGAGGATTCCAAGCGAATCACGATACGTGGGCGTTAGACCCGACCCAATCGACCGAATCATAGACTTACTGCTACCTCCACGACTCGTGAGACAGGTAACAGCAGTCTACTTTTCGTTCATGACATAATGCAGCTTCTTTTAAGCACGATAGTCGTGCCACGACTCGTGAGACCAAACTATTGACCTAAATCAGCTTCCTCACTATGCCATGGATTGGAAGGCATGGACGAACTCCTAGAGTTCATGTTCATTTATCGAGGGTCTAATATTTTGAACTTTGGTCCAACCAAGTGAGAGTTGTAAATGACCGAGATCCCATACACATACACATTCATCCATAATGTGTAATTTAAAGTTTGCATCCCATAGCAGTAATATAATAAATAAACCATTCATTCACCATAGAAGCCACATGCAAAATTAAAGCCTAGCACTCCCCTGTTGAATGATCACGAGCCCGAATCCTATGCGACCCACTGAGCCCCCAGTGGATCTATGGTCAATCTAGGGTTGGTCCTACACTATTACATTTAATAGCAACCCAATCAACATGCTGATGGGCCTTGGTCTCTCTTCTCTTCCAAATCTCCATGGAACGCCTTGGATCCTCCATTCTGGGCTCTCCATGTGGACCTTCTTTCATCTCCACCAAATACATAAAATAAAATCGTTACTCCTATACTACTCTCATTACATGTGTAAAAAGAAACCCCAGCAAAAACCCAGGGGAGTACAATAGGAGGGAGATAGAATGCCTTATTATTCTAAGGAAACTAGAAGAGGAGAAGGAGAAAGCAAAAGAGACACACAGGCCCAACACAAATTAAACCATACATTCGGACTAGGGCTCGTGATCATCCATTCTCAATAAAAGCACATAATTACATGATTTCCAATCACATAAACATATGCATATAAACCATGATATCCAATCACATCATCCCATGATAAATAAACGAGTTATGAATGAAAAATATGGTACAACGTGGGCAATAACCTTTTTTTGTTTAGGAAGACCCTTCCTCATTATTTGAAGGTGAGTAATCCCCGGGATTCCAAATCCAATACAAACAACCTTCCAAATAACGTTCTTTAAGAAAACATGCAAAAATTAAATAAAACTAATTTTTTAGAATTATCCAAAAAATAAAATAACAAGAAAACGTAAACATTAACCGATCGCCGCCACCGACGGCGTTTTGCCAGCGCACACAGGCTAGCAGGCTTGGTCTGCTGTCCCTGCACGTGCAGGGCACGCCTGACTGGGCGCGCCTGAGCAGGCAAGGGTCGGCTGTGCTGCGCACGCTAACGGGCTGCCGCGCGCAGGCCCCTCTGCCCACGCGCGCCATCCTGCCACGCGCGCACATGCGCATCGGGCGCGCCTACCGGGCACGCGCGCCTGGCGGCACCGCCCCATGCGTGCGTGCGCTCATGCAGGTGCCCCGACGCACTGGCCTGGCGCGCGCGCCCGGCCATGCGTCCGCGCTTGGCGTCCAGCTGCGCGTATGCCAGCCGGATCCGCTCGCGCTGTGCGCGCCTTGCGTAGCTACCGTGCACAGGCTCCTTTGCCTGGTGTGGCTGCCGCGAGCAGGCTCCTCTGCCTGCGCGCGTGCCTCGCCTGGGCGCACTGCGTGCGCGGTCAACCACCGGCTGGCCGCGTGTGCTATTTTCTTTCGTTTCATTTGTTTTGCCCTACGTTTCCCAAGAAAAATAAGAAACCAACAGCACCAAAATTCATACACGATTAAAAGCAAGAAAACGACATGCTTGATAATTAGAATATCAAATAAATCATGCCATACACGTTTTCATGCTTTAAAACGCACACAAAATGAAGGACAAGCGGATCCGCCCGGGAGCGCGAGCGGAAGCGAGAAAGCGAGAAATGTGCATAAATTTAACTCCAATTTAAATAAACATATCCCAAGGGGTGTGCCCTTGGGTGCTCAACCGGGCGTTTGATGTAGGATGTGTAAATGTCAAATGTGTACATAAATCACATAGGGCATAGATAGATAGTAAATCAACCAAAGCGTAATGAAATCGTTACCTTTAATGATCTATGTATATTCGACTACTTGCATTGTTCCTTCTCCGGAATGCTCATGAAATCCAAACGTATGGATTCTCCAAAGGTGATCCACACCACAATCGGAAGAAACGCCACGCTCTCCTTGCTAGAAGAAAACGGGTTTAATGAAGGAATCGGTTTAAGAGAATAACACTATGAATTACTGTTCTCTTAAACCTACTTTGTTCTTCCTCTTGATTCAAAACCAAGTGAAGAACACAAGTAGAAATGGGAGGAGAAAACCGAGAGTTGAGAGAGAGGAGAGGGCCGAATTTTTCTTCTTCTTTTTCCAAGAAAAAGATAAATAATGATTCACTTATGCTTGGTGTTGTATATTTTCATATATATACATAATTAATGTGATTATTGGAATGTGTCTAGGTTCATCCAAGGATGTCTAGATACATTCCAATCAATCACCCTCAATTCTTCAATCAAGCCTACTAATATTATGGTATGATCAAATCATACCAAAAGGAAATGGCTTGATTGGAGTTGATTTGTCTCTTTCCAAAAGAGACATGTCAACATACCACTTTGCATGAAACATGGCTGATTTTGCTTCCTCCAAGGGAGCATTTCGGCCATGTCTAAGTATGGGAAGAAGTCCAACTTCTTCCTATTCCAAAATAGGAATTATTTCTCCTCTCGGGTCAAATTTAACGGACCGGGTTTTATCATAATCTAATTATGATGAATCCAACATTAAATCCAATTTAATGTCCACTTAAATTATTCCCGTTGATCTTCTAATCCAATTAAAAGATCCATCGTCTCAACGTCTCAACTTTCCATATTTAATCGAAAATCCAATTTATCGATTAAACGAAGGCCCGATACAATATCGGCCCGTCGATCCAATGGACTTTCCCTTAAATAATCCAATTACTTATTTATCCTTCGAGATTGATTCCAAGTCAATCTCTCAACCTCCTCGGTGATTTGTGTGTGACCCTTTAGGTTCACACTCAGCTAGACTTGGACCCGTGTCCCACAAGGGCCCGTTACCATGGGTGGCCGTCTAGCAACGGTCCATGGCACTAGAGACTAGGTGAATTGGCGTGAACATTTAAGCGCCGATTCCGTACGGGTACGATCCTTCCGTCTACCGTCTCCCGGCCTTAGTCTAGGGTATGTAATTGGCGTCGGTTCTCATCCTTGACTAGGCATCTATGCTTAATCCTCGAGACCACGTATGCTTCATTACGTCGACACAGGAAACCATTCCCTGTTAGACCAACCACTGTGGCCACAGCTTTAAACAGTATGAACGTGTCTCCGAGTGCATAGGAGATACCTCTGTCACATATGGACAAGGGACGGATCCTCTTCTTGGAATCCACCGTCCTCGCTACACATTCCAACTGCACTGGACAAGGCTTATGATAATCATCTTACAGAATGATCACCTCTCGCCAGATCCAAGATACAGCCGTCCTATGCACGCGACTGCCATGATCCCTCAAGTCTGAGGATTACTCCCGTACTATCGGGACCGAGGAAAAACAATCATACCGACCAAGCCTCCAAGGCTTCCATATGATGATCCCCGCGAGTCAGTCCAGTCGGCTCAATCCCAGTCGACCAACCATCAAGATCGTGTAGGCGTCCCACACCTGTTGCCGATGAAACACGGCACTCATCCAATGAACACAACTCTTGATGCAAGTCTCAATAGGACTCTCGATGCCCTATCTCGAGGTCCTCGACTTGGAACGTTTCAGACCCAACTCTAAATCAGTTGGTTTCATGACCACCATCTAATGCGTGGCCCAACTGCATGAGTTGTTAACCATGGTCTGTGGGCTTTGTTGCGATATAAGTAAAACACCGTTTTAACAAATGTGAAATGAGCGCAACAAAGAGAGTACCAAAAAGTGACGAATACTCATTTTATTCATCACGTAATAATATTACATTTACATCGAGTTGTATAATAGGTTACAAATCACCAAACCTATTGGCTTTCTGGTCACCTATTCTAACACAAAACCCTAGGCCTATACACCAAACTGGGCTCTGATACCACTTAAAGCCTAGCAAAAGCATGTGGATCGGCACGGGAGTAGCGCGAATGCGGAAGCGCGGTATAATTAAAATTGCAAGACTTTAAACATGTATAAACGATATAAAAATAAACGCGTTCAAGGGGTGTTCCCTTGAATCTCCCGGGTATTCGGTGTATCTCATGAATAATAAAAGCATACAAAAGTTTCATGGAGGCCATAGGGTTTAAAAGAAAAAGGGACGAAAACATAAATCGGAAACCTACCGATTGTTGTTTTCGTCTTCGAGCCGATACTCGCGTTGTTCCTCATTTTGCTCCAAGATCTCAAATGGGAGACCCTCTAATTTGTACACGCAATTCGCCCACATATCTTGCTCCTCGTGCTAGCGAAAGAACAAGTGTATATAATATTTGGAGAGGACGGATTGATCAAACGCTATTTAATTAACGAGATCAAACCTCCTATTGTTCAATTGTGTAACACAAAAGAACATAGAGGGAAGGAAGAGAGGGAGTGGCTGAGAGAGAGGGAAAGAGCTGGCGGTGGTGTGTGTTTGGAGTTTCATCATCTCTTCTAAAGAGAACACTTAGGAGTATTTATAGAGCAGGAATCTTATTCCTTTTCTAATTCCTACTCTTTGAAGACTCCTCCTTAAATAGGATTTGACCTAGTCAAATTCTAGTCAACTACTAGCTTTCTTGGTCAAATCAATCTTAGCCATTGATTTCTCTCTTTAATCTCAACCATTGATTAATTTAATGGAATATTTAAATCTCATTTAACTAATCCTAAAGGCAATAAACAAATATATCAAATATAAATATTTATTCCAAGCCCATTAAGTTAATTTCCAATAAATCTAATTTATTAGATAAATGCCTTTCATCTAATAAAAGGAATTAATTTCTTCCAAGAAAAGAAGGACCCGATTAAATCCAATTTAATTGTTCCATTTCTCCAAATATTAATTCCAAATTAAATATGTCATGTGTGCGGATTGTGTGTGACTCTTTAGGTTCACCTTCAGCTAGACTTGGTTGGATTCCTAGCATCCGCTCGTTACCATGGGTGGTCGTCTAGCAACGGTCCATGATACTAGAGACGATATGCGTGGGGATGAACATTTAGGCTCTACAGTACATCTATCCTTCTGTCTACGGTCTCACCACTTAGGGTCTAGGGCACGGATATATAGGTACCCATCTTGGACCTAAGTGTCGGTCTGTCATTTACCAAACACCCCAGGGAAACCTTCCCTTCTGTTCAGTTATTGTGGCCACAGATTTTAGGGACAAGACACAGAGTATTTGTGAGACACAACTATCAATACCTTTTGACAGGAGACAGATCCTTTCTTGGAAACTACTGTCACGTTGTACACCGTGGCTGCACTAAATATAGCTTATAACTACTCAAGTGCATTTTGGCAATATCTCACCATACCTAAGATATAATCTCGATGTACAGGTAAACTCAGCAATTCCTCAAGTCAAAGGATTTGACCTGTAGCGTTGGAACCGGGAACTCACGTCATACCTAGCCAACCCTACTCAAGGTCCTCCGTAAGACGGTTCCCGCGAGTCCTCAGTCGGCCGCTCCCAGCAGGCCGACCCACTAACACTACTCAGACGACCCTCGTCACCCGTCGATGAAAAACGACAGCAGATGCTTAGTGTAAGTCTCGAGGGGAATCTCGGTACCCATTTTCGAGATTCCTTGACTTGGAGATTTTCAGACTAATTCAGCGGAACTGATTTCATGGACCTACCTCCAAGCGTAGTCCCAATCCCCAAAATGTGATTTCAGTCTGTGGGCTTTGTTTGTGTAGCGAATAGTTATAAAGCAGATAAAGCGAACACAAACAAAGTATGCGCCAAATGAATTTCACTTTCTTATTCATCAAGGTTTTATCAAAAAGTTCGAATTTGTTCAGACATAGGTTACAATTCGCCTACCAAGATTGGCTAGATGGTCACCTATTCTAACAGAATGTATCTGACATCTTGGATGAACCTAGACACATTCCAATAATCACATAAATGAAGTATATATATATATATGTGTGTGTATATACTATCATCAAAGTATGAGAATCATTATTCATCATTTTCTAGGAAAAAGAAGAACACACACTCTCTAAAATACTGCAAGTTTTCGGCCCCTCTCTCTCTCTCTCTACATACTATCCTCTTTGTTCCTTCATTAATCTAGGATCATTTGAAGAGCAAAGAAAGATCAATAAGGAACACTAACATAATAGTGTAGTCTCTTCTTCGGTCTTCTCCTCTAGATCCATTTTTTACTAGCAAGAAAAACGAGATCTCTCCCAGTGTGGTGTGGACTTCGTTAGAGAGTTCATATTTTGAACTTGGAGAACATTTCCGGCCGTGGAACAATGCTTGTAGTTGTACAACAAAGAAAGCTACAAAGGTAATATTTGGATTGACGCTTTTGTAGTTTCTTTGATGATAAATCTATGCTCTATATGATATATATTTTTTTTCTATCATATTCTACATCGAACACCCGGTTGAGCACCCAAGGGTACATCCCTGGGATCCTTTGATATGCATCTTTACGTTATTATTTTTTGCATATTGCTTCCCGGCTCGTACTCCCGGGCAGATCTGCTTGTCCTTCACTCTTAAGCAAGAAGAAAGAATAAAATTTTGTCTACCTTAGACTTTTTACCAAGATGTAAATACTGGACAACAAACTAAAGGATTTGGGGACTAGTTTGTTCAAGGAAACGTTGAACAATGCAGCCGCATCACAAAAAAAATGTAGGGATAGGAAAGCGTAAGCTAGCCTCCAGCTGGGCCATGTAAAACAAATAAAGAAAAAAAACCTAGGGGAAAACTAGGGCTGGAATCATAAGTTGGGAAAACCTTACCTAGAACAGATGGTAAGAGAGCAATGGATAATCAAAGGAAAACCCTAAAAAAAATTGAAACATGCAAAGGAAAGTTCAAAATACTGTGAAAAACTTTCCGTCAAAGAGAAAAAGAAGACAGAGAGAAGAAAAGACTTACCCTAAAATAGGAGGCATGTAAAATGCCGAAAGAGAAAATCACTATTAATATGGAGCAGCCGAGCAGTCTCATCTGCGCACAACTCGGCGCCCCTCTCTCCGACCTGTCGTTATGTTTCCAATCACGGAGCGCGTGTCTTCCATGCACAAGTAGGACTGTGTGTCAATCTCTCTTATCTTTTGCAATTATCACTTACCCTTTTGCAAATATGCACGGATCCCCCAAAATCCACGTGTTTGTACCTGTTGTTATCAGCCAACAGAACTCTCCCTCGTCAGCAACAAGACGAACGCTCAAAACAAACCAATAGCACTTTCCCTGCTCATGAGCGTGGACGAAAAAATCTTCTTGTTTCGCAGGACTATTTCTTTCTACTCCAACAATTTGATACGAGGTCTCACACTCCTGGATGAAGGGAGTGATGATGCCCCCCTAAAATGTTTTTTTTTTCTCAAAGTCTAAAAACAAAAAAAAAGTGGGCCCCAACCAAGGAGCCATCAGATCAAGCCCTGTTGGACCATGAGCAAGGTATTAAGTCCATAACTTGCATTATCCTTACAGACCTAGCAAGCCCAAGAAACAAGCCCAACTAGCATGGTGAGTCAGCATACAGCAGGGACGCCATGACACACAAGCTTATGATACCTTGGGATATGTCATATTAAAAGATCTCCAACTAACTCCAAATAATTCGACTGAAAGCAAATCTTTAAGCAGCAGATAACAGATATTCGAATTCTTAGATAGATTGGACAAGACTAGGTAAAATGATCATATCTTTGTCTAGATAAGGCCAAATTACAAACGGATTCTTCTATTAAGTAGCTAACACGTGTAGCTTTCCAATGGTATATGATTCACCATAATCACCTTTCAGTTCTTGCTCCAAGATCACCTATAGATGGACCCTTTGTGCAGATATTTTGGTAACAACTGTCACACTCCAACTCTCACTCCCTCTTGGTTTTTAAGTTATTTTCAGGTTAATTTTTGCACTCCACACGATTTTCTTCACTTTAGTATCATATTCAACCATTATTCTCAGTTCGATTCAAATTTTCCCATCATTTCTTTAGTAAAAATATTACTGACTTAATCATTAGAGTGCTAACCCCTGTTTTGCAGGTTTGTCTTCTTTTGATCTTAAAATTTTTGCAAAGATCCTTCGTCATTGTGATGCTGTTAGATTTCGATACACATCAACATAAAATTTACCTTTACCAAAATAAAGAAAATTAAATAATTCTAGTGAACATCTACATATAACAAAATAAAAACATTTAGGTCATTCAAGTAAGAACTATGTAGCGCATATTTGGATGGAGAAAAATTATAAGTTTAATCTTGTTAGTCTGACGAATAGCATTTTTGGCCCAGTTGGAATTCATCCTTTCAATTAGGCCTTGTAAGTAAAAAAAAAACATCGTAGATTGAGGACAATATATTGGCCAAAATTTGCCATTTTTGCCAAGAAAACACCATGTAACCTGGACGTCGCGCAAACAAATATGGATAACTTGAAGCTGAGGCCCCATGATCCTTGAGGTCATAGGTTCGAATCCCCTGTGTAGGAGATTTGTTTCTACTGCTAGTAAGTTTATTTGTTTCTAGTGTATAGTAGGTTATTTGTTGTTGTAATAGCACGATATTAGTATATGTGATATTATTGATAGGAATGTTGTATTTGTCTCTGTCTGTTGATGCTGACATAATTGATTATAATAGCTTTATTTCAATTAATAAAATTCGTCGCTTTCAACTCAAAAAAAAAACTTGAATCCACTCAGTTACCTTTTTCGGTTTTAGGGCCACGCGTTAGAAATGGAACTAAGTTATCTAACATGATACTATCTAAAAGTTGTACCTAAATCGCTATATGAGATATAGCATGACAAATCACCCTCCTACAAGTATCTTATGAGATGGGGTCGCTTACGTCAAAAGACTAGTGGTGTGACACCCCCTCCGTAATCACATCCCATTTTATAAAGAATTCACACTTAATCCAATAAGAAACCCACGTTGGAATCCATATATTATGTAGACATCACAAAGGACATACGTCATCAAAACTTTGTAATTAATCATCGACCTTAGCCAATATCATTATAAAGAAATGAGAAAAGTGGAGTTTCTAGTTATTACAAACTTTTAAAAAATACAAATCCACTGAAAATCTCATATCTATGAAATTGTGTATCTAGGGCTTCCAACTTAGGTTATCACTGCTGACCTAACTAATAATACTAGTGATCAGCTTATGATCAGCTAGCCATTGTGACTTATGTCCTGAAAAATATGCTGCAAGGATTGAGCTGCCTACTCAACAAGTATAGATGATCGACCTATATATATATATATACACACACTTATGCAATAAGACAAGTCTCATACAATTATATCAATCCATAAATATTATTTAATATGCAATCACCACAAAATCATGAAATAACCAATACCACAGTCATACGTCAATCCACAGTACAATATATCCAGAATCATCGTTAATTTTATTAGGGCCCTGCTTACCCAAGCTGGAGTGCATCACTCAATGGTCTTTGCCGACTATCATCACCTCAATCATGATATCTCTTCTTTTTTCCTCGATACCATACAGCACATAGCTTGTATGATACCCCATCATCAATGATACCACACAGCACACAGTTCGTATGATATTCCATCATCCATCATATCACATAGCATACAGCTCGTATAATATATCACATCATCTCCATTGATCAATGACAGCACATAGCTCGTCATTAATCATATCATCATAAGCCATTGCAGTATGCCCCCCAGTTAGGTAAGCCATCTCTTTATCTCAATCCACAGCAACAACATCATTAACTTCAACATTCAGTTTCATTCAACAATCAATTCCCACCAATAACGTTCTCATTCAATTTCATTCAACGATCAAATATACGATCATACAACCATTCATTTGATTTCCGTACAACACAACAACAAATAAGCACACAATAACAATTTCACAAATAACGCAACCAGAGAAACAACCAATAATTAACAATCAAGTATGCAGACAAATATATATATATATATATATAACTCAGACAAATAGCCAATCATTTTACAATTAAATATACAACTTTAAGTACATACACATCCATATATAAGTCCAATTAACTATACTTACCTCAAATCCTTAAACGATTACATTAGTAAACAGAGTTGGTCAATCCTCTACTTTATTTCCGTGCTATATAATAAGTTATTATATATATATAATCAATATATTAAAATATCGTAAACTTCGAATAAAATTACTAAATAATATTCGTATATTTTTCATCAACCTTTTAATATTTCACTTATATTGAAATTCAAACCTCAGTTCATTCCTCGTCTAAACAATTAGACATTATAAGCTTCCCTGGTATATATTTAATTTATCTATGAACTCATACGAATTTATTTTATCAAACCCTTCATATTTTTATAACTATCGTTCTCTATAACATCCCTAAATGAAATTATTACAAAAATCTCCTATTTCTTTTTAATAAATGTAATATTTCTCAAATGCAATTCCCTAATATTTCTCAAACAAAAATTTCAACCATTCCTATTAATTTCTTCCAATTCTTCCCTATAATAATAATTATTTAAACACTAACACATGCAATTATGTATTTGGTTAATAAACCAGGTTAATTTTCAATAATCCATTATAGCAACAACTAAATCTAATAGAGTAAATAAATTCTAGTTTATTCGCTATAATATCCCCGGTCCAATTATATATTTACCTGATCACCAATTTGTATAACTACTCGAATACATTAGATTCTCCGATTAAATAGTAAAATCGGATAATACAAATCACATTTAATAAATACACTAATTAAATAATATTAATATACTATTTAATACGAAATTAAACATTAAAACTTACCTTTTTGTTTCTTCTCCGAATTTGCGCTAATTACGTAAGTTTTCTTTTTTTTTTTTTTTGGTTTATCAAACACAACAATATATATATATATATATGAATCAAGGCAATGACCATTTCAATGGTTGCTTAGCGTGGCAGCACGTGCTGCCCCCAATTTCCACTATCATCCTTTTTTTAACTTTTTTTTTTATTTGGGATAACTTTTTGTTAATTAAAATTTAGTCCCTACTTTATATATATATATACAATTTAACCTCAAATAATTTATAAAACTCCAATTTACTCCCTTCAAATTTTAAAATATTCGAATTTCAATCTGTAACTTATCATGAAATTTATATTTTTTTAATAATTACTAATTAATCTCTTAATTAAGTATAAAAAATCTATAAACGTCACAAGTGGTAGTCTAATTGGATACAAGATCCACCTTGCATTCGGTATTCAAAAGAAATTGTTGTATTTATTTTGTAATCCCTCAAAACAAAAAGTGTTTGTTTCAAAAAATATAATGCTTTTAGAAAATGAGTTTTCTTTGGATACTCCAAGAGAAATATTGCGACTCCAAGCCCAGTAATACACCACTTATTGTTAAAGTACATCAGCACTTTGGCCGGAATATCCCAAATTTATTTGGGTTACATTCAAGTCACATGATGTTTTTCAACCAAATTGGCAAATTCCGTAAATATGTCCACAAAGACTACAATATGCGAAGTTTTTCAGTTAATTATAGGGCCTAAGTGCAAAAAGGGATTCCAACAAGATAAAAAATTCCACCATATTACATATACAGGACCAAAACTACAATTTTTTCATTTGAATGGCCTCTTTGCTTTCTATTTTGCCACAAAAATAATAATTTTTTAAGGAAAAACATGAAAGCTGGATAATTATATGAAAGACATATTTGTCCCAAACATTGATAAGATTTTCTTTTTCTTTTGTTATAATTGTCCTGTATTATATAAACTTAGATAGGTGTATCATAACTTATTCTCATTCAAGAGATTTATATATTTTCTTAAAATAAATTAGTCAGTAACATAACTCAGATTTATTTTTATATTTATTAATATTTTTTATTATTATCATATCAAAATTTAAATTATTACATTATAAATTTTAAATTATTCATATTTTTTTATATTTTTAAAATTATTTTTAAAAATATAATTCTGTTATGTCTAGGCACGGGAGTAATAACTGGTTCCAAGAATAAAATAGAAGCATTTAAACACATACGTTCCAATTTGGAAACCGTTACAATTTTTGCCTTCAGTGGTTGAGAAGTAAGAATTCGTTTACATAAACGAAATAGTCCATTTCAACAAGTATCACATCCTAGCAATGATCTCTTGGTCTAATAATTAAGGTTGAGATTCTATGACCTCTAGGGTCATGGGTTTGAATCCCCATCAATAGGTGGGATGATAGTTTACTGTATAGTAGGATTATTTGTATATTGTTATATTAAGGGGTTGTTTAGATTTCATTTATATAATATTGTTCATCAGTGTATAATTAAATATTGATAGTCGATAGGACTGATAGTAATTGATTTAGTTCAATTAATAATATTTATCATTTTTACTTAAAAGAAAAAAAAAAAACAAGTATCACATTGTTAGTTGCACGTTATCCAGATAAAAACATTAATTTGAAGCATAAATATTAGTTGATTGATCAGTCGTATATATACAATGCCTATCTCTAAGAACTGCAGTATAGGTGATCAATGGTTGTAAATTAAAGTAATTTAATTGCATTTTTAGTTTAACTGTAGTCATTTGATATTTTGGTCATGTAATGTACTAGGATAGCAATTTAGTCTTGTACATTTTTAATTTCACAATTTTGGAAAAAAAATGATATAAATTTTTAATGTTGGCCAGAAAGTGAAGTGATGAAAATCAGCTGCAAACAAATTTGGTCCTGAAATCTCAAAGATCAAAAAAAAAATTGAAATAAAAGCAATGAACTAATATTTATTCCGAATAAATCAATTCATCCATATTATATCTAATGCTTATCAACAACTATAATAATACTAATCACCTACTATGAAAGTTGAACTACACTTACTATTAAATACAATAATAACTCACACATTGGCGAGATTTGAATCCATGATCTTTAAAATTAGGGAATCTCAATTTCATCAATAGTATAGAACTAAATTGTTACTCTAGTAAATTATAAGACCAAAATTCCACAAAATCATAATTATAGAATAAAAATACATTAAAGCCAAATTGAAGTCGTAAAACACGCGAATCTACTTTTTCTTAACAACGTAGAAGTTTAATAGTGAATAAAGGTTCGAGTCGGTAGATGTGATTCTCCCACCATAAGTAAATGATTAAATTATTATGAAGATGAGATAAAGCTTCCTATGATTGTTTATCAGCCACGTAACCTAGCTAATCGACTCCCAGATATTTAGAAAAAAAAAAATATTATCACAAATATGACCCATACTGGTCAAAATTTTATATTGTTCGTTGAGGTTCAAAGTCCTGTAACAACTAATTTTGGTTTTCATAATATTGATTAACTAAAATGCCTTTCAATATATTTATTACGTCTTAAATGATGAGGTAACATGCATTTTTCGTTCTATAATTTTGAATGGTTCCGGTGACACTTTTGTTCACTCCGAAATTAATTTTGCAATTGACAATTTTTCTTAAAGAATAGCATATTTAGATTCAATTTCTGCTGAAAAAGGCCAATTTTACCAAAAAAGTGGGGTTGTAACATGCTAAGCATATCCATTTTTATGACTGAATTAACAATTTCGAACATAAATTGGACAAATATGCTGGTATCTAAAATTATTTTCATCAATTGCAAAATTGAAAGTAGATCAAAAGTGCAATCACGGGCGAAAAACGAACGTTTGTCTTAATAATAAGAGAACTCTCTCTTTGATCAATTTGTCCCATCAATTATTTTTTAGTCATATACACATTTAACATTAATACGTTTTATTGGGTTTAATAAATTATTCATTTTATTTTTCTTCTTTTATATTTAATTAAATAAATATAATTTAAATTACGCACGCATTCAACCTACCTTGTTCGCTATTTTTCAATAATATAAAAGCCAGTAATGAGATGAGTAGTGGACCAGAAAAGCTCAGCAAGAAATTAAATAAGGTTCACTAGTTTGGAGAAGTAAGTCATCACAATGCGTGATATGGATTGAAAGGCGGAGAGGACAAACTGGTGGTCTCCAAGAACTGCTGTCTTTGTTGAACAAGTATTTGCTAACGTAAGACACAAATTGGTTAAATCATGAGAACAAGGAATGAGTAGAAATAGGATTAACAGTCACATCATGACAGTTGAAAGGTGTTTCACTAATATGGTTGTGAATCCATGGAGGAGAAAATCTTGTTCGTCTATCGGATAATTGGTTTCTAAACAAGTGTGATAGTCATGTGCTTCTACTACAGTTGAGAGTATTTTCCTTCCAACTGAGGTCAGACCAAGTTTATGATGTTTTACATACAAACTTGAGGAAAAAATGCAAGCAATCCTATGTGATATTACAAATATGTAAATTACCCTTTATGAAAAAATAAATAGCAATTTAGCCCCTTGTATTTTTTAATTGTTATTTTTTTTATAGGGGAATAATTTGCTCATTTGCAATATCACAAGGGGGTAAATTACATTAAACCCCACAAACTTGTATGGGTTTTTTTTTCCTTCTATTGGGGAGAGAGAGAAAGATTCTGCCATGTTTTATGTATAAATTTATCTACTTTTACTTTTGACGATAAAACGATGAAGACTTTCATTTTTGTTGCTAATATTTTAGCCAAGGTTAAGATTTTTCATGTTGACAGCCCAAAATCTAACTCAGCCCAAGAGGAAGATCCATTAAGAAATCCATGAATACACGAGGCTTAAGGGAGAAGGACCGCCAAGCTAGGTACTAGACAGAGGCCCATAGGGGAGGATGTATCAAAAGCCTGTTGGCCCACAAGGAGAAATGACCCTGCGCACACGTGGCTGCAAAGAGGCCCATGCCCACGCGGCAGGTGACAAGGACCACAGATTTAGTGCATGCTCCAATCACTCCCTAGGAATTTGGAGCAAATCCCACTAAGAGGCTTATCCAAGCACCAAGGCCCCTCAACGAGTACAATCCTTAAAAGATCTTTACCAACCTCCTCCAGATTTGCTAGGGGCCTATATGCAGTAACCATTGACCTGAGTCCCAAGGGGTCACACTTTTTACCCGGTAGGAAGCTAGGGCTATAAAAGCACATGTCTCCCCCTGTAGGGGGTAACATATTGTGTGCACCAATATATGCACAAAGCACTAGTATTCTAAGCACTTCGTTGCTATCTCATTATTCATTGATGTTCTATTATGTTTGATTTTATCATTTTACAACTGTTTACTAACTTTTGCATTGGAGTGCTAACGTATTTTTCGCAGGTCTCCCTTTCAAGGCTTGTAAGAAATTCGGCCCAAAGAACTCAAGTCTAGGACATACTAGACGAGAAAATTTTTGCTTACATCAAATTGCGCCATCTGTGGAAACACAGAACAAAGACGTGAGACCAATGGAAGCACCAAATAGTGGAACGAAGAAGCATAAGGCTAGGGACGTGTCGGTGAATACTTAGGCTTTGGAAGTAGGGGGCACCCTTAGCCTAGTCTGGCAAACTGCTAGAGGTTCTTTCACTCCATCCGAACCCGCAGACCCGCACGTAATAACACTTCTTCTAGGAGGTTGTCCCCGAGGCTGCAAGAAATTGTGCAGCAAATGATTGCCTCTGCCATACACACAGCTAGCCGCCACGCCATAGGTGCCACTCGCAACCCCTTTGGCTGTAGAGGCCCCTATGGCTAGAGAGGGAGGAGCCCCTACTCGAGGACAGCCAGGCCTTCCCCCAAGGGAGCAGGGCCTGCCGCCGCAAGAAGAGCCCCCCCCCCCCCCCCCCAAGTAGCTAGCTCGCTTGGGGTGCTTGTAGAAGGGACTTTAGTATGTACATCATCGCGTGATTGGAGTCCCATTGGAAGCCTAGAGAGGTATCTTTTTCAGTGAGCATGTCTTGGATGATGAGGTCCCTCCCAATTGTCAAACTACAGCTATAGCGGAATATGATGGTACTACAGACACCCAAGAGCATTTCTCCCAGCTCGAGAACACTACCCTCTTGCACTTCTGACTGACGGGATCAAATGTTGTGTGTTCATCACAACATTTGCCAGGGCCGCTCAACAATGTTCAACCAATTGCCCGTGGGGTCACTTAGGAGTTTCCAAGAGTAATGATCCCTATTCTTGCATCAATTCACCAACAGTAAGCAGCACAGAAAGACAACTCTCAGCCTCTTCACAGTTCGGCAGAAGGAAGCCGAAATCTCTGAGGGATTATCTCCAGCCTTTCAATGTTGCCGCTCTGGAAGCGCCTTCAGCCACCATTGGGGTCAAGGCCAGCGCTTTCTCGCGAGGGTTATTAGATAGGGATTTCAAGTCCCTAGCTAAGAAACCAGCTCTAGATTTTGACAACCAGCAGAGAAATACATCAAAATGGAGGAGGCCCAAGCCTCCAAAAAGGAGGGACGAGGAGAAAAGCCTTAGGAGTTTCGAGACAAAATGACCCCCTTCCATAGAGGATGCTCCACCTACACTCCTTTTAATGCCCCCATCACTCAAGCTCTGATGATGGTGGAAGGCAAGGGACTGCTAACTTGGCTGAGAACAACCAATAAAGGACCCACTTGGCCAAAGTCAGATAAGTATTGCAGGTTTCATAATGACTATGGGCACGCCATCGAGGAGTGGCGACATTAGAAAAAACAAAATAGAACGACTGGATAGACTTCGTGTGTTGAGAGAAAGCTCAAGGCACAGGTCTCTACCAATAGCTTGATGCCCCCAAGGAGGAGGGGCACAAGCCCTAAGCGCCAAGGCGCTCTAAAAATGCCAACCCTCCTCGAAAGGGGGTTATTCACATGATAGTAGGAGGAGACTCCCACAGAGCAATGACAATATAAACAAGGGAGCTGGTGTAAGGCATCCTCGACAAATTTCTAAACATGGAGGTAGTGGTTGATGCCCCTTTCATCTTGTTTGGGCCTACTGAGAAGGCTGGGCTGGCATTAGATCACAATGATGATTTAGTAATTACTGCCATTCTGGCTAATTACGAAGTAAGCCAGATATTCATCGACTCTGGAAGGTCAGCCGATATCATTTTCAGGGGAGCATACGATGGATGCAATTGGGAGACACCCCCTTCGAATCGGGGGACATGTCCCGACATGGCTTCGCGGGGGAAATGGTTCATCCTAGGGGCATGATGACGCTTCCCCTCTCCTTGGGTAGGGAGCTATTGAGAAGGACATGTTAATAAAGTTCTTGGTGTTGATATCCCTTCTGCATACGATGTGATCTTGGGGAGACCTACTCTTAATACCTTTTGGGTGGTGGTCTCCATGTTCCATATGTTGATCAAATTCCTATTACGAGAGGGGACAGGCACAGTTGGAGGATCAGTTGCAAGACAGGAAATACTACATGATGCATGCTTTTCTACTGGGAGCACCCCAACCAACAACTTAAGAAGGAATTCCGGTGCTTCATACCCTTTACCATAAAAAAGCAGTGCCTCCCACCTTCTGGTCTACTGGTTATAGATCAATGGCTTACACCCCCGTCCACGGGCTTTGGCTCTTGTTGTGATGACAAGGATGCTGGGTCAACTATTGACTCGAATCCTGCCTCAATTTTGATGCCCACATAAAGGAAAGAGAAGTGTTTTTGTATCATAGATCTTGGTTCGCGCTTGACTGCCTGTGAAGGCTGCTTACTCTTTACTTACTTATAGCATTTCACCTTGGGAAGGTTGGCCATACATAAGGGTAAGAAATGCAGCTCCAAAGACCACACTATGGAGGAATCAACACCAGGGGAAGGCCCTATACCTGCAAAGGGAACACGCTCTATACCTGCAGAGGGAAGGACCCTATAACTGCAGAGGGAACACGCTCTAAGGGGGAGGACCCTGTTAAAGTACAACCTGTGGAGGAAATGTTCACCATCGAGTTAATACCAAGAGAGCCAGATAAGACCACTCGCATTGGGTCTCATCTGGGAGGAGATATTAAGGAAGAACTAATGCAATGCCTCCGATGATACGTTGACATATTCACTTGGATCCCCAAGACCTAGAAGGCGTAGACCCAGAACTGATAACGCATCATCTCAATTTAAACCCCTCCATGAAGCTCGTAAAATAGAAGAAAAGGCATTTCAAGTCAGAGAAAGATAAAATCATCCAAGCAAAACTAGGCAAACTTCTAGCGGCTGGACATATTAATGAAATTCAGTTCCCAGAATAGCTCTCCAATTTGGTAGATTCCATTTCTAGGTCCCTAGGTATGATGGGTGCTTCTCAAGGGTACCATGAAATTATGTTAGCCCTAAAGACCCGGAAAGAGTTAGCTCCATCATCTCTTCATGAATATTCTATTATGTGGACATGCCCTTTGGGCTTGAAAATGCAAGAGCTACTTACTAGCGGCTGGTGGATAAGATCTTCTGACCCAGCTGGGGATAAATGTAAAAGTATGCGTAGACAATATGCTAGTGAAAAGCAAAATGACTAACGGTCCTATTGCTGACCTAGAGGAAACATTCAGTATCCTTCGGGAGTGATTGAAGCTCAGCCCCGCCAAATGTGCCTTTGGCGGTGAATAACGGACATTTCCTAGGATTCATCCTAATCGAGAGCAGTATCGAAGTGAACCCCTAAAAATTAATGCAGCCTCATACATGAATACCCTCACCAGTGTCAACAAGGTACAACATCTCACCGGGAGAATAGCAGCCCTCAGCCGGTTCATTACCAAAACTATCCATAACAGCTTACCATTCTTCATGGTTCTGAGGAAGGCCAAAAACTTTAGGGGGGGGGGGGGCGAATGCCATAATTTATTTGAATAACTCAAGAAATACCTAGCGGGCATCCTGCTACTCATTAAACCCTCCCCAGGAGATACCTTGTATGTGCACATATCCGCGACTCCCAGGTGGTGAGCTTTGTCCTTCTCCGAGAGGAGGAGGAGGACCGATGCCCATATATTACTTCAACAGGGTACTCAGTGGAGTCGAGGGGCAGTACACTCCTATTGAGAATATGATCTTTGATTTGATCGTCACTGCAAAGGTTGGGACCATATTTCCTCTTTTACCTTATAAGGGTAAGGACGAATTATCCCTTGAAACAAGCCCTTGGGAAGCGCAACATTTCAAGGAGGTTGATAAGATGGGCTATCGAATTAAGCGAATACAACATCTTTTATCTACCTCGGACCTTAGCCGACTTTATTTTAGAAATGACAACCCCCTCTCCCAATAAGGAGGTGTGGTTACTGCACGTGGACGGATCGGCCACACTCCAAAGGAGCGGGGCCGAAATAGTTATCACCTCCCCGAAAGGTACAACATGGAATTCACGGTTAAATTTAACTTTAAAGCCTCGAACAATGAAGCTGAATATGAAACCCTCGTGCTAGGCATGAGGATGGTCTGGGAGGCAGGAGCAAGGCACCACATGGCTTACTCAGATTCTCAACTCATAGTCCAATAGATTGAAGGAACATGAGGCTAAAGAGGATGATTCAATACCTACAAAGTATTGAAGAATTGAAATCAAGATTCAAGAGCTTCCAATTCATTCAAATCCCTCGAGAAGAAAATACCTAGGCAGACAACCTATCTAAATTGGCTAGTGTGTTGGAAGACTACAAAACTAGACAGATTACCATACAACATTCTCCAGTCCAAGACCCCACTTGGAGGTCTAAGTTGGCATCCTGGTGGGGTGATTGGCAATGATCCATTCTAACCTGGTTGCGGCGAGATCAATAGGAGGCAGCCAGGCTCAAGGCCCTCGAGCTACTGGATTCCTGTTAATAGAGGACACCATTTACAAGAAGTCATTTACACACCCTCAGCTATGACGCCTATATCGGGATGAGGGATTGCACGTCCTAAAGGAAATCCATATTTGATGTTGTGGGGCCTACATAGGGGCCCTGGCCTTAGTAGGCAAGACCCTCTGAGCTGGCAATTTTTGGCCCACCATTAAGTAGGATACAAGACAGTTAGTGTGTTGTTATAACTGATGTCAAAAGCACTCCTCTGTCGTTCACCAGTCGGTGGAGCTACTGATTACCTTACTCTCCCCCTGTCCTTTGCCCTAATGGGGGATGGACATAGTAAGGCCATTATTGGTGGCTCTCAGTTAGAAGAATTTTCTACTGGTAGCAATCGATTACTTTACTAAATGGTGGAGGTAGAATCCTTCTCCCTAATCATTGGGGAGGAGTTCATGAGATTCAAATGGAAAAACATAAGATGTCATTTTGGCCTTCCACAAAAATTATCTCGAATAAAATATAAGACTGGTGCAATGGTGTATGTTTTAAGAAAAGATTCACATCAGTAGCTCACCCCCAAGCTAATGGGTAGGTGGAAGTCGCTAACAGAATATTAGTACAAGGAATCAAAAGAAGGTTGGAGCGGGCCAGAGAAAACTAGGCAAAGGAGCAGATCAGTGTCCTCTAAGTGTATCGAACCATCTTGAAAACATCTACAGGGGAAAGCCCTTTCACATTGGTGTACAAGATGGATGTCGTTATCCCGACCGAGATCGGAATGCCCTCCTATCGAGTGGAAGACTATTCAGAGGATACTACTCGTCTTCTCAAGAAGAATCTAGTTCATTGATAAACTTTGGCAAAAGGTTTTTCTCTAAATGAAGTGTTATAAGAGCATAATGATAAATGGTCATAATAAGTGGGTAAATCCGTGTGATTTCCAAGTAGGACATTTGGTGCTTCAATGAATAAACGCATTAAAATCGATTGGAAAACCAGATCGCGATTGCGACGGACCATATAAAGTCACAGCCATTCTAGGGCGTGGGGCATATAAGTTGGAAGACCTGAAAGGACGTCTCTTATCCCAACCTTGAAATATACATAACCTCAAGGGATTCTATGCTTAATTGAAGGCTCTTTCACATAATAAAGCCCTGCCCCTAGGTAGGAACCTTCTTAGAATAAAACCTTGCCCCCAGGCAGGTACCCTCTCAGTATAAGCTCTATCTCTGGACACACACTCTTCCGTAATAATAAACTTTGCCCTAAGGAAGGCATGCATGTTAAGCAAAGCCCTGCCACCAGGCAGGCACCCCCTAAAAAATAAGCCCTACCCAGAGCAGGCACATTACTCCAATAGTTAAGCCTTGCCTCTGGTCAGGCATATTCACTGACGAAAGCCCAAGTTCAAACAATAACTCTTTTCTCATAGTAGAATTTTGTCCCCATTACAAGAGCCCATGGAAAATAACCAAATGGGATGAAACCAGTAAAACTACATATACTAGTAGGTAATATCCTATCAAAGTATAATAAATATTTCTCGTACTTTCCAAGTCAGTTAAAGATGATTAGGGAGTGAAAGGTTCCTACACTCTTCTTAGAGAGGCAGAACCTTTACCCAATAGATGCTTCAGGCAGCCCTCCAGTATGCCCCTAAAAGAAGGAAAAATATCAAGCCAAACATTATCAAAAATACAACAGAGGCCTCCAACCCCAGTTACAACAAACAAACAAGGTAAAACATAGGCGACAAGCCTTCAACAAGAAAAGAGGTTAGAAGCAGATAATGCAAATAAACCCCTAAATCAAACCGGGGGTGGAAGGATTCAACAAAAGAAAAAAAAAAAAAAGTAATTAAATTGTTTCATCGCCAAAATACAGGGGCCCAACCATAAATTGTTTTTTTTTTTTTCCTGGCCTCTCTCTCTTAGAAGAAGGGGTAAAAAATCATTCTTCCCTCATAGCCGGGGTGTTCTCTTGCTCCAGATGAGGGGTTCTCCTTCCTGGGCAGGCTTCTTTGGCGGCTAGCTCTCCATGGCGGCTAGCTCGCTGACAAGCTAATGGGCCTGCACCTTCTGCATTATAGCCCCCAGATATTTTCCAAGTCTTCACCTAAAAATTACCTGCCAGCTATGTCATTGAGTAACTTGAAGATTTTAGATTTTAGTAAGAAGGGATAAGAGGCGGGCATCCTGTTACCTAAATCCACTAGGGCCAAAGAATGGTGAAGCCTCTCATTGATTAGCAAACTGCTTCTAGCAAGCAAACAAGTTGTTCATGAAAAAAGGCATGACTATCTTGGCCACCTCCCTCTAGAAGTCGTCCAACATTTTTCACTCTGGCAAATGGCTTCACCAGTAGGACTCCGGATAGCGCCGATCCTCCTCAAATTTGGGGAAATCAAAGCGAGCATTCTCCTCCACCTTATGTAGTACTTAAGAATGGCCCTTTGTTAAGTCCAACTGTTGGTTTAACCTCTGAGCCTCCTTCTCCGGATGCAAGCATTTGCCCACAGCCTTCTTCTTATCTCCTTTCAACCTGTCCACCTCAGCTGCCAAACGTTCGACATGCTTCTCTAGCCTCTTCCATTAGCCATCTGCTGGGGAGAGGGGAGGCATGGCTTGAGGATGGATAACATCTCCCACAATTCTACTGTTTCTTGGGAGACACGAATTCTACCAAGGAGATTAAATAAAATACCAACCAACAAATCGACATAGCAAAAATAAGAGGATGAAATACCTTAGTAAGGTAGCCAGGAAAAATTCCAGCCAATTCCTTCCTTAAGGAGGAGCACAACAATTGCCTACGCCCTAGCAACAGTGTTCCTCACAAAAGTTTAGAATACTAACCTGACTCCCCCTCCCACTCCCACTCCCGCTTCGGCTCCCACAGAAGGGACTAATATGCGTATAAGCCCCACTCTTAGGAAAACCATTGTTGCCTGGGAGAAGACCCTCCAACATCTCGATAAGGAGGAGGCGTAGTCGTGGAATGTGTAACCACTTGGAGGGGAACCACTTCCAGGGGCTGTCCAGAGGATCTCCCCTAGGCCCTCTTAGAGGTCCCTTGAGGAGCGTTTGCCGGTCATTTCCCCCAGGAGTCACTAGAAGTCGGTGTCCTGCCAGAGGCCCTCGTGGAAGGAGGCGGGGTTGCTGGACGACCCCAGGACTGCCGTACACATTCTCCCTAAGCAGCTTGCTAAACATGATGTGCTCTGCACAAATAATAATACTCGTATCGAACAATAGCATTTTTAAAGCAAAGGAACATGCAAAAAAGAATCAAGCAATAACTATACCCAAGGGCTCCTCAGATGGATCTCCTGGCTTAAATAATAATAAGCAGTTAAGAGCCTAAGAAATGTAGAAGAAGAAACATGAAGAAAGACAAAAGCACTTAGGCGACTAATAAAGGAATGGGGAAAAGTTCAAAAGCTCCAAGTTTCTCTCTCCAAGTTCATATAGGGGAATGAAAAGGAAAGAAAGCCATAACCATGCACCAAGGCATCATTACAGGCTAGTAATAGCCATCAACTCGTCAGTGACAGAAGACGCACTTTCCCCGAGAAAATTACTCTACTTGTCCGAAAGGGATAGAGGGTAAGAAGAATCCCGTGAGGGAACTTCCCTCTCCGGGAGAAGGATTAGTAAAGTGCACGATGACATGTCCCACCGAAAACTTACTATTCTAAAGAGGTACGAGCATCCTCCCACCTTCTCATAGTGAGGGGAACTGATTGATGCCCCAAAATCGAACTCAACCCAAGAAGAAGTCCATTCTGATGAAGGCTCATTAAGAAATCCATGAATACACGAGGCCTAATGGGGAAGGACCATCGGGCCAAGTACTAGATAGAGGCCCATGGGGGAGGCGGGCTGTATCAAAAGCCTACTGGACAACAAAGGGAAATGACCCTGCACTCATGTGATTGTCAGGATGTCCGTGTGCACAAGGGGCAGAGGGCTATTCGCCCCCGAGAAGACGGACCAGCCGGCAACAGGTGACAAGGACCACAAATCTAGTGCATGCTCCAAGCACCCCCTAGGAATTTGTAGCATATCCCACTAAGAGGCTTATCCAAGAACCAAGACCCCTTAACGAGCACAATCCTTCGAAGATCTTCACCAATCGCCTTAGGATTTCCTGGGAGCCTATCTGCAGCAACAATTGACCCGAGTCCCAATAGGTCACACTTATTCACCTAGTGGGGGACTAAGGCTACAAAAGCACATTCCCACCCCCCCTCCCCCCCCCCCCCCCCCCCCCCCCCCACCCCCAGGGCCCAGTAGAGGGTAATGCATTTTTTGCAAGAACATATGCACAAAGCACTAATATTCGAAGTACTCTAATGTCATTATTCATTGTTACTTTATTATGTTCGATTTTATCTTTTCAAAATTCTTTACTAACTTAGGCGATAGAGTGAGCGTATTTTTTTACAGGTCCTCTTTTCAAGACTATTAAGAAATTCGGCGCAAAGAACTCAAGTCCAGGACATACTAGACAAGCAACTTTTTGCTTGCATCACATGTATTTTCAATTGACTTTAAATTAATCACTTCAAAAAATTCTTGGCATTAATCTCCAGTCAAATTATGTGATTTTTCTAAAGCCCTATTGGTGTAAACTATTTTAGTCCCTCGCGTTTAAATTTGATCACATTTAGTCCCTTGCACAAAAAGTTTGTAGAAAATAATAAGTTGAACTTTTTTGTCCTTATATTTTTGCATGGATATATGCTAATAGTTTGATGAAATATATATTTAGTTTTTGTAATATTAAAAACAATTAGTCTTGTTACATGTTTACATGTTTACATGTTTATACGTAGCATGTTTTTGCATTAATCTTTAACTTCACAAAAATAAGGAGCGAAATGCATTTTTGATACCACACTATAGGTCAATTTGCAGTCATGGCACCGTGCTTTGTCAACTTGACAGAAACAGTAACATATAAATTAAAATTGTGCATAGTAGGTCCCGACGTTATATTTTTTACGGAATTGGCACGTGGATGATAAGTCAACCCTAATTTTCCCCCAAAAAAACACATGAGGCACATTCACTAGGTTAGATAAAAGTGAAACCACTTTTACCACAACATAAAAAAGAAAAAACAAAATTGCTTCTAGAATGATTTCCCCCTTTACCCCAAAAAACACATGAGGCACATTCGCTAGGTTAGGTAAAAGTGAAACCAGTTTTACCACAACATAGAAAAGAAAAAAAAAAATTGTTTCCAGAATGATTTCCCCTTTTTGAACCTTGACCCTAGCTTTGATTTTTTAAAAGCAGTCGATTATCTTGCTCCATTTTGGTAAGAACCCCAAGTGTAGTTGGCCCTAGTAGGAGGAGCGGTGGAGTAAAATCACGGGGGGAAATGCTACGACCAAGGAAGCTAAATAACTTTGGAACGATGGAGTAAGGTACGATTTTTAAACTTCTTTTCTGTTCAAAGTACCAAGTAGTTTTTAACCTAGTAGTACGGTTGGAGTAATGTCATATAATAAGGTGTATATTAAAAAAATATAGGTTATGATGCTCAAGAATGGTATTGTTTATTTCTTTAATGCTGAGTGAATATTAAATGTTAGAATAGGTGATCAAAAATCCAATTGGATTGGCGATTTAAGGAACTATTTGTCAATCTTTAATAATGCAATATTATCCTGATGAATATGATAATTATTCATCAATGGCTTCTTTGTTTGTTGTGCTTAGTACTAACCTTGAATGGCGTTTCAACATCACAACAAATACCCAGAGACCGAATGGTTAAACCCATGGAGTTAGGTTGCGCATAGGTGGCGGCTATGAAACCAACTTCTGAGAGTTGGTCTAAAATGTTCCAAGTCAAGGACCTCGAGACTAGGCATCGAGTATCTTGAGACTTGCACTAAGTATTGGGTGAGTGTTGAGTTTCATCAGTGACAAATGAAGGTCGTCTACACAATTTTAGTAGGTTAGTTGGCAAGGTGGTTTACTAACTGAGGTGATTGTGAATTTTACATGGTCATTATAAGCCTTCTCCAATGCAGTCAGAGTATGTATTGAGGACAGTGGATTTTAAGAAATGATCTTTCCCCTGTCAGTATATGACACTGATGTCTCCTATGCGCTCTAAGATGCTGTGGACTCTAAAAGTCTATGGTCATAGAAAATGATTGAGTACGAAGAGAATTCTACATCAATCAATAGAGTATATTCATCTAGAGTATAAAGCATAGTTGCCTAGTCAAGGATGAGAACGAATGCCCAATCTCATGCCCTAGACTAAGGCCGAGAGATGGTCAACAGTAGGACCGTACCTGTATGGAGCTTAGAGCCTGAGTGTTTACGCCATTATTCACCTAGTCTCTACTATCATGAACTGTTGCTAGATGGCCACCCATGATAACAGGCTATTTTCGGTTATTGGTTAATTGAAAATAATTAATTAAATTTGGTTTAGTTATTGGACACAAGCCCAAATTTAGTTGAGGGTGAACCTAAAGATTCACACACAAATTACTGGGAAGTGATGGACCTAATTTGGAATTAATGTAGAAGAGATGAATTGATTTAATTGGACTAAGTTAATTCTTGGAGAGCATAAATGATTTCATCATTTATGTAGAATTATCTATTGGATGGATGATCCAAACTTTAGTTAATTAGATTAATTAAATTTTGAATTTGGACTTTAAATTAATTGAACTAATTTCAATGAGACTTGGGTTAATTAATTAGCGAATTGGATTCATTAATTAATTAGCAAAATGGGTTGTCTAATAAGTGAATTAGATTTATTAATTAGAGTTGGGCTAGGAATAATTAGTTGGACTAATTATGTTTTGTTTGGGCTGAATTAATTACTAGCATAGAACCCGTGCTATGCACATTTGTATATACACTCTTAAAAAAATAAACATTTCTTCATAATATTGAAGGGTATAAAGGAATTTTTAAATTAAAAAAAATTGTCAAAAATAAAATAAAATAAAAATTTTATTTTAATAGGAAAAACATAATAGTTTTAAATTTTTAATCTAATTTTTTTATTATTAAAAATCATATTTTCCAACAGATACGACATATTTTTACTTACCAAAAAATTATATTCATATGAGAATTACCTTTCAGACAATAGTGGCATTCGATTAAATATACAGATCACCTTTAAATGTATTCAGTCCTACATAAAATTATAAAAAATAAAGAATTAGTTAAATATATTATTTGTATTATATCATTCTCTTCCATAAAGAATTATATTAATGTACATAAACATCATCACGGGCAAGGAAAGAATTTTTAACTTTTATCGAGTGCAAAGAAATCTTAAAAGATGAAAGTCTAATGTGCAAATAAAAGAATGAATTGACAAAAAAAAAATCAACAATTAAAACATCAAATATTTATCATGCAATTCTCTAATAAAGTCTGAATGCATTAATTTAAAAAAAAGTTAGCAAGAGAAAAGAAAACACATGAAAGAAAATTATAATGATGAAAAAGATAAAATATGCAAAAGTTTAAAATACATAATAGATTGAAATGTATAAGTTATAACTGTAATACTTTTAATTGGAGTAAAAGGCAGACAACCCGCAACGTATGGGGGTCTTTGCACTTTGTGCCCGACTTTTTTTTTTAACACTCCACACCCCAACCTTTATGATTTGTAACATAGTGTCTTTTTTATTTATTTTCCACTTCCAAGCCAATAAAAATGAAACATTCCATCCGCATGAACAAACACACTTGTAATTGGATTTAGGATGAGATAAAATTGTAATTTCACACTCCATCCTTCTTCTTTAATTTCCAAAAAAAATACAAACAAAGTAATTAAAAGAAATCAATAAGGGTCTTCTTCTTCATCCGCCGTTGCGAGTGGATGAAGAAGCCTTCAACAATTTTGCTTTCGTTTTTGCAAGAGTTGTTGAAATCCTTGCAAGAGCTTGCTTTTGATTCCATTTTTTAACAAAGAATTGAGTATTTACAAAAGTGGGACAGAAGGTGGTGACGGTAGTGGAGCTATGGACGGTTGCTAGATTTGTTTTCTTTTGCCCTCGCCTTAATCGGCCATACAAATGTTGGGGGAGGGGGGAGGTGATGGTGGGGTTAGTGGTTGTTCTAATATGCAAGATGGAGAAGAATTGTGAGTTGCAACAATTGTTGTTGGGTCTTAATTACTATTTTCGAATGGTGGATGTCTTTTTCTTAGGGTCTTCTTGATTTGGGTCTGGGCGGCTTTTGATCTTCTTCATCCATTGAAAATGGTGGTGGATCTGGGTGTTCTTCATCAACTGGCAAAGACGAAGAAGAAGACTATTATTGGTTCTTGGTGAGCGAAAGGGGTGGACGACGGCGATCTTGAGCACGAAGGTGTTGGTGTAGTGCCTAAAGGTGGTTGTTGGTTGGCAATGGCGGATGAAGAAAAAGATGTTCTTGAATTTTCGATTTATTTATTTATTTATTTATTTTCTTAGATTGGGGTATCAAAATTTAATTTTATCTGACCTTAAGTTCCCCGTAAAGCGCCTATGTTCAAGGATCGAAATATTCCCTTTTTATTCCGCTGAAAGTGAAGGAAAAGGTAAAATATAACAACATACAAAGGTTGAGTGTTTGAGTGTAAAAAAAAAATAAGTTGGGGGCAAAGTGCAAAGACCCTAAAACATTGGGGGCTGAATTTACCCCTATTAATTAAAAAGAAAAAATTGGGTGATATTGAAATGTTATAGGCTTATAGCAACTTGCAAATCATACGGCTATCTATTAATTTTTTGAAACTTTTTGGAGAAATATAAAATTGTAAAGTATAAATGGGATCATAACTCATAGTGACTTTTAAAAGATAAAATATGAAACTTTATTTACATGAAAACTCAAGTTAATTAAATTATAGCTCATGTTTTGAAGTGAACTAAAAAGTTTATATGTAATAACTTACTAACATGTAAATGTTATTCTTTCTTTCTAAAAAAAAAAGTGTATCACTAAATAAGATTTTCTCATTTATCAAAAGAATGAGCTAAATAACCATGATTTTTTTCATTAATAAATTCTTTTATTTATTACAATTTAATTAAAAAGTAGTTTTCTTTCACCACATTTATAGATATGTTGCAAAACCTTTACAAAATTTGTTGAACTTTGAGGTTTTTCTTTTCGTTTTTTTTTTTTGTTTAGTTCTACCATTTACAAAAACGAAAGTGATTATAATGTTATAATTTGTTTCCAAAAATTCAATGAATTATTTTTCTCAAAAAATTGTGCGAGTTAATTAAATTTGATTTGAAAATTTTATCAATAATGATCTCTCATATATAAAATCAAAATTTAAAAAATAATATTTGTTTTAATATTTCAAGAAATATTGTAATTAGTGATTATTTTAGTTGTTTCGTAGAATGAACTAAACAAAAAAATTAAATATCTCAAAGTTCATAATTTAAATTTTATAAAATTTTTACTACAGATAAACAAATATAGTTAAAAAAATAAATTTTTGAAATTAAAATTAAGAAATAAAAAAAATGAAATAAAACTAACCAAGATAATGGTGTCCCAAATAAAACTATATAGTAGGTTTTCTCGAAATGATGACAGATGATGGAATGATTTTCTTGAACTTAAAACTATTTTGGTGGTTTGTTTTGGGTATGAAAGTTGATCTTTTGGGTGTTATAATAATTCTTCCTTAAATATTTAAATAATATATATACTTCTTTTCTTATTTTTATCTCCTCCAACTAATTTCCATAAATTAAGGGATATATGAGAAAATTGTTGCATGAATTAAGGGAGTAAATAAATTATTCTAACGTTAAAAAAAATCTTAAGTGTAGCCAATAAAAAACTTTTATTATAATTAAATAATTCAAAATTCCAGAAATTAGTATTTGGTCAAAATGAAATAGATAATTCATTTTCGAATAAACCAATGAGGGGATAAAAGAAGGAAAATTAGTGATGACAAAAATGTACTATTAATTATCAAAATATTATGTTAATTCCCTAATGATAAACATATATGTATACACATATTAATTGAACAAAAAATGTCTGATTATCATGTCTTTAAACATAAAAAATAAATAAATTGAGGAATACAAAAGCCAAAATCAAAAGAAAGTATTGTACATATTTTAAACTTGAAGTAAAAACACAAAATGAAAAATTGAAAATAATACTTAAGATATATAAGGAATTGAATTAACCTCTGTATTTATTATTAATTTAATGCATATCTACAAAATTTTCAATTAAATTAAAATACATAAAAGAAGAAAACAAAATTCAAACAACCATGTGTAAATTTTTATCAGAAAAAAAGAGCTTGAATTACACACACATGAAAAAAATATGTATTTTCATGTAAATGCAAAGATTTACAAAGGATATGATCATAGATTTAATAGAATCATAATAGATAGTTCGAGAAATCAATCACATAAAAGTTAAAACCAGGTGATTCTTTTCATCTTGTAAAACATCATTAGCAGACAAACTAAAAAAAAAAAAAGATAAAATTTAAATAAGAACAAATATTTAATGGATGAAATTATAATATATATAAAAAAGAATTGGTGTATAAAAAGATATGAAAGGGTAAATATTAATATAAATAAAAATTAAATGCCAGATTAAGTAGAATCACACAAATATATATTAAACAAAATATATTAACAGTAAATAATTTTGTTCCTTGTAGAAAAAAACAAAAAAAAAAGAAAAAATTAAAAAAGAACAAAAAAGTAAATTATAAAATAAAAATTCAATAGATGAAACTACAATATCTATATCTATATATATATATATATATATATATAGCAAAACGATGGTTGACCAAAATCGAACCAATTTTAACTAAATACTAATTTATGGTAATTTTGAATTTTTTAATTATCAAAAAAATATGTATTGGTTAGAAATATAATCTATTATATATATATATATGAAATATTTACATTGTATTTATCTAAAATCTTATCTCAAAAATTTTAACTAAAATTTTTTAACTGACAATAAAAAATCTTATTGGTTAGAAAAAAGTCATCTATTTTAAATATATTAAATATTTTATTTGTGTTTATCTAGAAATTTTATCTCCAAGATTATAATACTAATTTTATTTGTATTTAAATATATTAAATATATTAAATATATTTATTTGTATTTATCCAAAATTCTATCTCCAATATTATGAAACTAATTTAATTTGTATTTATCTAAAATAATTAATCTATCTATATCTATATATATATATAGCATAACGAAGTTTGACCATAATTGAGCCAATTTTGACTCAATTCTCAATTCTTAGAATTTTGAATTTTTTAATTACTAAGAAAAATTTTCATTGGTTGGAAAAATTATTTATTTTAAATATATTAAATATATCTATTTTGTATTTATCCCTAATCCTATATCCAATAATAAAATATCAATTCAATTTGTAGTTATCTTATAGTTTGAGAGTAAGTTTTGAATCCTATATCTAGAAATTTTGAATTTTTTAATATCAAGAAAAAATCTCATTTATAGAAATATTTTTTATTTTATATTTATTCAAAATATTATTTTCAAGATTTTAACTATTTTTTTAATTATTAAAAAATCCTATTGGTTAACATATCTACTTTCAAGATTATATTTTCAAGTTGTAGATTTTTCTTCCGAAATTTTATTTTCATGATTTTATTTTTTTTTATTATTAAAAAATCCAGTTAACATAACTAATTTTTAATTTGAGTTTATCTTTAACTCAATCTTTAACTTGATTCAATTAGATTTCAAATTTCAAATTGATTTCACCTACAATCTTTTCGGGAATTTCACTTTATAGGGCAAAGATTTCAATTAGGTTTCAAATTCCAAATTGATCTCACCTATCTTCTCTCCCGAATTTTACTTTACAGGCATTCCATTGAATTCATTAGCTTTGTCAGTTCTAAAAGGTATGTCAAATTTAATATCCATTGAATTCATGTTGTTTTCGGCTTTGATTTTCAAGAAGCTGTGCACACTTGACATACGAGGTTCTCTTTTTTTTTTTTTTTTTTGTTTAGTGTTTCGGGTTTGGCTTTGTGTATATAGGTGTTTTTGGTGGAATACTCTGTGTTAGGCTTTTTTGGAGTGTTTGTGTTTTCTGTATTTGTTTGGTTGTTACATATATAGTGTTTTATACTATTTTATTCTTTGTTATTTATGAATTTCTCTTTTTGTGGTGTATTTTTTTCCAATGGTGCTCAATTTTACCTTGAATTTAATGTAGTTTCACTTTATAGGTATTAAATGAGTAACAATCATATTAGATACAAGCTAGCAAGGTTGAAACGGAAGAGAGAATTATATATCAAAGGTCATAAAAATGTAAACGGTGATTCGTTTACAGAATCTTTGGCCCGCATGGATAGAGAGTATCACTTATTATTAGAATCAAATAATGATTATGTGACGATGAGTGAAGACTCTTCTATCAATAGGCCATCATCACGTAGTAGGCGAACCACCCTGCATGGAACCCGTCGAGGATCTTCATCAATGTCTACTTATGAGCCTATGTCGCATTCACGTCGAGGATCATCCTCCCGCACTAGAAATCGAGACCATGGTAAGTGTGATACAATTATTATAGCATTTGTGTATGATTAACGTATTATGTCATTTTTATATTGTTTGTTTGATAAAATATTAATTATTATTGTAGGGCATGCTCCTAGCACATTTGGTAACACAATCCTTTTTATCTTTGTGTAAATAATTTCAACAAACACATCAAATTTTGTTGGTTAGAGTGGTATGAAGTGCACTCATTTAGTTTTAAATTTTGATAGGACTAAAGCTTGCCGCTAATGATGGTTGCAATCAATCTACCGAGACAGTACCTGCTGCTCCAATTATACAGGGTAATATCATTTATCTTTGTATTTTTTAATACTTCGTAATTTATTATTATAATTTTATTAATGATTTTTGGTAAAATTACAATTACATGTTTTTATTTCTGTAAATTTTTGAATTTATTATTTGTTCATTTTTAATAAATAATTAGTATTTTCATCAATGATTTAATTGATAAAATTGTAATTGTTATTATTCTCAGCGGCAACCTTTCAACCGTAATTTTTCATTAAAATTACAATGACATGTAAATTTCTGAATTTATAATCTGTTCATTTAACAAATGAAGAAATCATTTCAATATTTAATGATTGTTGGATAAATTATTATTGTCAATTTATCATACTTTAATTTTGTATGGATATTGCAGGACAAGAACTTGCAATTAATCGCGGACCCAACCATTTTACGGAGGCATTCCATGATGCTCATATCACATTTGGTAACACGAATCCTCTTTATCTTTGTGTAATTTTGTTGGTTAAAGTAGCATGCAGTATACTTATTTACTTTTAAATTTGGATAGGACCAGAGCATGTCGTTGATAATGATTGCAACCAAACTACGCAGATAATAACTACTGCTCCAGTTGTACCCGATAATATCATCTATCTTTTATTTATATAAATTTTTGAATTTATAATTTGTTCATTTTTCATAAATAATTAGTATTTTCATCATTGTAATGTTGTAATGGTAATTTTTTATCATTAAAAAAAATGCAATTACATGTTTTTATTTACGTAAATATTTTTGAATTGACATTAACATTAATTCTGAATTTATAATTTTTTCATTATTCATAAATAGTTAGTATTTTTATCATTGTTTAATCATTGTATTATGCTAATGATAATTTTTTATCATTAAAAAAGTGCACTTACATGTTTTTATTTTGATGTTCTTTGGATGTGATGGTTTATCCCATAAATTTATTATTTTTTGATGGTTTATTTCGTTACAGTTTACACTCACACAAATTATTCATTTGTCAAAATTTCTTTTTGAAAATAAAATTTTTTAGTACCTCAACTGTTTATTATCATGTGCTCTAATTTTACTTTGATATATTAGTTTTGAATAATTTCTTTATTTTTTTATTACTTTTTTGAAATTTATATTTTCTTCAATTATTTATGTGATTTGATGTGTTCACTCATTGTATTTTTATTTGCATAGTTTGACTATTTTGATTTGTATGATGTCCTTCTTAGTTTTTTTTTTTTTTTTTTTGTATTATTCTACTTAATCTGCATTTAGTTTTTATTTTTGTTTAAAATTAATCTTTTTAACTTTTTATACACCAACTCTTATATATATATATATATATTGTAGTTTCATCCTTTGATTTTTTATTTTATAGTTTACTTTGTTGTTCTTTTTCAGTTTTTTTAAATTATTTTGTTTTTTTTTTCCTACAAGGAACAAACTTATTTACTATTAATAGCTACAAATTTTGTTTAACATATATTTATTGATTCTACTTAATCTGGCATTTAGTATATATTTATATTAATATTTACCCTTTCGTATCTTTTTATACAATAATTCTTTATTATATATTATAATTTCATCCATTAAATTTTGTTGTTCTTTTTTAGATTTAATTTATTTTTATTTGTCTGCTAATGATGTTTTACAAAATGAAAAGAATCACCTGATTTTAACTATAATGTAATTGGTTTCTCGAACTATCTAATATGATTCTATTAAATCTATGATCATATTCTTTGTAAATCTTTACATTTAAATGAAAATAGATGAATTTTCATGTGTGCGTAATCAAGCTCTTTTTTCTGGAAAAAAAAATCTACACATGATTGTTTGAATATTGTTTTCTTCTTTTATATATTTTAATTTGATTGAAAATTTTGTAGATATGCGTTAAATTAATAATAAATACAGCGGTTGATTCAATTCCTTATATATCTTAAGTATTATTTTCAACTTTTCATTTTGTGGTGTTACTTCAATTTTAAAAGATGTACAACACTTTCTTTTGCTTTTGTATTCCTTTATTTATTTATTTTTTGTGTTTAAAGACATGATAATCAGACTTTTTTTTCCAGTTAATATGTGTATACATATATGTTTATCATTCGGAATTAACATATGATTTTGGTATTAAGATTCTGAGTTTTCTCATCACTAATTTTTCTTCTTTTATCCCCTCATTGGTTTATTCGACAACCAATTATCTATTTCATTTTCACCATATACTAATTTCTAAAATTTTGAATAATTTAATTATAATGAAAGTTTTTATTGGCTACACTTAAGATTTTTTAGTGTTAGAATAATTTATTTACTCCCTTAATTCATGCAATAATTTACACATATATCCCTTAATTTATGGAAATTAGTTGGAGGAGATAAAGATTTCAAGAAAAGAAGTATATATCTTTATTTAAATATTTAAGGAAGAATTAATATAACAACCAAAAAATAAACTTTCATATCCAAAACAAACCACCAAAATAGTTTTAAGTTCAAGAAAACCATTCCATCATCCGAAAAACCCTACTATATAGTTTTATTTGGAACACAATTACCTTGGTTAATTTTATTTCATTTATTATATTTCTTAATTTTAGTTTCAAAAAAAAAAAAATTTTTTTAACTATGTTTGTTTATCTGTAGCAAAACTTTTATAAAATTTAAATTATGAACTTTCAAATATTTTATCTTTTTATTTAGTTCATTCTACGAAACAACTAAAATAATCACTAATAATACAATATTTTTTGAAATATTAAAACAAATATTATTTTTAAAATTTTGATTTATATATGAGAGATCATTATTGATAAAATTTTCAAATCAAATTTAATTAACTTGCATACTTTTCTGGAGAAAAAAAGTTCATTGAATTTTTGGAAACAAATTATAACATTACAAACACTTTCGTTTTTCTAAATGGTCGAACTAAGCAAAAAAACAAAAAAATAAAAACCTCAAAGTTCAGTAAATTTTGTAAAGGTTTTGCAACAGATATATAAATGCGGTAAAAAGAAAACTACATTTTAATTAAATTGTAATAAATAAAAGATTTTGTTAATGAAAAAAGATCATGGTTATTTATCTCATTCCTTTGATAAATGAGAAACTTATTTAGTGATTCACTTTTTTTTTTGTGGAAAGAAAGAATAGAATCTACATGTTAGTAAGCTATTACATTTAAATTTTTTAATTCACTTCAAAACATGAGCTATAAATAAATTAACTTGAGTTTTCATGTAAATAAAATTTCATATTTTATCTTTTAAAAGTCGCTATGAGTCATATTATGATCCCGTTTATACTTTACAAGTTTATATTGTTTTCAAAAATTTCAAAAAAATTGAATAGATAGCGGTATGATTTGCAAGTTGCTATAAGCCTATAGCATATCAATATCGCCCGTTTTTTTTCTTTTTAATAATTAATAGGGTTAAATGTAGACCCCCAAATGTTTTAGGGTCTTTGCACTTTGCACCCCAATCTTTTTTTTTTTTCTTATATATCCAAACACTCAACCTTTGCATTTTATAGTTTTTTCCCTTTTCCTTCACTTTCCGGGGAATAAAAAGGGGATATTTTGATCGTTGAACGCGAACGCTTTACGGTGAACTTAAAGTTAGATAAATTATATTTTGATACCCCAATCTAAGAAAAACAATAAATAAATAAACCAAAAATTCAAGAACATCTTTTTCTTCATCTGCCATTGCCAGCCAACGACCACCTTCAGTCGTTGCACCACCACCTTAGGCCCCAAGACCGCCATCGTCCAAACCTTTTGCTCATCAAGACCCAATAAGAGTCTTCTTCTTCATCTGCCGTTGCCAGTTGATGAAGACCACCAGATCCACCACCATTTTTAATGGATGAAGAAGACCAAAAATCGTCCAAACCCAAATCAAGAAGACCCTAAGAAAAAGATATCCACCGTTCGAAAACAGTAATGAAGACCCAACCACAAGTGTTGCAACTCACAACTCTTTTTCCTCTTGCATACTAGAACAACCATTAACCCCACCATCACCCACCCCACCCCCCCCCCCCATCCTCTCCCACATTTGTACGGTCAATTAAGACGAGGGCAAAAGAAAACAAATCTAACGGCCGTCCACAGCTCCACTATCCTCACCACCACCTCCCCCGCTTTTGTATCAAAACTCAATTCTTTGTTTAAAAACGGAAGCAAAAGAAAGCTCTTGCAAGGATTTCAACAATTCTTGCAAAAACGAAAGCAAAATTGTTGAAGGGTCTTCTTCTTCATCCACTTGCAATGGCGGATGATGAAGAAGACCCTTATTGATTTTTTTTTCTAATTATTTTGTTTTAATTATTATTTTTTTTTGGAAATTAAAGAAGAAGGATGGAGTGTGAAATTACAATTTTACCACACTCTAAATCCAATTACAAGTGTGTTTTTTCAGGCAAATCGAATATTCTATTTTTATTTGCCTGAAAGTGGAAAGAAAATAAAAAAGACACTATGTTATAAATCATAAAGGTTGGGGTGTGGAGTGCAAAAAAAAAATCGGGGACAACGTGCAAAGACCCCCATACGTTGGGGGTTGTCTGCATTTTAGTCCAATTAAAAATATAACAATTATGACTTACTTATACATTTCAATCTATTATGCATTTTAAACTTTTGCATATATTATTTTTTCATCATTATAATTTTTTTCATGTGTTTTCTTTTCTCTTGGTAACTTTTTTTTTTTTTAAATTAATTCATTCGAACTTTATTAGTGAAATGCAGGATAAATATTTGTTGTTTGAATTGCTGATTTTATTTTTGTCAATTCATTATTTTATTTGCACATTAGACTTTCATCTTTTAAAATTTCTTTGCGCCCGATGAAAGTTAAAAATTCTATCCTTGCCCGTGATGATGATGTTTATGTACTTTAATGTAAGTTTTCATGGAAAAGAATTATATAATACAAACAATATATCAAACTAATTCTTCATTTATTATACTCTTATGTAGGATTGAATATATTTATAGGTGATCTGCATATTTAATTGAATGTCACTATTGTTTGAAAGGTAATTCTCATATGAATATAATTTTTTGGTAAGTAGAAATATGTTGTATCTGTAGGAAAATATCATTTTTAAGAATAACAAAAAGTAGATTAAAAATTTAAAACTATTATGTTTTGCCTATTCAAATGAAAGTTTTATTTTCTTTAAAATTCCTTTACACCCTACTATATTGTAAAGAAATATTTTTTTTTAAGAATATATATGTAACCGTGCATAGCACAGGTTCTACGCTAGTATATATATATAGCAAAACGATGATTGACCAAAATCAAAGTTAATTTTGACTGAATACTAATTTCTGGTAATTTTTTGAATTTTTTAATTGTCAGGAAAGAATCTTATTGGTTGGAAATATCATTTATTTAAATATTAAAATTTTATTTTGTAGTTATCTAAAATTTTATCTTTAGGATTATAATTGAATTTTTTAATTGTTAAGAAAATCTTATTGGTTAGAAACATCATCTATTTTAAATATTTTAAATATTTATTTTGTATTTATCCAAAATATTATCTCCAATATTATAATTGAACCTTTTTAATTTCCAAGAAAACATCGGTTAGAAACATCACCTAATTATCTGAATATATCAGATATTTATTTTGTATCTATCCAAAAAAACATCTCCAAGATTATAATTAATTTTGATTAACAATAAAAATCTTATTTTTTAGAGACTGATCTATAGTTAATTAATTAAATATTTATTTTGTATCAATTTGAAATCTTATTTTCAATATTAAAATACTAATTTAATGTGTATGTATCTTAAATAGTTTTATATTTTACCATTAAGTTTTATTTATAATTCAATTTTATATCAACCGAGTTTATTTCTAAGATTAAGTTTTATTTATTAACACTAAAAATATCCAAACCAAATCAAATCTTAAAATACAAATTATTTGTGTGTATCCAAATCAAAACTTTCGATTACCTAATGATGGTAGTCTCCGTCGCATTTGTATTTAAATAGAACACGGTCCACTTTGCATCACTTTATTTATTAGATAGCTCAATACTATCAATATTCTATTTGCATTAAACGATCTCAAAACTTAACACTTTGTATGTTCTTTTTATTGCTCTTCCATGGCTGAAGCGATGTTTTACTTTTTATGATATTATTTTATTTATTTTTTCCATAATCTTTGAAGTTATGTAATTAATAAACTCTATCCCTTGCCCATATATTTATGTCTACAAACTTTTAATATTGTTTGTCTTTACACTCATATCCTATGACTAAACTGATGTCTTGCTTTTATCATGATATTATTTTATTTTTATATATTATTTTTTCATGATACTTGAAAGTTATTGAATTAATAATCTTTATTATTTTCTTATGTTTTCTATTAAAATTTAATATTTATTTATCGTCTGGTGTTTATATTTTAGATTTTTATGGTGGTTGCTCGACTTTGTTCTACAAGAAGGAATACATTTATTTAATGTTAATAAGTATATATTTCTTTTTCAATTTTTTTTTGTATAATTCTACTTAATCGGTCATTTAGTTTATATTTCTATTTAAGTATTTACTCTTTTGTATCTTTTTATACACACCAGTTTATATATATAATATACACATATTATAATTTCATCCATTGAATTTAATTTCATAGTTTCATTTTGTTGTTCTTATTGAGATTTCAATTTTTTTTTTGGTTTTGTTTTTCTACAAGAATGAACTAACATTTGATATTTTTTTGTATAATTCTACTCAAGCTACCAAATTTAGTTTTAGTTTAAATATTTATCCCTTTGTATTTTTTATAAACTAATTTTTTTTATATATAATATTTTCATCCGTTAAAAGTTTCTTTTATATATAGTTTAATTCTTTTGTTCTTTTTCTGATTTTTTTCTATTTTTTTTTTGTTTTTCAACAAAAAAGAACATACTTATTTTTTGCTAATAAGTACATATTCCATTTAAAATTTATTTGTATAATTCTACTTAATCGATATTTAGTTTTTATTTTTTATTTAACTATTTTCTTATTTTATACACCTGTGCTTTTTAGTTATTATAGTTTTATCCATTGAATTCTTATTTTATAGTTTAATTTTGTTGTCCTTTTTAAATTTATTATTATTATTATTATTATTATTATTATTATTATTATTATTATTATTATTAGTATTAGTATTATTATTATTATTATTATTTTGTCTTTTAATGAAGTTTTACAGAATGGAAGGAATCAAATCACTGAATTTTAATTTATAGATAATTTCTTTCTCGAACTATGTAAATATGATTCTACTAAATCTATGATCATCTTCTTGGTACATCTTTCCATTTATATGTAAATATATGCATTTTCATGTGTGTATAATTTGAGCTTATTTTCAAAAAAATTTTATTATATACCGATGAAAGTCATTTTGTTCTTTCATGGAATGTGGTAATGTCGTTATATTTATACTTTAATTGAACTTAACCACTTTATTTTTATCCGTACTTATTTTATTTTCTCATTTCATGATAACTTACTCCTTATCTTTTCTTTGTTCAATTGATGAAGTGATATTGAGATTTTGAAATAGTTTTAACTTAGTCTTTTTTATCGTCCATCTTTCTTTATATTTTTTTTTTTCCAGTTTTCTTTCTTATAACTTTAATTGAAAGTATGTTTCTATTATTGTTTTAACATAGATTTTGATGGAAGATGAATTATAACAAATAATACATTTAACTAATTTTTAATATTTTTTACAGAGTTGGATATTTGTAAAAAAATAATCTACATGTTTCATTAATAAAATATCATAAATTTTTTAAAGTAGCCTCATAAAATACAAATTTTTCTTAGTAGAATATATTGAAAGTAGCACTTTTCGTCCTCTTTTTGACACATTTAGTCCTACACATCTCAATTTTGGTCATTTTTTTAACAAATTTAGTCCTGCCTTTACATTTTTGGTCCACCGGTAAATTTTTCGGCCAAACGAATTCCACGTCAATAACACATCATCTGCCACGTGTTATTGACGTGGCATTCCGGCCAAACGAATTGGCTGAAAAATTTACTGGTGGATCAAAAATATAAAGACAGAACTAAATTTGTTAAAAAAAGGACCAAAATTGAGAGGTGCAGGACCAAATGTGTCAAAAAAAGGACGAAATATGTAAACTGCGAAAGATACAGGACTAAAAATGCTAATGACCTAAAGTTATAGGACCAAAAATATAATTTTGCCTAAAGCAAATAAACATAGAATAAGTAAAGCAAAAACTTCATTCATAAAACGTAAAAGCATTACAGTGATAAAAGAAATACCAAAACATACTAAACTAAACATTACTCAATAACAAGAAACTATGCTAATAACACATGCATATCTAATCAATAATCATATTGAAATCCTCAGGAATATCTCCAAACTTTAGAGGAAGCTCAGGGAGATCTTTGTCATCATTTTCAATGGACTGAAAAAAAAAAATCAAATGCATCTATGTGGGTATTGTCTGAGATTTCTGCTTCAGCAAAATTAGCCTCAACTTCTTTACCCTTTGCTTTTATAGAAACCTGGTACAATTTAACTAGGTGTTGTGCCGTACGACAGGTACGGGACCAATGTCCAGACATTCCACATCTATGGCAAATATCTCCATTTATAGATTTCTCTGGTTGATTCATTGCCTTGTTCCCATTATTTTTCTGAATGCTGGGATTAATCTATGTATTACCACGACTACAACCATTACCACGGCCACGACCGCCACGACCACGACCACGTCCATTAGAATGGCCACGTGGTGAGCCATGGTATCGACCACGCCCCTTTCTCAAAAAAGTAGCATTTGCTTCAGGAAATGCAGCTGAATTTTTTGGGAGTGGTTTAGAACCAGTGGGTCGTATCTGATGATTATTCGACAAAAGTTGATTATTTTCTTCTGCAACAAGTAGGCATGAGATTAACTCTGAGTAGGTTTTGAACCCACGTTCCCTGTATTGCTGCTGAAGTACAAGGTTAGATGCATGAAAAGTAGAAAATGTTTTTTCTAACATTTGTTCATCTGACACATCTTCTCCACATAATCGAAGTTTTGATACAATTCGAAACATCTCAGAATTATATTCAGCGACTGTTTTGAAATCTTGCAATCTCAATTGTATCAACTCATATCTTGCACGTGGTAGTATTACAGTGTTTTGATGGTCAAATCGATCCTTTAAACTCTTCTAGAGTTCAAAAGGGCTTTTAACTGTCAGATATTGAGACTTCAGACTCTCGTGAAGATGATGACGAAGCAAAATCATTGCTTTAGCACAGTCTTATTCAGAAGCATTAGTATTTTATGTTATTGTTTCTCCTAAGTTATTACTCGCCAAATGCAATTCGGCGTCAAGGACCCATGATAGATAGTTTATTCCAGAAAAGTCAAGACCAATGAAATCCAATTTCGTGAGATTGGCCATTTAACTACAATAAGTTAATACACACTTTAGCAAAATATTCAACATATACATGTAAGGGGAATCAAGTGTATTATACTTACATATGAACTAAAAGTGACATATAAGTTGTTAACTATATTAAAAATTAAGTTTCATTTAAATATTAAAGAATCAAATACTTTAAAATAAATAAATGAAGAAGCTTCGGGCTTCTCAAATCAAGTCATTATCTCAAATCACTTTAGGTGAAAAATCAATAGTTATGTTTTAATCATCCCTTCGGGGATGATAATACAAATAATTGGTATCGAATATTTCACCTACTACTGGAGGTAATTTACTCATTACTCACTTCGGGAAGTAATGGAATTTTATAAAACACATCCACTTCAGGGGATGAAATCAAGAATTATATGCCTACTTCCGGGGGCAATATCAATTATGATAGATCTATTATTTTATACGTCCACTTCAGGGGACAATAAAATGTATAGAATATGATTATTCATATCTAATTATTGAATATACAAGAATAAAAATAACTATGATATTGTAGAAGTAAACATATAAGGAATAAGAATTATACGTATAGAAAATTGCTATTTTACCTTGATCGAGCGTAATGTCGTGCTGATAACGTGTTATAAACTTAGAAAAATTCTAAGTTTATTGGCCTTTCACTCCTAACTATATATGAGAAAGACAAAAATAAAATTCTCTTCCAAAACTTCTAATCGTATATTTCCAAAGCTCTTCTACAAATGAATTACATGGTGGTATTTATAGGCCACCAAAATGTTGTTACAAACTAAAATATTAAATAAATATAATTACAAACATAATGGGGGATTACAAAAGGTTAGAGATATTATGGGAAAAAATACCAAGGGGTGTGTGCATTCATACATAATAATCATATGTACTTACAATATATTTACAATAGGTAAACATTTGTTAAATTATTAGTTTTTTTGACGGTTCGTTTCTTTCTAATCATTTGTTTGTAGGTAAAGATTTTCATTCTTATGGACCTTTGTGCGTGTGAACTTTTTTTTTTATTTTTCGATAGACAGTCACACAGTGATTATGTTCCTGATTTTCTTTGTCATGTTAAATTAATTACTTTGTTAATAATTTGTTTCTAACTTTTTATTAAACTTTGTCATTTATTTTTCTATTTCCTAATTCATATAATCTTTTCTAATCTTTTTTGGTTCAAGAGGGAGGATGGGATGGAATATTGAGTTTCTTTCTTTTCTTTATATATAATATCATATAATATTACTATATTCATAATATTTATAAACTATAATATAGTTTATACATTTTTGCACCATTTATTGAGTGTTTGATAATGATTGAAAGCAAACTCTCTAATTATTAATTACTCGCAGGTGAAAATTAAAAAAACTCATAAAATAAGAAAAATTAAAGGTATGTATCTTTTGTTGCTTTTATGTTATCATGAATTCATGAAATACATGATTTATGTTAATTATTATTATTTATTTATTTATTAATATTTACTCCGACGATTAGTTTGATTATTTTATTGATAGTTTTTTTGACAGATCTAGAGGTTGAATTTATACTTCTTTTTAGTAAGCATTTGTACTTTGTTGGTTTTCTAATTTTCAATAAATTATTTTATTTATTGAGTTTATTAATTATGTGAGATATCATATATACGTTTCTCCCCCCCCCCCCCCCCCCCCATTCGCAAGGTTTTTTCTTATTTTATGAGTTCTAACAACTTCTTCACTTACGGGCATAGACAAGTTAATTCATAAATTTGAGTGCGTTTCCTTATGTTTCATTTATTAAATTTTAATATTTATTTCTCCTTTAAGTATTTACTCTGATTTTTTTAATACACCAGATTTTTTTATACATAACAATATCATTGATTAAATTTTTATTTTATAGTTTAATTTTTTTATTTTTTTTCAGATTTGATTTGATTTGTTTATTTTTGTTTAAGTATTAATCATTTTGTATCTTTTTGTCCACCAGTTTATATATATATTATAGTTTTATCTATTAAATTTTTGGGTTATAGTTTAATTTTGCTATTATTTTTAAGATTTTTTTTAATATATTACAGTTTCATCCATTAAATTTATTTTTTATAGTTAATATTTTGTTCTTTTTCAGATTTTAAAGTTTTTGTCCACTAATGACATTTCACAAGATGTAAAAATCCACCAAATTTTAATTTTATGTAGTTAGTTTCTCGAACTATCTTAATATGTTACTACTAAATCCTGATCATATGTTTACATTTACATGTAAATATATATTTTAACGACTATCTAATTCGAGCTATTTTTTTGAAAAAATCCACAAACTGTCGTTTGAATTTTGTTTTCTTCTTTATATATTTTAATTTAGAAAATTTGTAGACATGTTAATATAATAATAAATAGAGAGGTTACTTGAATTTCGTAATATATCTTTAGTATTATTTTCATCTTTTATTTTGTGGTTTTACTTAAAAGATATACAATACTTTTTGTTGTTTTTGCTTTTGTATTTTTTTAATTCTTTTTTTTGTTTTTTTTTTAAATAACATGATAAGGGGATGGTTGTAACTTATCAATTTTTAAGTTGAACTTAGCTTATTCATTTGATAAACAAGAACATATTATTTTGTGATTCACATTATTTTAAAAGAAAAAATATATAACCTACATATTAGTAAGTTATTGCATTTAACTTCTTAGTTCACTTCAAAAGATTAGCTATAAAATAATTAACCTGAGTTTTCATGAAAATAAAGTTTCATATTTTATCTTTCAAAAGATCATTATAAGCCATACTATTCTCTATTTATATTTACATGTTATAGTGCTCCCAGAATCTCAAAAATTGAATAGAGAGCAATATGATTTGCAAATTACTATCAGTCTATACCATATCAATATGGTCCATTTTTTTCTTTATTATTAAAGGTATAGCAATTATGACTTATACATTTCAATCTATTTTGTATTTTACGCTTTTGCATGTTTTATCTTTTTCATTATTATAGCTTTTTTTTAATGTTTTTGCTTTTCTCTTGCCATGATAAATATTTGTTGTTTTAATTGTTGATATATTACATTGCAATTCATTGTTTTTTTAGCACATTCAATTTTAATCTATTAAGATTTCTTTGCATCAATGAAAGAATTTTTTATTCTTTCATGGCCGATAATAATGTTGCTATAGTTTTGTTTTAATTGAACTTAGATATTGCAATTTTTTTTTTTTTTTTTTTGTTCTTATTTACTTTGTTATACATGACCATTTACTCCTTATCTTCTTTTGTTATTGGTGAAATGATATTGAGATTTTGAAATTATTTGAAATTGAACTTTCTTTTTATCGCCTATCTTTCTTTCTTTCTTTCTTTCCTTTCAGCTTTCTTTCTTATAACTCATCACAAGTAAGTTTTTATTCTTGCTTAATATTTTATTTATTTTTAAATAAGTAAGATCATTTTAGATTTATGTACATTAATACATTTAAATTTTTTACTTTTTATATTTTTATGTAAGACTTGACATATGTAAAAGATGATCTACATATTTAACAGAATGTCATAATTGTTGAAAGTAATCCTCATATAAATACAAATTTAGATAAGTAGAAATATATATATTCTACGTGTCGGGAGATATCATTCGAATAACAATCAAAATAAATTAAAAAAAAAATCAAAACTACTATATCTTACCCATATTTAGAAATAAAAATTTATTTTGACATAAAAGATTCATCTATAGTGAAATATATTATAAAAATTTATTCTATTTAAAACAAGAAATAATATATAACCGTGCATAGCACGGATTTTACGCTAGTATATATATATATAGAAGAGTTGGTGTATAAAAAGTTAAAAGGGCTAAATATTTAAACAAAAATAAAAGCTAAATGCAGATTAAGTTGAATAATACAAAAAGAAAAAACTAAGAAGGACATCATACAAATCGAAACAATCAAACTATGCAAATAAAAATGAAATAACTGAACACATCAAATCACAAAAATAATTGAAGAAAATATAAATTTTAAAAAATTAATGAAAAAAGGGAAGTTACTCAAAACTAATATATGTAAGTAAAATTAGAGCACATGATAATAAACAATTGAAATACTAAAAGTTTTTATTTCCAATTCGACAAATGAATTATTTGTGTGACTGTAAACTGTAATGAAATAAACTATCAATCAAAATAATAAATTTATGGGATAAACCATCACATCCAAAGAATATTAAAAGAGAAAAACATAAGATATAAAAAAGAAATTTTTAATAATAAAAAGATGAAGCAGAATAATAGAAAAAGAAAAGACAAACGTGATGATCATATGCAAAACAATTTCCTACTACATTGCAAGAAATGATTAGCATTGTATAATGGATTCACATTTTTTGTTCTTTCAAAAGTTTAACTGATATTTATATTAATATTCGACATGATTCTTAAGTGTTTGAATTAGATGCAACTCTAAAAGGAAGTACTATTCGGATATCTTCATGAGGATTTTTCTAATTTCATGCAAAAAATTTGGATTTAGTTTGTTAAGTGTGTTTTTTTAAAGAAAGATACTAAAATTAAACCAACCAATTAGAATTTTTCTTAGTAATTAAATAATTCAAAATTCTAAGAATTATATTCTGATAACAATCATAGAGTATTATCATATTTTTAGATATTAAGAAAATTGTATAAGTTTCAAGTACAATATATATTTTTCATATTCAATTAATATAGTTTTAGTAAAACAAAAATATTAATATTCAAAAAACATTATATAAAAGATATATACTATCATATATATTCTATGATATAATTAACAAATTTCTACTAAAATAATACATTAAGAACTACTAAGTTTTTTTAAAGTAAATATGTTTAAATAATAAAGCATATAGGAAAAGAAACGACAAAACTAATGGCAAGAAATAAAAGTAAAATAAAACTGAAAACGTCTAAGCGCAAAACAATGAAATGAAGATGAATAAATAAATTCTCCCTCGTCATTAAGTAAAGGTAGAGTTATCCAAATAAAAATATCTCCTGATAAAATCATATTCAAGTTGAAGAAAAAACTCAATAAAAATGTATAAAGCATAATTAAGAAAATATTGAAATTATGAATTAATAATTCAGTGACAATATAAATTTATATATGTATATGTAGATATATGTAGTTTATGAGAAGAAAATAAGACATACCTTGGAATGAAAAATTAATAGGAGTTATTATAAACATTGTTGAATACTAAAATGGGTGAAGAAAATTGGTGGAGATAATATCACAAAAGTTCTCACTCTATACATATCATCAATAAGAGTTTTTTTAAATAAATAAACCTGAAATTTAATGAACAAAATATTGTTGGATAACTTAAAAAATTGAAAAACTTTAGTATAAATAAAAACCTACGAACTAATTTAACCAAAAAATTTAGATTCAAATTCCACACTGGAAAAGAAGGCAACAAATGCAAGATTTCAATTGATTTTTTTAATTGTAATTGCGAAAAGAGGTACATGTTTATGAATCATTATTAGATATAACGATATATTCAATAATGATTAAGTAGAGAAATCATGACTGTTTAATTGAAACAATACGAATGTATTATTGTAGGTAAAGGTCAATATTTAAATAAAAAATTATTAATCGATGAAACAAACAAATGCAATTAAGGGAATATAAAGGCTACAAGATAACTAGAAAATAAAATTCAAAAAAGTTCAAGTAAATACTTAGAAATTAGTAATAACAACAAATACAAAAATTATAAAATCATAAAACTTTAAGAAGTAAAGAAGAACACTTCACGGTAGTTCGCCAAAGAAAACATCAAAATATGATTAACCAAAATACATAAGAGACTTGAAATTGGGCAGGAAAAATGAAAGAGATAGAAAAACTGTTTGGTAATGCATCAGACAAAAAAGTCAACACTACTATATCAAGTTGCCTTTTACATTAATAAAAAAGATACTATCTATGAAATATATGTAAAAGATCAAGAAAAGACAAAAAAAGACAAAATAATTATATTTTATTTTATCTTCATGCCCAATGTTTACCAAAAAAACCTCATTATTAAATAAAGGGTAAATTACAATTAGTTCCCCTGAGGTTGGCATAATTACAGATACTCCTCATTGTTTGGGAAATTATAAATACCTCCCCTAAGGTTTGTAACTGTCTAACAAATAGCTCATTTCTATCTATTTTTATGGGTAAAGTGACCAAAATGCCCTTATGCACTGAATTATTTTTTTATTTAATTTTTAAAATTTTTGGACTACAATGCGCAGGGAGAGGCTTTTTAAGATTTTTACACATAGGAGGAATAATGCAATTTGACTCAGGTGATTTTTCTACAATTTTAATAAAAAGATCTAAGGGCAAAATGGTCAATTTCAGGTCTTTGATTAAAAATTACACACCTCAGCAGGGTATTTATAATTTTTCAAACAACGAGGGAATATTTGTAATTATACCAAACATAAGGGGAGATAGATGTAATTTTACCCTTAAATAAATTAAAATTTGTTCTAATATAATAAAGAATAGGACTTCAAATATTTGTTCTTCATCAAAGATATTGTTGCATTTAATCGAGATAGTAAAATTTGATTGCAAAAACTTAAATTTAGATTCAAAAGTTTAAATTTTAATATTACAAATTTTCAAAAATTACAATGCATATTGAATTTTGTGATTTTGCAATGCATTTTGTAGGTTACTTGTAATATAATTAATCACAAAGTAATGGGTTGTTTTATAAATATTAATAAATAAAGTGAGTAGAAAATAACAAAATAATATAATAAAAATATAGGACTTAAATATTTGTTCATAGTCAAAATACTTTTGCATTTAATCGAGATATTAAAATTTGATTGAAAAACCAAAATTTATATTCAAAAGTTTAAGTATTATATTACAAATTTTCAAAAATTAAAATGCAGATTGAATTTTTGTGAGGTTGCAATGCATTTTTTCTTTTACTTGTAATATAATTAATTACTTAGTAATAGGTTATCTTATAAATATTAATAGATAAAGTGAGTAGAAAATAATAGATTAATAAAATATTATTATGAAGGATAATACTACAATGTCGAAAAAATAAAAGTTAAATGGTTCCAAAGACAAAATATATTGATTGAAAATCATTGAAAAAAAATAGTATATTTTTTATTTATTTTTTGTATTATCTTTTTTATGTAATGGCCATATTTCCTTAGATCATAACTCAGGGAATAACAAGAATTTTACCCATTTAAAAATTAATATAGTGGTGGTCTTTAAGTTTTTAATCCTAAGTGACAATGGGTATTAATATAAAATCCGATAAAAAAAAACCTGAGAAAGAACCAAAAGAAAAATCAATTTGAATGAAATTGAAAAACTTACTTTATCAGTGTTATTAGAACTAAAAAAAATCCAACAAATAGGATAATGGAAGATCTCAATTTAAAAATAACGATTTTAGCTGATAATTAAAAATTTACTGCATATAGTAGGAGATTTATATAAGTTTGGTGCATGAATGAAAGTATATGATCAAAATAAAAATAAATAATTGCTGATAAGATATATAATTTTTTTGAATGGATATTTAATTCTAATTTTTAATTTGTTTAAAATATAGATAGATTGGATGACTATCCTAAATGTGGAGGTGTAATTTAGAATAAATAAACACTAATCTTGAATATAGGATTCTTTCTTTTCATAAATACAAATTTAATTTAAATTTAAAATAGATGAGATCTTCTAACCATTGAGATATTTTCTTGACAATTAAAAAGTTCAAAATTATCAGAAATTAGTATTTGGTCAAAATTGACTTATGTGTGGTCAACCATCATTTTGCTATATATATATAGATATAGAAATGGATTGGGTTCATTTAATTAATTAAGTGCATTTGGGCTTGTGAATATTTAATTGAATTGAATATTCACTTGAAACTTTCATGTTGGGTATTTTATTTTATTGGATTAAAAAATAAGTCCAATAGAATTAGTATCTGGCCTCAATTTAATTTGTTGGACAAATTAAACAAGCCCTTGCCCACGTTTGACCTTTACTATGTCAAAGGATGAATTTTTCTTGTAGAAAGAAGGGCTAAAGATCATCCACATACAATGTATGTAGGAGGTGAAGAGGTTTTGGAAGGTTTGAGAGATATGTGGAAATTGCCTTATGGCTTGAGAAGACTTGGTATTCCTTCCACCTTTTTCCCAACTTTATTCCAACTCTAACACACAACACCTAGGTTGATTTTTTCTTCTCTCCAATCAAGGATTTCCAGCCCCTTCTGACTTCTCCCTCTCCAAATGCCTTATGTTATTCTTGGTTTAGAACAAAGTTAAGAACGAAGGAAGACTGAAACACACTAAATGATAGTGTGGTTTTGATTTTCTCTTCCACGGATTTACTACTTGCTAGCAATGACGATGAATCTGACGATTCCAGTGTGGTGTTGATGCATTTAGTGTTAGAATAGGTGGCCAGAAAGCCATTTGATTGGCGGTTTCAGGTACTATTTAGCAATCTTTATTAAAGTAATATTAACTTGATGAATATAGTAAGTATTCATCCATGCACTATGTGTTAGTTGTGCTTACTGATTACGTTAAACGGCGTTTTAACGTCACAACAAATGCCCATAGACCAATTGGATAACCCATGTAGTTGGGCTCCGCATTGGATGACAGTTATGAAATCAACTTTTGAGGGTTGGTCTAAAATATTCCAAGTCGAGGATCTCGAGACAGGGCATCGAGGGTTCTATAGAGACTTGCACAAAGGATTGAATTCATTGGATGAGTGTCATGTTTCATCGGCGACAGACGTTGGACGTCTATGCAATATTAGTGGGTTAGTTGACAAGGGTGTTAGCTGACTGAACTGACTCGCGGGACTCGTCATATGGAAGCCTTGGAGGCTTGGTCGGTATGACTGGAATTCCCAGCTTCGATAGTACGAGATTAGTCCTCGGACTTGAGGAATCATGGCAATCACATACATATAATGGTTGTATCTATGGTCTGGAAAGAGATGTCCATATCTGGGATACATTCATCATAAGCCTTATCCAGTGCAGTCGAAATATGTATTTAGGACTGTGGATTCCAAGATAGGATCCGTTACCTGTCAGTATATGACAATCGAGTCTCCTATGCGCTCTGAGATTGTTTAAACTCTTTAAGTCTATGGCCACATCGATTAGTCGAGTAGGGAATGCTTTCCTATGTCGATCAATAGAGCTTACGTGTCTCGAGTTATTGAGCATAGTTGTCTAGTCCAGGATGGGAACCAACGTCCAATTCCATGCCCTAGACCTAGACCAGGAGAAGGATCATGGAAGGACCGTACTCGTATGGTACTCGGGAGCCTAAACGTTCACGCCAACATTCACCTGGTCTCTAGTGCCACGGACCATTGCTAGACGGCCACCCATGGTGACGTGCGTTTTTCTCAATTCATGGTCAATTGGAAAAAAGTTAATTAAATTGAATTTAATTGACCAATTGTGGTATAGACAAGCCCAAGTCTAGTTGAGGGTGAACCTAATGAGTCACATACAAATCACTATGGGTTGATAGAATTAATTTGGAATTAATTCTAGATGAAGTGAATTAATTTAATTGGATTAAATTAATTCAAGGAGAAAATAAATGATTGGATCATTTATTGAGAATTCCATTTGATGGATGGTCCAATAATTAATTAATTGGATTAGTTAATTATTGGATTAAGAACCTTTAAGTTAATTGGATTAATTTATCGGTTTTTATTTAATTAATTGATTGGATCAATTAATTCGTGTTTGAGCTTATGTTTATTTAATTGGATTAAATAAACTTTTGGATTTCAATAAGGTTTAAAATTAATTGGATTAATTTGTAACCTACGGATCTTGGTTGGTCTTGATTTAATTTGATTAAATCAAAATCAGTCAAAATTGGTCCATGGCTTGAAGTCCAAGCTCTAGAGGTTGGAGCAAGTTGATGAGGAGTTTCAAGTCCTCCACATATGAAAACCTTGGAGGTTAATTTTGAAGATTGAATTTTGAATTCGGTTTCCTACATACACAAAAATAATGCACATAACTTGCATGGTATATACTTGCACAATTTTTCCAACGTAAAACACTCAAGAATCTCTGCAAATTTTCTCCTTTTTGTGATCATACGTTTTGGAAAAGATTGAACTAAAAAACATTCCAAAAGGCACCAGACAATAGTGTTGTTTTGGAAATATTTCTCCTTCATTTCTCTTTTTCTATCTAGCAACAGTTTAGAGTATTTCTCTATAGTGTGGTGTGGACAATACTTAGAGTAGTTCTACGTTGAATTCTCAAGTGAACGGAAGGAGAGGAGAAACGGAAAGGGAACAACGCACATACCGATTTAACGTGTTATGAGCAAAGGTTGGTTCTGTTTACATTTTCATGTACCTTTGGTCATATCCTTTAGCCACATGTCCAGCATTCTTCTCCTCTTTAATTTATGCTTTGACAAACACCGAACGTTCGAGAACTTCAAAGGGAACACCCCTTTGTACCCGTTTTAAATTATGCATTAAATTCACGTCTTTTACGCTTCCATTGCGTTCCTGGGCCGTACCCGATTCTTTCATTTAGACAGTGTCTATGTTGAGGCCTGGCACGGATGAACGTCGGAGAGGAGACCAACGTGTGTAGCTGATCGGAGGAGAAAACGAGAGAGGCAACATCAGTTTATGTTTATGCTCTCAGTTTTTTCTCTTCTTATTCCATAGCCATAGATCATAGATCTCATGTTTTTATATTTTATTTTTGTATTTATACACGGGTAGCCCGGGAACCTTCAAGGACATACCCCTTGAATGGATTTAAATTTCGTTGTTTTGGCTTTTTAGCACGCTTTCGCTGCGTTCCGGGCCTATCCACTCCCTTCGTTAAAGACTTCAATTACATACTACAATTTGAAATCAAAAGTCATTACATAGCTGGAAATAGAAAAAAATTGGGGAGAAAAAATAAAATGAGCTAAAAAATACTCAAAATCACAAAAAATAGCCTAACAACCTTCACTTTCCTTCCAAACTCAACGGTGTTGTTTCTTAACCAACTAACAGTCCATGTGCAATTCACGTGCCAATTCTGTAAAAAGTTAACACCTATTGTACACATGCTTCTATTTATATGGTACTGTTTTTGTCAAGCTGACAAAATATGGTACCACAGCTACAAAGTGGCCTATAGTATGGTATCAAAAATGCAATTCAGTCCAAAAATATGCCCAAAAAATTATTTAGAAACATGGTTTTCCAAAACCAACTTCTATCAAAAAAAATGTGTTTGATGTGCAAATTACATGTCGTTGGTATGAAAGCTCAAAATGTTATAATAGTTTATAACTTAACCAATTTATTAAATTGCAACTACGTAAATACATATTTCTTACTAATTTTGTTTTGCATGTGAGCTCTTATTGAATATTATATTAACATACTTAAGAAATTAAATTATTTATCAACAAAATTAAATTAACAAACAATTTTTATTTACCTTTGACAAATATCAATATCTTTATTCATCCACAAAATCAAATTTTGGACCATAAGGACTCCTGCATAATGAGATATAAGCATACATAATAACTTCAACAATTTATTAACTTAGAATTAAAAAAGAATATAGACGTACTAACCTAACGAAAATATTAACTTTTTTCATGTAAACTTGTGTTTCAAGAGATTAAACTGCAACTGAAATTAAAATGTTAGTGGCCGACATGGTTTAAGATAAAACTTTAAGAATGGTAGGTTCAAATAAATTTTGAGTCGGCAAAAAATAATTACACGGCTGAAAATCTGGACAAATTATTTGTGATTTTAAATGAAAAGAGTTACAATCTCATGAGAGGATTTTTAGAAAATGAAGACTATTCTCCTGGTTCTTCTCTCTGTACTTTGATCCAAAGGTCTGAAGCTCATTTTTGGATGTGTAATCTCCTCCAGACTTATGGAGAAAAAATCATGAGCTACCTTAAAATTTAATATCAAGGCTTGACAGTTTGACGCTACGAAAGATGTAGAATGATGCAAAGGAAGCACGATGCTTTCTTTGATAAAGATGTCGAGGTGCAATGAAATAGAGGTAGGAACACCTATGTGGCGGGGATATTAGAGCATCTCATGTTGGATGTGTTAGGGTCCTCTAGCGCAAGAATACTCTCACAACATATTATGCAAGGGCACATTAACAATAGAAGTAATTGAACTTTTGAGGTGAAACATTAGGCCGTCTAGCAATGGAGACGTGGAGCTCTCCCGCGGCAAATCTAGATATGTGGGGCTTTCTCATGTAAAAGGTGCTAGGGTACTCTCAAATAGAGGCAAGAGCAGTCTCAAGGCCGGGGTGTGGTCTCTTTCACAACAAAAGAATGCCTATTTATTGCGGCAAAGTCGCAAGTCTCTGTGATAATAGAAGTAATAGGGTGCGCTTGCTAGATAGAGGCAAGGATCATTAACAAGGAGAGTAGCCAATCTCTCGTGGCGAAGTTGTTGCAATGTCTCATAGAAAAGGCTTGAGGACCATTGGAATGGAAGTGGATGGACTTATGGTGGTGATATTAATATAGTCATGGTGGAAGGGTTGGAAGCTCTTGCACTAGAGGCAAGGACTACAAAAAAAAGGTGTCATTGAGATAGATTTTTGAGGCGAACAACATCTGTCCCAATACCAGTCCCAATTTGGGACGATTTTGGACGACGTCGAAAGGATATGGAACGGAGAGTCTTGCTCTGACACGTAGCATCCCAAAATAAAATATGTCTCAAATTCCATCCTAAAATAGGACCATAAAAAAATAATCATCTCAAACTGTCCCAAATATCGTCCCAATGTTTTGGCAGGGAATAGTTTGTGAAAACATTTGGGACAACATGCAAGCCTTTCCAAATTTTGGGACCACTTGAAATTTAATTGGGAAGGTCAGGTAACAATCCATTTTTGTGATGGAATGTTCCAAATAGCCCAAAATCCGTCTCAAAATCCGTTTCAAATCCGTAGCAAAAGTAAGAGCACTCTCATGCCGAAGTAAGCACATTTTCGCTACCTAGAGAAAAAGGCATTTGCACAACAAAGACATGGGTTCTCTTAAAACGGAGGCATTAGGGTGCTATTTTAGTGTAACTACTTTGGTGTCCTCATGACAGAGGAAATGGGGAACATTAATAGTTACACTAGAGGCAAGAGCCTCTATGGTGGAGATATAAGACTATCATGCAGCAAAAACACTGAGGCCACTCTCTCATGGTGGAAGCATAGGAGTATATTGATAGCAGAGGTAAGGGCACTCTCACGATGGAGGCAATGGGGTTCTCTCTTGCATGGAGGCATACGGTTGTCTCACGATGGAGGCAAGCACTCTCTCGCAGTGGTATCGTGAGGATGCTCGTATGTAGGGCTGCCTCATGAAAGGAAAGTGTACTCTTGCAACAGAGGTGCTATGGTATATAATGATGGTGGCAAGGGTGCTCTTGTGACAAAGCATTGGGGCTCTCTTGTTGTGGAGGACACAACAACTCACTTGCAGTGGAGGTACTAGTAGAGGATTCAAGATATTGTTGTTGATGCCGGATATTTCTCAACCTAAATTCTTATCTTGTTGTCTTTCCAAAGTTGTGGCATTAATGTCCCTTACTCTGAACTTGGTTTGTATCTTGGATGCTCAAGCCAAAATTCTCATCGACAACACTATATCATGTTGGTTTGTGTCTTAGATGCTCAAGCTAAAAGTACTCTTTTTTTCAAACACCAAAAGTGTACCCAATATCCTCATTTGGTATCAAAAAGATTTCCAAGCAACACATATAATCATTACAAACAACAAATGACTTCCAAGTTGCACATATAATCATTACAAACAACAAATGACCCATCAGACACACCAAAAATGTACCCAAGGTCCTCATATTATATCAAACGTCTAACATGTTTGAGGGATGTATACAAGTGATCATCTCTATGTGCAAACAATTCACCTAATATTCAAATTTATATCAAACTTATAATTCGAGTCCCAGTCCTAATCCAGGATATGGTAGCTCAAATGCTAAAATATATGCAGCAAGTCCGTCTCTAAGGCCATGTTTACCAAGGGTGATTGGGTCAATTGCCCCGCCCAATCCAGCACAATGACCCATTTATATATTTTTTGGCCAGCCCAGATTATGTGGGCTGACCCAGTACAAGGCTGGACAATTAGCTGATTGTAATCCAATTAATGTATGGTAGAATATTAACCTAACCCAACCTAACTCACGTACACATGAAAATGTTTTTTATTTTCAATCTTGTTTTGAATAGTATTATGGCTAATGTCCAACACGCCCCTGCTTATTCCAATAATTTCACCTTTGTCTAGTTCGGTGTAATTAATGCGCTGACACAACTTTTACTAAATTTAGTTCTCTATCCTGTATTTATGGCTTGCCCGAGTTTGAGGTAGGAGCCATGGTGTGTTCAAGTGGTATTTAATATACCATTCTTATTTGGTTAATCTTCTATTAGCAGTCGAAATTATCCTTGAAAATTAGAGCACAACTAATCTGTTGTGTTTGGTTTCCTCTTTGTAGTTGAAATTTGCCTTAAAAGCTTGAAGCCAAAGGAGGAATACACAAGCAGTGTCACCGAAGGAGCTTGCTTGCAAAATCAATGGCATACGGTAATATAAAATTTAAAAAAAGTTATAAAAAAAAATATCCATTTTCATTGTTATATGACCCAGATGGAGGCAATGTGGGAAGTGTATTTGGTTTTTTGTTTTTTTTTTTTTTTTGCACTTGATTTTCTTGTGTACATATATATCTAAAATTACTCAATAGCATAATTAGAAACCTTAAAATTTTTGGAAAATATGAAATTTAAGCCATGTTTTTAACTTAGTAAGAGTGGCATAATTCTTTTTTGCATGTTGTGTTGTTCATTGTTGTTGGGCATTGTATTTTGCTGATAAATCCCATTAATTTATTTTTTGTATCCTTATATGCAAGATTGAATCTTGGAAATAAGTTTTTCCACATTTGACTAAGTATCTTTTTTATTTGCATGAATATTCATAATATAGTTTATTTTGTCATTAAGCAACTGTTGTGACATGATTATTCATGCGTTCATTATTGAGTTGACGTTAGGATGACATCAATGACAAGAATATGCGCTCTACTAGCCATCCAACAGGTAATGGATGAGACTGTGATAACCCTAACCTTTTTTTGTCTATGTTTATCGATATATGAATCGCAGAAATGTGAATGCTAGACATGTTCGTGTTCGACATTCCAATCTTGTTACCAAAATACCAACCAAGTTTAACATTGCATAGGCTAGTTGAGATTAATCATTAGTCTTGCTTTAGAAACCTATGTATGAATCAGAATGCATTTGGAATGTTGTGTTATGTGTTGGAACACTATGGTGGCCTCATTGACTGTAAACATGCACCCATCGGTGAACAATTCGTTACAATCCTTAGTATAATTTTCTATCACAAAAAGATTGAATTGTCAAGCACGGCTTTATTAGGTCTGGTCACATAATTAGTAAATGTTTTCATGTAGTGCTCAATACCATACTTAAATTGCATCAAATTTTCCACACTCATCCCATTCCCGTAGGTGAAAACTGTACCAACTGAAGGTGGAAATAGTTTCAGTTGAAAATGCCTTTAACTATGGTATTGTTTAACTATCCATATTTGACTATACAAATATTTTGGACAAACATTTTTTTTTATGTAATACGTCATAATGGTTGTAAGGTTTCTTGGGAGCACTTGATAACACATATATTGATGTAAGGGTTTCAAAGTTGAAAAAGTGAGCGATATTGTACGCAAAAGGTCATATCACTATCAACGCCCCAGGTGTTTGCATCACAGATATGCAATTAATCTTTGTACTCGCCAATTGGGAAGGACGTGCAACTAAAAGTTGAGTGTTACGTGGTGCCATACACCAACCTAGCAGATAAGGGTACCTATTGCTATTGCACGATTATTACCTTGTTATGTTGTACGCTTATTACTACACTATGTTGTCTTACCTTTTGACAATTTTGTAATTTGTCTTGTTCAGGTAATTACTACTTGTTTGACAATGGATATATGAACTGGGCCGGACTCCCGACCCCTTATGGATGTGTTAGGTAACACTTAAGGGAAAGAGACCGTGGAGCTGGAGGACCTGAAAATCACAAAGCAATATTCAATTTGAAGAACTCATGCTTGTAATGTTATAGAGTGGACTTTCGTATTGTTGAAAATCTGATGGGTTATATTTAGAAGTCAATCTATGTACCTTCTCAAGGTGCAAATAGAATAATTATGGCGTATTGCCTACTGCATAACTTCATCTGATCAGAAATGTAGGATGATACTTTGAAACTTGAGGAGCAAATTGCATATTTGGTACCATAGTTGAGGCCATATTGCAGCTGTGATACCAAGCTTTTCCACTTTACCACTTTTGATACCATATTAACGGGATGTTTTGCAATTTACATACCACCGTTAAGTTTTGGATGAAAATGGCATGTGGGGTGCACGTGAGCCATTAACTAGTAAGTAATGGGCGAGAAAAATGAAGTGTTGTTGCGTTTTGGAGGAAAATTGGAAGCTTATAAGGTATTTTATGTCAATTCACACACAAAACACATAAAATAAGGCTTCTTTTTTTCCGGGGGAGGGGAGGCATTTGTGGGATATTTTGTTTGGAGAAGGATCTAAAAAATGTCTTCCTCAACAACTTCAAGGCTCATATGCATTTATGGTAAATTTGCTAGGTTGAAGATGTCATGGACACCAGAAAATATGGGTAAGAGGTTTCACTGTTGTGAAAATTCCATGAGTGGTGATGGATGTGGATTTTTTGAGTGAGAAGATACGCCAATGAGTGCAAGATCAAGAGCTATCATACCTGTTTTGTTTTGATGAATCAACAAAATGGAGAATGAAATTGCGGAGTTACAAAGGAATGGGGCCAATTACAACAAATTAAAAGAAGAGATAGTAGTTTTAAGAAGAAAAACCATATTGATGACTTTATTGGTATTATCATGGCTTCCTGTTATGATAAAGTTAATATTTTAATTATAGTTATGACATTATTTGGTATGGTATGATGTAATATAATGACTTTTCATTCTAACTTGTGGTATGTAATGTGAAGTTTGAATGAAGTTGGAGTTAATGCAAAGCCAAACAAATATTTCATTAACAAAATAGGATAAGTTTGTTTGTCAAAACATCAAACAAAAAGTTATTGCACATTAACATTAACATTACAATCACCAAAACATTAACAGTGTAATCACCAAAACAGTGTATTTGCACTTTAACATTAACAGTGTAATCACAAAAAAATTGACACCTCAACCAGTGTTGGCACTTTAGCACTGCAATCACCAATCAAGTAGCCTTTTTCCCTCCCTTATTTTGACTTTGTGTATCTACATCCACAAAGTCAAAAATACTAATTGTTCCACCCCTATAGTGTGCACTGGAACTCGCACAAATTCACCCCCATGAATATTCTAACTATGGCTAACTCTTTATGTTAACCTAGGGAATCTTTTCTTTTTAGAAAAAAAAATCGCATGCAGTACAGTTAAGGACAACAAAAGTTGTATATTGGACGACAACATCTTGACAGTAAATTAATTAACAAAAAAACAATCAAACAATAAAAAAAAATGCAACTAAATCAAGATCAAGACAACCCAAAAACATCAAATTTACACTTTAATAATCGCGAATCATTAAAAATTTCAAAATGCATAACCCCAACATTTGACATCGAATCCACCGTTATAAAGTTAAAAAAATACTACAAGTTCAATAGAACATAGCACAAGGCACAAGACTATAACAAAAACAAAACAAAAGGTACTTGAAAACATAGCGTAGCCCATTTCTCCACAATGATTCAAATGCTTTGGTCGTAGCATTTTTCCGTCGAACTAACGCCACCAATCTTTCTTCCTAGTCCACGAACACTTGCCATTTGATTTACAAGCAAGACTCAACAATTTTATCGGTTAATTTTTGGAGAATCGGTCTAGGATTAGGGCAGAAAAAGTGTGAACTCAAAATTTGTGGGAGAAAGTGAATTTATTTCCTATTGTGAAAAGGTGAAAATGTTTGACCTCATGCCCTCGTGCCAAACACGTTCAATTTTGGGCAGAACCAGGTCTAAGTTATGTTCACGTGCCAACACGTGATACTTCCTTTAAATTTTTTTGGTGATGTCAACAACGCAAAACGTCCCGTTAATACGGTATCAAAATTGCTTAAGTGGAAAACGTTGGTACCACAATTGCAAAGTGCCCTAAACTATGGTATCAAATATACAATTCCCTCAAAATTTGAGATTCCCGAACCAGCTGGCATGCTTGTCGACCCTATTGGTGAATGCATGTCGACTATTGACACTAACCCGGTATAATCCAATTGAAGAGATGAGTTGGATTTAACGATGTATAATGAGTATTTGCAACGAGGTTGACTATATATCGGATGTTTTCCGTATTTAATATCTTGTGAGACAAAATATTGAGTTTTTAATAGCACCAGTTTTTATATAATGTACGGATTTAACACTATGAAATGATTTTATATGTGGATATGTTGTTGTACGATTTATTCTATGTACCCTATTCATACGTTGTATTTATTTGATTTGCCTCCCTGGTTTGAACTCTTCAATATTATATTTTTTTTGCATTTTAATATTTAGTTTGGCAGTGATATTGTGATATTGGGTGCTTTCTCTGGAAAGCATTTTGATCCATCTTTTTTTAGTTTCCATTTGATGACGTATGGATTGTTGTAATATAGTTTGTATAATTTTTTTAGTTTCATCACGAAATTTATTGCCACGAAATCAATGATAAAAAAATACTCAATGTTGTTCATACAAATATGTAGACGGACTAAAATAAAAAAGAAATGCAATTAATATCTTGTGCCAATCTTCTCGTATGCTAGCGCTCGATTCTTGATGAGTTGAAACACTGCCATGAAAACAAAAATTTGATTATTACTTGAGTGGGAGGAAAAATTAAATGAAATAAACCCTACATTCCTTAAATAAATTCGATTGTTGCGAACATGTAGTTGAAATAACCTTTTCCTAATGCATGTATTCGTCCATACCACCAGTTGGCGAGATGAGTCTTGATGAAGAGAATGTCAAATGAAAAACAGACGAGGAGAGGAAAAATCGATGGTGACATTTGATTTGAGAGTTGTCTTATGTGGGGGCATAACTGTAAATATAATTTAAAATAAATATGATCCATGTTAGTAAACAACTAAAAAGAATAATGTAAATGACATTTTAATCCCAAATGTCATCCATGGTAATAAACAACTAAACAGAATAATCACACAATTTGACCCCAACAACAAAGCCAGCCACCATGTAAATAGATTATTAGTTGGATATATCCTAATTTATTATTATTTTTTAACCATGATTAATCTAATAGGTCATTATTCCCTTCTAGGTGGTAAACACGGTGTAAAAGTACTAATACCACAAAGCAAAAATTCTAAAAGGAAAGAAAAAATAAACAACACAACCCCTATACTTAAGAATAATTACAAAAAACAATGATAAACTCCATTTTACACCATATATTTTTGAAATAGGCTAAACCCCACACTATTTTAATAAATTCAGCGCAATTCCCCTTTCTAACATAAGGAAAAGTGAATGCACTAGAAGTGCATTTTGACATGATTTCGATGTGCTTGGACCCTTTTTTCGGCATTTTTCCATTAAAAGCCCCTTATTGTGTCTATATAAGGAATTTGGTCAAATTGACTTGTTTTAAACTTGTTTTGAATGTTTATTTGTTATTTTTTCCTTCATAAAAAAATAATTAAGTTTTGTTCTTAAATATATTTATTTAAATATCAAAATACCACAATATAAAATTTTTGAAATTTTATAAATTAAAAAAGTATCACAATGCAAATATTAATATACTAAAATTTATTTTTCAAATTTAAATATCTTTATATGAATATAAATATTAATCAATTATATCAATTATATATTACTAACTTATTTAATTTATTATTTAGTTTAAATATATTTATATAAATTATATTATTCATTACAAATAAATTTTAAATTTAAATAAACATTACATGTATTTAAAAATATTAATACTTTCTTTTGATTGTGTTTAATCTAAAAATAAAATAAAATTATTTTTTATTTTTTTTAAACTTACAAATTATTTTTTTTTAATTTCCTTAAATCTGGGCAACAGTGCTCGCCATTGACTTGAACTATCCTAGTCAATGGCCGATTCGCCCATGGCAGACCTGGGTTGCATGGTCGCTCAGAGGAGATCTCTGCGACCGCAGCCAAATTTGGGTGCGACGGCATCATGTTGCTCCCACTACAAAAAAATTAATTTATTGTAGCGGATTTTGGAATGGCCAAATTTAACATTGGAACGGTTTCATAAAGTTGATAGCCGTTTTTGTAACGGTCACCCTTCCGCGCCAAGATAATGAGTTACAAAATTATTGTAACGGCTCACACAAAAGCCATTATAGATTTAACTGGTCTTTGTAACGGTCACCCAAACCGTTACATCTGCTGATCTAAACCAGAAAATAGTTTTGTATCTCTGTTTGGAACGGCTCGCGCGAATTATAAAATGAAAAAGTGGTACGGCTTTTGTTACAAAGAATGTGATAGTAGTGTATCACTATTGGAACGGTTTTTTCATTTGTCTTTGTAACGGTGTCTGTTTGTTTTGTAACGGTTTTTATAATTCTTATTATAATGTGCATGTAACAAATATTGTAACGGTAATTGCTACACTCCCCTGCACATGTTTGTTATTGATTTGTAGCAGTTTTTCAAGCGATTTTTGTATCTCCCATTGGAACGGTGATTTAACCAGTGTGGTATCATTTCTTGTAATTGCTTTACATCCGATTTTTGTAACGGTCTTGCTTGTGTCTGTTGTAACAGTCATTGGAACGTCTTTGTTTGTGTGTTGGTGTATTCCTAGAACACATGCTAAGGCCGTTACAAAAGTTTTATTTCATTTTTTTTTTGTATAAAATATTAATTTATTTTTTGTTTATATTATAATATTATTTTTTATAATTTATTATTTAATTTGTTGAATATAAAAATGTATCGAATTTTGGTAGCAAGAAGAAATAACAATATTAATAACGAAATTAAAATCGTTTTTATAAAATTATTTTTAAAATATAAATACATATTTTGAAAACAAAAAGATAGAAACCACAAACTCGATCCTAATCTAGATTTGGATCGAGCTCCTCGTCTTCTGCCTCATCGTCGTGCTGCGAGGGATCAATTGGATCTTGGGACGGTGGCGCCGGTGGAGGCTCGGACCTGTCATTCGCCAGACATAGGACAATCTCCTCGAGCCTGGTGAGCCGATCATCGAGGTCCGGGCGTTGCTCTTGTGGTGGCTCGGTCGGTGGAGAAGATGACGAGCTCGGCTGCGAAGGTCCAACGATCGTGTGGTGGGCCTCAGAACCGAGTCCGAATACCCAACCCCTCTTCAACCGCCTGCTGCCGCCATCCACATCTGATTCTCGATCTTGGTCATCTGTTGTTGATCACCCCAATGCGAACTACCCTATTCTTGAATAGATGGGGTTTGCTCCTCCTGTGCTGGAGGGGCGGTCACAGCATCAAAGTACTCCTGCACCCTCTACTCGCCGTGACAAGTCCAATTATAATATTTCGGAACAAAGCCACACCTATGTAAGTCAAAATTGACCACATCAGGTGTTTTGAACCTTCCGTTTTTGCACTTCGCACAGGGGCACCTAATCTTATCTCTGTCATATATTGATGCTGGGGCTGAACCCACTCTATGAAAGTTTTAACCATCCTCAAACTGCGGTGTAATACCCGCCCTATTCGGGAGGTTCGTCTCATACATCCATCTTCTCAATTGTCTTAACATGATGACAACTGCATATGCGCAGGCATACATATATATACATTTAGAATCATATATATTTACATATATTGTCAACCTATAAAAATAATTAAATGGCGTTTACTTTAAAAAAAAGGGTTCAAGTTGTTACCTGGTCAGAGCAACTCAATAAATCAAAGGTAACCGAACAATTGTATGTACACTAATTGTGGTCGAGAGAGATTCAGAGTGTATGTGGCTAATCAAGACTAGAAAAAATGAAATAATTTGAAAACATCATGCAACATAATATATAGAAGGATATGTACCGGCGTTTGTAACAACTTTTGTGGCAACAAACTATCCGTTGAAATATTACCGTTGGAATATACCCGTTAGATACATAAACTTTTGCAACGGTTTTTGGAACTGTTATGTTGTCAATATAGGCCATTGCAATTATAACTGTGTTTGTATCAGTCCCTGCTAGTTACCTTACATTTCAACAAACCGCTACAAAATAAACAAACCGTTTAAACGGCCGTCCCAATATTGTAACGCCTTTTTATTTTGTAACGGCTATTGTAACACAAGGTATTACGATGGCGGTCAGCCGTCACAAGATTAAGAAGCAATTCCAAAAGCCGGTACAATGTGTAACTGCTTTATTTTTGTAACGGCTTTACATACACCAATAATTTGTAACGGCCGTTGTAACGGTGTTTCATACGTCTGGAATATAATTTCCTCTCATCCAAGATTGTGATGTTATATAACTTCTTCCATTCCAAGATTGTTACAAAGACCGTTGATATTGGAACGGCTCTCTGGCCGTTACAAAAAATCTGTTTCAAATCCCGCATTTTTTTGTAGTGTCCCTTTTATGCTGGGCAACAGGGTCAACAGGGGTCTTGTTGCGGAGTGTGGCAAGGGAGTTAATTTTATTAAATAAATAAATAAATAAATAATATTTTATAATTATACATCGAATATATAGTGAAAATTAATTAGATCTATGCCCTTAATCTTTTATAAAATTAAGATATAGCAGTTGAAGTTAATTGATTAGATCTTATAATTTTTATACACTCAGAAAAGATCCATGGTCATTAAAGTAAAAAATAATATATGATAAATAAAGACATAATGATCCGTTGATAACAAAAATTAGTCCTTTAGGTGCATTTATAATGAAGGGGCAAATGAGCTACATTTAAGAAAATAAATGAGGTTTTTCACATATTTTTGAAACACATAAGAATTTTTAGCTGAGTTATGAAATATGTAGGATTTTATATAATTTGACAAAAATAAAAAAATAAAAAAAAATTCAACGACCTGACCTTATTAGTAACTTCTATTTCAAAAGTTTAAATGTCGTGTTGCCTTGTTTTATTATTGAAGAAACTTTTGTAGCTATTAGTGTTTTCACTGGATCGGCCCCAATTCTATCCAGAAAAAAAAAACAAATGTAATTCAGCTGATTTGTTATTAAGAAGAAAAGTCTGCAACATCAACGGCTAAGCCCGATAATGAGATGATGAACAGCCTCGATCGTCCTGCCATCGCAAAACAAAATCCTCACCCTTCAGTATCCCACCTAAAAGTCTTCATACTTTGTCATGTTAAAGGGAAACAACGGTGAAAATAAAACCAAAAACTGATTAAATAAATTAATTAAAAAAACGTTGGTGTTCTTCCATTTTTCCTCGTAAAAGAAAAAGAAGAGAACTTCTGAAAAAGGTTTAAAAAAGAAGAAAAAATTAACAGAAAAAGTATGGAAATTATATTCATACATCGCAAGGATAATTCGTAGAAGCATTCTCAAGCCTGCAGAGTTTCCTCGAGACCGCCACTTCGTCGCCGCCCACGGGCTCGTCGCCACTCGAATAACTTTCCTCCGATGGCGGCGGCGGCGGCGACGGCCAGGGTACCACCTGATTCTCCTCCAACTCCTCCTCCTCCGGCGCCTCTTCTTCATCTTCTTCACCGGGTTCATCACGTTTCCTCCGATTAACACATCGTTGGCAGACGGAGACTGTAGGCCCCAGCTTAGAGCCGGAGGCGGACCACCGCGTCGGCGACTGGCAGACGTGGCAGAGCAAATTCCTGGAATGCCGGGCCACCAGGAAGTTCGCGGAGTGCACCTTGGCGTCGCAGTCCCAGCATAAGCTCGCTTGGTCCGACTCGCAGTGCATCCGCGCCACTCCTTTACACAACTCGCACGCCCTCTTCATCTTCCTAACCACCGTACAGCAAAAACAAAAAAGAAAAAGAAAAAAAGAATAACACAAGAAAATAATTTTAAAAAAATAAAATAAAAGAAGGGAAATTTGGTATTCAGAATGAGAGATGAATATGAAGTTGAGGAAAAGGGGATATAAAGAGAAGAATCTGATAAGGAAGAAAGAAAAGAAAAGCTGAGGAAGAAGAAAAGAAAACGGAAGCAAACTTTCTTTATTTCAAGTAGCAGTCAACCACACCAAACAACACCTCTTTTTTTTTGTCATAATATCAAATTGCAACTATCCAATAATTATTGTATTTTTATTTTATTTAATATATATTATGTATATGAATTAGGAAACAATATAATTTTTATAGTAGTGCTATGTATATATTTTAATGAAACTCAAGATGTGGTATGATTTGAAATAGAATTATTGCAACCTCCAAATCCTCCCGTATGAAAATAAAACGCAACAAAAAAAAAATAAAAAAGGAACGGTTTTTTAGATTTTAATTGATTTTAATTATTTTTATTTTATCAAAAGAGTTCAGCTTAAATAAATCTTTAAATACCAAAGAGGTCTTAATTCAGTGATTAAAGATGAGATCTTTTGAATAAATATAATATCAAGGGTTCGATCTCACTAGACATGTATTTATTGTCTTAGTTTTTTCAGCTTTATCATAATTTTTTTATTTTATTGTATGACTCTAAAAAAATTTATTTTATTTGAGTTTGTTGTATTTATCTTTTTTTTAGTAGTATGAACTGCTATTAAAAATTATATTGAGGTATTGATTAATAAAATATTAATATAATTATGTGCATAGAAGAAATACTAAAAAAAATAGTTTAGTAGCTACGAAAAAATTTGATGCTAAAATAAATGTCGAGCAAATTAACAAGTATAATTTTTGTTGCTAATCTACACTATTTAATATATATATTAAACAATTTGTTATTATATTTATTAGCAAGTAAATTTCGTTGTTAAATTTTTAAGCAAGTAAATATTTTATATTAAATAATGTAAATTTTCAATGAGAATTTTATTTGTTAATTAGTTCAACGCGAATATATTTCGTTACTATTGAATAATTTTCTTGTAGTGAAATAAGTTTCTGCGTAAAATAATATTTTTGTATGTTACTTTTTTTTTTAATCTAATAAATTCAAATATACTTTTAATTGTTGTAACAACTCAAATTAATTTTTTAAGTATTGGTGAGTGAAAATTTCAACTCTTTTGCTCTAATGCTTGAAGAACAAAAATAGGAATTATGATCCCAATTCCCAATGTCTTGAGTTGTGGGCAAAGTTGGGAATTCGTGGACACAGGCTCGAAGATATTTTCGGACCTGAGTGAAACGACGCCGTATGAGGGAGAGCGCTAAATGGGGTGACAGGTGTCGGAAGTGGAGGGAGCAACAGAGTGTTTTTCGTTTGTGTGCGGGTGTGTGTGTTTGGGGGGTCACGTGCGGCCTCTGATATGGTAAAGAGGATATCCTGATTGGTTGGTGGTGACGTGGCAGAGGGATGGTTGGGGATGGGCAGATTGTGATTTGCTGACGTGGATGGGGTTGGGTCCAATGAGGGATATGCATCCACGTGATGCCCACCTGCCTGGCCCTGAAGATGATGATGTGGTTTCCCAACTCTATCTGTTTGATTCCATGTATATTTTACTGACGCCTTGGTTGAATTATTTTCCGGATGCTTTGACATGGGAACGTGGTGTTTTGGAATTGAAATTCTTCAAAGTATTCTTGTTCAAGGATTCTCGTAGTGGGTTCATTCCATTGGTCGACCAATGGAAATTAAACCAAATATATATTATATTTTATAAGATTTTTTAAATTAAGTGAATGTTAAATGAAGAATATTTTTAAATAATATTATTTTTTTTCCAATTATAGTGCATTAGAGAAATTTAGTGTTATAAAATTTTAAAAATTTATAATCATAAGAAATATATATAAAGGGGTATCGATCAAATTGATTGATGACGCCATAAGTTGTATTGCATTTTTTAATGCAAATGTGATTAATAATAACATAAATATCAATATGTATGTCCTCAAATATATTTATATGTTTATTTAATTTGTATATATAATGAAGAGAAAATAGCACTTTTGGTCCCATAAGTTAGGCCCTTTTTACTTTGGGTCCCATTCATTATGGGATTGGCTCTTTTGGTCCCGTAACTTACAAAAATATATATTTTTGGTCCTCATCCATTTTTTCGTTTGGTTATTAAGTAATTTTTGCTCGAGGGAAAATTCAATTTTTGTTAGAGAAGAGAGAATTTTCCTTTCCTCACCCAAATTTCCTTTAAAATTGGTTTATTCCCCTAAAAATGGTTATATTCCCCCTCCCCGCCAAGGTGTTGCTAAGTTGAAAAATGCACCAATTTTTCCTCCAACAAAAAATACTTAAGGGCCATGACTTGGGCATGTGTCTAACGAAGTTAAAAAACGAACAAAAAAGTGGATGAGGACTAAAAGTGCGAATTTTTGTAAGTTACAGGACCAAAAATGTCAATCCCATAACGAATGGTACCAAAAGTGAAACATGCCTAACTTATGGGACCAAAAATGTTATTTCCCCTATAATAAATATCACTATTTATGCAATGCTATATAAAGTCATTTACATACTTATACAAATTTACCATATCAAATTTTTACGAAAATTATATATTAAATTGACAAATGAACTTGTTATATGACTCACATCATTCTGAATATGCAATGGATCCTTTTTTTTTAACTACCTTTAAATAACATCTTATATCAATGATTAAATAACAAAATCCTACAATTTGGATCTTGAGTTCATTTGTCATCAATTCTGCATGTAAAGATGACATTCGATTATGATAGAAAAATTATTATGCGGTCAAAATTATACAACTGATTTTCAAAATGTACCTTGGTATACCTGTTTATATTTTATTGATATTCTTATTTTTACAATTTTGTGTATGATATTTATATGTTCTCGATTTATCATAAACTGTTTAATTTGTTGTGCACATAACTTTTGTCAACTAAATTTATATATTTCTAGCATGATCTTATTACTTATAATTTAATATTTTTGTGATGAAATTTTATGGGTGATAAATCATTAAATGATTATAACAATTAATGATATCAAAGTAATTTTGAATAATTTTGATCGGTTTAGATTTTTATAAAAATATTAGAAGAGAAAAATATATATCACTTGAAAATTAAGTTGGGGTTTGCAATATCTTTTAAAGTTATTTTCCAGATATAATGTGAATGAGAGAAGAATATTTTATTTGATAGGCTTTTTTAGGAAATATAAAAAAAATATTTCTTTTTTAATAATATAAATAAAAAATAATAAATATGATTGAAATTAGTTTATGCAAAAAGTTTGTCACCATGCAACGCATGGGCAAAATGCTAGTTATTATAATAATTATTATTATTATTATCTGTAATATGTTGATATCTATTAATATATATATATTGCGCTTTATACACGTGTAGAAATATTTTAATTATGTATTAAAAAAATCAATTTTTACATTTCCAAATTCAAAATTTTAGAATTAATACCTAAAAAATTACATATACATGAACTAAAATATAAAATAAGATAATATAAAAACTAAAAAATCAATCAATAGAAAAATTTTCATACCTACTTGAGTAATTTTCTTTTTTTCTTTTTTGTTTCTTGTGGACTTGAAGATTCTATTAACACAGAAAAATCACATATACATGTACTATCAAAGCAAATTAAGATAATAAAAAAATATTAAAAATCAAGCAGGGGTTCGAATCCATTACCTCTAGGAATATCTATACTATTATAAAGAGAACGGGTTTTATTGACATAAAGTGAAAATTTTTATACCACTACACCAAATTATTATAATACCAAAAATTCCCTTCAACTTCCCAACTCTATTCAATTTTTTTTTTGAGTTGAAAGCGATGAATTTTATTAATTGAAATAAAGCGATTACAATCAGTCCTGTCACTATCAATATTGGACAGAGACAAATACAGCAATCATATTGACAATATCACAAACTAACATCTTGCTATTACAGCAACAAATAAACCTACTATACAGTAGAAACAATATCACAAATAGACCTACTATGCAGTAGAAACAAATCATCCCACGCAGGGGATTCGAACCCATGACCTCTAGGACATGGGGCTTCAGCTTCGCTAACTGAGCTAGGCCTCATTGGCAACTCTATTCAATTAAGTTCCTTTGAAAAATTAATTCCATTCAATTACATGTACTCAAAAATTAAATTTACTCCTATTTTGTTTAAGTTTATTGTTAATTGAAATAAAAATAACATATTAGTATTTGTGTTGCATGTAATTATATATAATCGTCATTGTCAATATAACAAATATTCTAAAAAGTTTCAATTTTTAATTTAATTTGAGTACAATACTGTATTGATAATTAATATATTAGAAAATATTATAAAATTGTTTTTACATGTGAAGTCGTAAGGCAATGATAAATTTTAAGATACTGAATAAGTTATGAGATTCAATAAAACAAAAGTTTTATTAAAAAGGATAACTTATATTTTTGGTCCCATAAGTGGACTTGTTTCCAATTTTAGTCCCACAATATCTACCATTCGCGAATTACGTCCCATAAGTGGATTTTTTTTTCTAATTTGAGGACTCATTGGGGATTTCCATTAATGAAGTTAACGGAAGTTGGATCTCCGTTAAGTGGACCGATTTTGGAGGGAAATTGACCATCTTTCAACCACTTTTGGAGCGAAATTAACTCACTTCTTCTTGTTCTTATAAGAACTCATTTATTTCTTATTTTTTCTATATTTACCAACAAACAAAACATAAAATGACTGCAATTTCTTTACATATAATATCTTTCTATTTTCATTTGTACAAATTAAAATTTTAAGTTGAAAAAAAAAAGAAATACAAATACAAAAAATAGAAATCCTGTACTGAATTTCTGGTGCCATTAATTGAACATCAAAGTTCTATAAATACAATTTATGTTTTAGTAATTGTTGTTCTACTTTTTGTATTTGTATTTCTGTTTTTTTTTTCGACCTAAAAATTTAATTTGTACAAATGAAAATAGAAATATATTATATATAAAGAAATTGCAGCCATTTTAAGTTTTACTTGTTGGTAAATATTGAAAAAATAAGAAATAAATGAGTTCTTATAAGAACAAGAAGAAGTGGGTTAATTTCCCTCCAAACGTGGTTGAAGAATGGTCAATTTCCCTCCAAAATCGGTCCACTTAATGGAGATCCAACTTCCGTTAACTTAATTAACGGAAATCCCCAATGAGTCCTCAAATTGGAAAAAAAAAATCCACTTATGGGACGTAATTCGCGAATGATAGACATTGTGGAACTAAAATTGAAAACAGGTCCACTTATGGGACCAAAAATGTAATTTACCCTATTAAAAATTATGCGCGCAGGTACTACGTGCCACAGTTTCTAGTTTATTATAATAAAAAGAATTCGCAGGGGTTCGAATCCATGACCTTTAGGAATATTTATTATAATGAAAAGAATTCGAAGGGATTCGAACCCATGCCCTTTAAGAATATTTATCATGATAAAAAGATTTCACATGGGGTTCAAACCTATGACCTTTATAAATATTTATTATAATAAAAAGAATTCGTAGGGGTTCGAACCCATGACCTCTAGGAATATATATTATAATAAAAAGAATTCGCAGGGGTTCGAACCTCTGACCTCTAAAAATATTTTGTATAATAAAAAAATTCAAAATTCTAGAAAATTAGAATTTTGGTCAAAATTGAAGGATTTGGTCAAAAGAGCACCTTCAAATATATATATATACTTGCGTGTGACCCGTGCTATGCACAAATTTAATTTAATTCTAATTGAAATTATATTTGATAAGTTTTTTTAAATTAAGTGAATGTCAAATGAAAAATATTTTTACATAAAATTATGTTTTCTTTTTCAGTTATAGTGCATTATACAATTTTGTGTTATAAAAATTATAAAATATTTACAACCGTAACAAATATATAGAAAGGAATAAAATTAACTGATGAAGCTTTAAGTTGTATTGCATTTTTTGAATGCAAAGGTGATTACGAATAACATAAATATCAATATGTATGTCCTCAAATATATTAATAGATGTTTATTTAATTTGTATATATAATGAATATTAAATATATTTATTTTATATATAAAGAATATAAAAAGAAAATACTTATATGTGTCTTAATAATATAAAACTATATATATAATATGAAAAAAATTTAAGAATTTCACTATTTATGGATGATATTTATATTTTTTTGATTTATTCTGAATTATTCAATTTGTTGTGCGCATAACTTTTGTCAACTAAATTTATATATTTCTATGATGATATTTATATTTATAGTTTAATATTTTTGTGATGAAATTTTATGGGTGATAAATCATTAAATTATTCTAACAATTAATGATATCAAAGTAATTTTGAATAATTTTGGTGGATTCAGATTTTTATAAAAATATTAGAAGAGAAAATATATCTCACTTGAAAATAAATTGGCGTTTACAATATCTTTTAAAGTTATTTTTCGGATATAATGTGAATGAGAGAAGAATTTTTTATTTGATAGGTTTTTCTGAAAAAATTAAGAAATATTTTCATAATATAAATTAAAAATAATAAATATGACCAAAATTAATTTTATGCAAAAAGTTTGTCACGGTGGAACGAACATGGAAAATGCTAGTTATTATAATAATAAAAATTACATACAAATTTAATGCATGGTAAAATAATTATTATATTTTAGGTAACTTGTGACAACCGATTTTTAGTTTGATTAAAATAAAATAATTAGCATTATTGAATATTAAATTCCTCTTGGCAAATTATGCTTGTAAAGAAATAGATCTAATTATGAGATTGATAGAAAAATTAGCTAATTAATATGACAATGAAAAAGATCACAAAATCTTTTTAAGTTTTAAAACTAACAACAACAGCTTATTATGAGAAATATTATCTTAATATATATATATATATATATTACTTAATTATAAAAATAATTTAAAAATAATAAAATTACTATTATAATAAAAGGAATTCGCAGGGTTCGAACTCATGACCTTTAGGAATATTTATTATAATAAAAAAAATTCGTAGGGATTCGAATCCATGACCTCTAGGAATAATTATTATAATAAAGAAATTTAACAGGGGTTCGAACCCATTGTGACGCCCACAAATTTTTTATTCATAATTATGGGGTTAATTGGTAATTATTTAAGAAAATTTAGTTAATTAGTAGATATATTATAGATTAAATCGTGATCATATTAAGACTTGAACGGAGTGAATTGGAGCTTTATATAATATTTGGGAGCAAATTATATTAATTAAGAAATTAGAAAGAATGTAATGGGTATTTTGAAAATATTTATTAAAAATTTAAAAAAAAAAAAGGGAAAAAGAGGGGTGGGATAATGATGGGCCGCCCACCCCCCCATCATTTATAAATACACACACAATTCACAAACACACACACAAAACCGAAATCGGCGAAAAACAGGTAAGTAATTATTTTATTTTAATTAGTTTTAATTAATATAATGATATTATTTAATAAGTTCATTTATTAAATGTAGTTTATACTATTTGATTTAGTGTTTAACCGGAGAATTTTATGAATTTGAGTATTTATAATTAATGCCTGGTTAAATATCTCAATTGAATTAGGGGTGTTATAATTAATGGTTTAAACTGCTTAATTTACTAGATTTAATAATTTCTACAATTGATTGGCTTAGTTTAATCGGGTTGAAAATTTTATTTGAGAAATATTATAGAATATATTTGAAAGTGTTATATTTAGTAAAGATAAGTATATTTTGAGATAAATATAATCCAAGAATTGTTATTATGAATGGTAGTTATAATAGGATGAAGGGTTTAATGAAATATTGAGAGATTGGTGAAATATATATATATATAAATACTATTTAATATTTTATTTAGAAATTGATATTCTAGATATTGATTATACGCATTATACCTTATAATAGGACACGGGGATAAAGTAGATGATCGTACGACTTCATATCAGCTAACTAAATATGTATAAGATCGAGGTAAGTAAATAATTAGTGCTGCTTATATATGTTCCTTTTCCCTATTAGTGTTGTGTACGCAAATAATTAGTATTATCTATATATGTTTCAATTCTTGGTGATATTACTTTTATGTGAGCCTATGATTCGTGTTTGACTAATCTATTTTGAATTGTACGAGTGGTTGATGATTACTTTGAAATGATTATGTCGTGAAAGTGAAATGAGGAAGATATGCCATTGGCTGTTTGATACCAGTGTTATGTGCTTGTACGTGAAAAATGTTGCTATGTGGTTTTATGTGGCTAGTTGGCTTACAAGAACGGTGATATGTGGAATCGAGGGAGTGATGGAAATTAAATGTAATTATGATATGAATACCCCTTGATGTTGTTGAATAGCCTATGTGGCAAAATGAAATGAAAAGAGCTATGATGCGATATGAAAGAGCTATGATGCGAAATAAAAGAGCTATGATGCGAAATGAGATTGATGAGCCTGTGTGGCATGTCAAGGGGATTCATGTATATGTGTATAATAAATGTTGAGGTTGAGTTGGTGGAGAAAAGCACTATATCACCTTCTGGCAAGCCAACTAGGTTAATGCGAGTTTGATTGATTGTCTAATCATGAGATGATTACATGGAGTAATGAAATCAAATGTTCTTGATCAAATTGATTATATATTATATACGTTGCTTATTTTGTCTTGTTGAAACTACATTTGAGGTGCGCATATAGTTGGTGCCGATTGTTTACTTATTGAGTTGCAGGCTCATCCGTCTGCTAATATTTTTCAGGTGTAGATTTTGCTGTGCTTATTCACGACAACTAGGTCCACGGTTTGCATTCCAGTCAGGTCGGGCCAGTATGCAGTTTCTCCTTATCATAAATATAAATAAAATTCAGATTTTGGATTAAAAGCGAGAATAACATGTGAACAAATTATAACAGTTCCATTTTGACGTACTAGATATATATATATATATATATATCTGTGATTTTGTGGATGAGATGATAGATATGCTTGTTGTAATGATGAGACTACGTGTAATTATACTCAGTAGGGACTAGATTATATGCATAATTACATATATAATCAGGGTTTACATTAAGTGTGACATTTAGGAAAGATATAGTCGTAGTGCCGTAAGAGGGTGCTACATTTGGTGGTATCAGAGCAGGGATTAGAATCTCTAGGGGTATTTGATATGTGGTATTATACGTAAAATATATATTATGAGTCTAATTATGTATGTGCATTTCATATAGGATGGAAGCGTCAGGTGAAAACGTTGCTGGCCCAACTGAGCCATTAGAGTCTGTACAGGGTCATGATCATGCATCTGCACATCAGGGGTTAGAAGACCAGAATAGAAACGTCCCCCAACCAGAAGTAAATCCTTTTATGCAACAATTTCTAGAGTTTATGCAGAGGATGACTCCACAACCCCAACCCCAACCACAAGATGTAGTCATTGATAAAAACTATGAGATAGTTAGAAGGCAGGGTGCGAAGGTATTTGCTGGTACAACTGATCCTGCAGAAGCAGAAGAATGGTTGAGAAATACGAAAAGAGTTCTAGACCGAATTGAATGCACTTCTGAACAAAAGTTGAGGTATGTGGTGTCTTTATTGGAGAAAGATGCATTGGATTGGTGGGAAACTATTCCAGAGAGTAGGAATCGACCAATCACTTTAACATGGAATGATTTCTTGAGGGAATTTGCTGAGAAATACACTCCACCGGTCTACCGAAACCGTAAGAAAGTTGAATTTCTTGAGTTAAAGCAAAATGATTTGTCTGTCGCTGAGTATGAGCTGCAATTTGTGAGGCTGTCAAAATATGCTCCAGAAGAGGTAAGTACTAATGAATTGAGGCGAGACCGATTTGAAAGAGGTTGAGGCTTGAGATACGAGAGAAGATGCAATTAAACCTCCGAGTTACAGTGCACTTTTGGAAGCAACATTAAGAGCTGAAGAGACATCCATAGAGAGGAATTCCGCTGAATCTAAACGGAAGAAGTGGACGGGTAATCCTAACTTTACAGGTGGGCCAAGCGGTGCAGTTTCTTTTAAGAGTTCTGATTTTCAGAGAGGTGGGTACAGAGGCGGAGGAATGAGTAAAACTAATAGGTCTCCATCAGTGTCGTCAAGTAGAGGCGGGTCTACCTTAGTCGGATTAGGGGAAGACAGGGTCCAATCAGATCATTTAGTGGAAGGTCTATTCCCTCGTGTACGAATTGCGGTAGGAAACATACCGGTGAATGTTGGGGAGTCCAACCAATCGTGTGTTATCGTTGCCACCAACTGGGCCATATTGTCAGGGATTGTCCTACGTGGAGAGTTGACGCCAGTGGATCTCAGATTTCAGGACCCAGTAGTGTGGGGGACAATGTACAACGGGCTGGTACGAGTAGAGGGCGAGGCAGAGGTGGTCGAGGTAGCGGGACTATTTCTACAACATCAACTGGACAGAGTAGTCAATCTCAGCCACAAGCAAGGGTGTATGCCATCACCAAGGAACAAGCTCCTACTGCACCTGAGGTTATTATCGGTTCCTTTTCTATTTGCAATTCTGGTGCGCATGTGTTAATTGATCCAGGATCTACTTGTTCATTTATATCACATAATTTTGCATCACGTGTGCATGCTAGTATTGAATAGTTGGGGCATGATTTATGTGTATCTATGCCTGCTGGTGGGGTTATACTTGTTAACACAGTAGTGAGATCTTGTCCAATAGTAGTGGATAGTATCACACTATATGCAGATTTGGTTGTGATAAACCTTAGGGAGTTTGACGTTATTTTGGGAATGGATTGGTTATCTAGTAATCATGCTTTGGTGGATTGTCAAACAAAAGAGGTGGCCGTAGAAATCAATGGGCAGATGAAGACGGTTATAGTGGGAGAAAGAAAAGTTATACCTAACTGTTTCATTTCTGCTATGACTGCTTTTAATTTAATTAAAGAAGGGTGTGAAACATTTCTAGCTAGTATACGTGATACTACGAAGGTGAGTCCAGGTGTGTTAGATATTCCAGTAGTTAGGGAATTTCCTAATGTTTTTCCCGAAGAATTACCTGGGTTACCACCTCATCGAGAAGTGGATTTTGAAATAGAAACTATTCCTGGGGCAACACCTATTTCGATTGCACCATATAGAATGGCTACACTTGAACTGAAAGAATTAAAGAAGCAATTAGAAGAATTACTCGATAAGGGGTTTATATGACCAAGTATTTCGCCTTGGGGAGCACCAGTCTTATTCGTAAAGAAGAAGGATGGGAGTATGAGATTATGTGTTGATTATAGACAGTTGAATCGAATTACAATTAAGAACAAGTATCCTCTGCCACGGATAGATGATCTACTTGACCAACTGAAGGGTGCAACAGTGTTTTCTAAAATTGATTTGAGATCAGGTTAATGGCAATTGCGGATCGAAGAAGGGTCTATTCCAAAGACAACTTTTTGAACCAGGTATGGTCATTATGAATTTGTTGTTATGCCTTTTGGGTTAACGAATGCCCCTGCTGCTTTCATGTCGTTGATGAACAAAACCTTACAGCCATTCCTTAATCAATTTGTGATTGTGTTTATTGATGATATTCTGATATACTCTAGTAGTCACGAGGAACATGAACAACATTTAAGGACGGTTTTACAAATCTTGAAGGAAAAGCAACTGTATGCTAAATTTAGCAAATGTGAATTTTGGATGGAGGAGATTGCTATCTTAGGGCATGTTGTTTCGAAGCAAGGGGTACAACCTGATCCGACAAAAGTTAAGGCTATTTTAGAGTGGGAGCCACCTAAAAATGCATCGGAAGTTCTCAGTTTTCTAGGATTGGTTGGGTATTATAGAAGATTTGTGAAAGATTTCTCTGTGATTGCGAGACCCCTGACGAATCTGTTAAAGAAGAATGCACCATTCAATTGAAATGACATGTATGATAAGAGTTTTGAAGAGTTAAAGAAAAGACTTACCTCAGCACCTATTCTTGCATTGCCATTTGGGAATGGAGGATATGTGGTGTATACTGATGTTTCACGGCAAGAACTTGGATGTGTCTTGATGCAACATGGAAGAGTTATAGCTTATGCTTCGAGGCAGTTGAGGCCGCATGAGTTGAACTATTCGACCCATGATCTGGAATTGGCAGCGATTGTACATGCATTGAAAATCTGGAGGGATTATCTGTATGGAGAGACGTTTCAGATATTTACAGATCATAAAAGTTTAAAATATATTCCAACGCAGAAAGAGTTGAATTTGAGGCAAAGAAGATGGATCGAGTTATTGAAGGATTATGATTGTACTATTGATTATCACCCCGGAAAGGCAAATGTAGTTGCAGATGCTTTGAGTAGAAAGACGGTGGACCAACTAGCATGTATGATTTGTTATAATGTGGAGTATTTAGCTGCCCTCAGAGCAATGAATGTGAGCTTTAACGTTGGTGATGATCTTTTACTTGTCACTCTTCAAGTGAAGCCCTCCCTTAGGGACAAAGTTAAGAATGCACAGAATACTGATCCGTACTTGCAGAAAATGAAAGCCATGGTACAAGAAGGAAAAAATGATCAGTATGTAATACAGGAAGATGGTATCTTATTAAATGGAAAGCGTATGTGTGTACCGAATGTAGAGGAATTGAGAACGGAGATTATGCACGAGGCGCACTATGCACCGTATGCGATGCATCCTGGCAGTACCAAGATTTATCGAGACCTGAAACCCTACTATTTGTGGCCAACCATGAAGAAAGATGTTGCAGAGTTTGTAGCTAGATGTTTAACTTGTCAGCAAGTTTAAGCAGAACACCAAGCACCAGCCGGTAAGCTTCATCCTCTATCTATACCTGAATGGAAATGGGAAAAGATTACTATGGATTTTGTCATTGGGTTACCACGTACATTCAGGAAACATGATGCTATTTGGGTGATCGTGGATAGATTGACTAAATCGGCTCACCTTTTGGCAGTAAGACAAAATGATTCTTTGGATAAGTTGGCTGAGTTGTACGTTTAGGAAATTGTGAGATTACATGGGGTTCTTACTTCTATAGTCTCCGACAGAGATCCTCGGTTTACGTCTCATTTTTGGGGAAGCTTGCAAAGGGCATTAGGTACAAGCTCGCACTTCAGTGCGGCATTTCATCCTCAGACAGATGGACAATCAGAAAGGACCATTCAGACGTTAGAAGATATGATGAGAGCTTGCGTAATTGAGTTCAGAGGGAACTGGGATGATCATTTACCACTGATAGAATTTGCATATAATAATAGTTTTCATTCTAGTATTGGTATGGCTCCGTATGAAGCTTTGTATGGAAGAAAATGTCGAAGTCCAATATGTTGGGATGTTGAAGGATTGAGACAACTTGAGGGGCCCAAGTTAGTCCAAGAAACAGTGGATAAAGTACAAATAGTTAAAAAGTGTCTGAAGGCAGCACAAGATCGTCAAAAGAGCTATGTAGACAAACATCGCCGGGAGATGGAATATGAGGTGGGAGAGAGAGTTTTTTTGAAGGTATCACCATGGAGGGGAATCTTAAGATTCGGTAAGCAAGGAAAGTTAAGTCCGAGATATATTGGGCCGTATGAAATCAGTGAGTGAGTCGGACCACTAGCTTATCGATTAGCATTACTAGCTGAGTTGTCCCAAATACATGATGTGTTCCATGTGTCCATGTTACGTTGATATCGATTTGATCCTAGTCACATTTTGCGTGAACCAGAGATAGAAATATCTGAGGGATTAACGTACGTAGAAGAACCAATAAAAATTTTGGATCGGAGTATAAAGAAATTGAGGAATAAAGAAATACCTACGGTAAAGGTAAAATGGAGTCATCACTCTCCCAGAGAAGCCACTTGGGAGGTTGAGGAGAATATGAAAGAGAAGTATCCATATTTGTTCCCTGAGCTGGTATATTAATTAAATTTCGGGACGAAATTTTTATTAGGAGGGAGAATTGTGACGCCCACAAATTTTTTATTCATAATTATGGGGTTAATTGGTAATTATTTAAGAAAATTTAGTTAATTAGTAGATATATTATAGATTAAATTGTGATCATATTAAGACTTGAACGGAGTGAATTGGAGCTTTATATAATATTTGGAAGCAAATTATATTAATTAAGAAATTAGAAAGGACGTAATGGGTATTTTGAAAATATTTATTCAAAATTCAAAAAAAAAAAGGGAAAAAGAGGGGTGCGATAATGATGGGCCGCCCACCCCCATCATTTATAAATACACACACAATTCACAAACACACACACAAAACTGAAATCGGCGAAAAACAGGTAACTAATTATTTTATTTTAATTAGTTTTAATTAATATAATGATATTATTTAATTAGTGCATTTATTAAATGTAGTTTATACTATTCGATTTAGTGTTTAACTGGAGAATTTTATGAATTTGAGTATTTATAATTAGTGCCTGGTTAAATGTCTCAATTGAATTAGGGGTGTTATAATTAATGGTTTAAACTGCTTAATTTACTAGATTTAATAATTTCTACAATTGATTGGCTTATTTTAATCGGGTTGAAAATTTTATTTGAGAAATATTATAGAATATATTTGAAAGTGTTATATTTAGTAAAGATAAGTATATTTTGAGATAAATATAATCCAAGAATTGTTATTATGAATGGTAGTTATAATAGGATGAAGGGTTTAATGAAATATTGAGAGATTGGTGAAATATATATATATATATAAATACTATTTAATATTTTATTTAGAAATTGACATTCTAGATATTGATTATACGCATTATACCTTATAATAGGACACGGGGATAAAGTAGATGATCGTACGACTTCATATCAGCTAACTAAATATGTATAAGATCGAGGTAAGTAAATAATTAGTGCTGCTTATATATGTTCCTTTTTCCTATTAGTGTTGTGTACGTAAATAATTAGTATTATCTATATATGTTTCAATTCTTGGTGATATTACTTTTATGTGAGCCTATGATTCGTGTTTGACTAATCTATTTTGAATTGTACAAGTGGTTGATGATTACTTTGAAATGATTATGTCGTGAAAGTGAAATGAGGAAGATATGCAATTGGCTGTTTGATACCAGTGTTATGTGCTTGTACGTGAAAAATGTTGCTATGTGGTTTTATGTGGCTAGTTGGCTTAACAGAACGGTGATATGTGGAATCGAGGGAGTGATGGAAATTAAATGTAATTATGATATGAATACCCCTTGATGTTGTTGAATAGCCTATGTGGCAAAATGAAATGAAAAGAGCTATGATGCGATATGAAAGAGCTATGATGCGATGTGAAAAGAGCTATGATGCGAAATAAAAGAGCTATGATGCGAAATGAGATTGATGAGCCTGTGTGGCATGTCAAGGGGATTCATGTATATGTGTATAATAAATGGTGAGGTTGAGTTGGTGGAGAAAAACACTATATCACCTTCTGGCAAGCCAACTAGGTTAATGCGAGTTTGATTGATTGTCTAATCATGAGATGATTACATGGAGTAATGAAATGAAATGTGCTTGATCAAATTGATTATATATTATATACGTTGCTTATTTTGTCTTGTTGAAACTACATTTGAGGTGCGTATATAGTTGGTGCCAATTGTTTACTTATTGAGTTGCAGGCTCATCCGTCTGCTAATATTTTTCAGGTGTAGATTTTGCTGTGCTTATTCACGACAACTAGGTCCGTTTGCATTTCAGTCAGGTCGGGCCAGTATGCAGTTTTCTCCTTATCATAAATAGAAATAGAATTCAGATTTTGGATTAAAAGCGAGAATAACATGTGAACAAATTATAACAGTTCCATTTTGACGTACTAGATATATATATATATATCTGTGATTTTGTGGATGAGATGATAGATATGCTTGTTGTAATGATTAGGCTACGTGTAATTATACTTAGTAGGGACTAGATTATGTGCATAATTACATATATAATCAGGGTTTACATTAAGTGTGACATTTAGGAAAGATATAGTCGTAGTGCCGTAAGAGGGTGCTACACCCATGACCTCTAGGAATGTTATTTAATAAAAAAAATTCACAAAGATTCGAACCCATGACCTCCAGGAATTTTTATTACAATAAAAAGAATTCGCAGGGGTTCGAACCCATGACCTATAGGAATATTTATTATAATAAAAAGAATTCGCAGGGTTCGAACCCATGACATCTAGGAATATTTATTATAATCAAAAGAATTCGCAGGGGTTCGAACCCATGACCTCTTGGAATATTTATTAACATAATAAGAATTCACAGGGGTTCAAACCCTTGACCTCTAGGAATATTTATTATAATAAAAGGAATACGCAGGGGTTCGAACACATGACCTCTTGGAATATTTATTAACATAAAAAGAATTCGCAGGGTTCGAACTCCTGACCTCTAGGAATATTTATCATAATAAAAAATTCAAAATTCTAGAAAATTAGAATTTTGGTCAAAAATTGAAGGTTTTGGTCAAAGACCGCCTTCAAATATATATATATATATATATATATTAATATGACGATGAAAAAGATCACAAAATCTTTTTAAGTTTTAAAACTAACAACAACAACTTATTATGAGAAACTTATCTTAATATATATATATATATATTACTTAATTATAAAAATAATTTAAAAATAATAAAATTACTATTATAATAAAAGGAATTCGCAGGGTTCGAACTCATGACCTTTAGGAATATTTATTATAATAAAAAGAATTCGTAGGGGTTCGAATCCATGACCTCTAGGAATAATTATTATAATAAAGAAATTTAACAGGGGTTCGAACCCATGATCTCTAGGAATGTTATTTAATAAAAAAAATTCACAGAGATTCGAACCCATGACCTCCAGTAATGTTTATTATAATAAAAAGAATTCGTAGGGTTCAAACCCATGACCTCCAGGAATATTTATTATAATCAAAGGAATTCGCAGGGTTCGAACCCATGACCTTCAGAGGGGTTCGAACCCTTGACCTCTAGGAATATTTATTATAATAAAAGGAATACGCAGGGGTTCGAACACATGACCTCTTGGAATATTTATTAATATAAAAAGAATTCATAGGGGTTCTAACTCCTGACCTCTAGGAATGTTTATTATAATAAAAAGAATTGGCAGGGGTTCGAACCCATGACCCTAAGAATATTTATTATAATAAAAAAATTCTAAATTCTAGAAAATTAGAATTTTGATCAAAATTGAAGGTTTTGGTCAAAGACCGCCTTCAAATATATATATTAATAGATAGTAGCGGCCGCCGCACGCGGTCCCCCGCGCATAATTTTTTAAATACATCCATCACACACGCGATGCGTGAATAAATAAAACTAATAATAACAATATAATATATATTAATCAGTATGTTTAATTACATACTTTGGTCAATTTTAGTATGTATATGATCTACTCTAGGTCAAAGTTTAGTAGATCATTAATCATATATTTGTTAATTGTGTGATCTAAAATGTTATTATGCAAACTAATTAAGTAAATGTTTTACAAAGTTAATTTACAAAAACACATGATGGATGATTGTAATATAGTTATACTATTATTAAAATAAAAAAAAAGGTTGTTTTCTTCTAATAAATGATAGTTATATCATATTTTCACATTTTTTTTAAAAATTTTGCTCTCCAAAACAAAGTGAATTTTAACTTGAAATAAGTATATTTATTAGGATTTTCAAAGATAAATACACTTTTTAATTAACTTAAAATTCAATTTTGTTTTGAAGGCCAAAATTTGAAAGAAGTGGTAAAAGTATGAGATAACCGTCATTTATTAGAAGAAAACAATTTTTCCTTTTATAATAGTACATATATATATATATCATTATAAGACCCTTTAAATTATTATAATTATTTTAACGTGTTAGAAGCACATGATTATACGACAATTTCTGATTTGGAAACTCAATATTCGACATATGTTCGACTTAAAATAAAATGTGTTTTTGAAATTAGATATCACCAAACAGAGTGCATTGATCTCATACCCAAAACTCCAAATTAAATATTTCTGAATGAGACTTCATGTTGTATAAATTGGATAAAGTAAATACAAATTTATATTTATAAATTCACTTACTATTTGATAGAAATGTTAACAATTTAAAAAAGCAAGTCTGCAATATTTAGAAAAATTCAAATATATATGAAACATATTAGTAGTAACATTGAATGGGCAAACTTCAATCTGTATTGAAAGCCACTTACTATTACACAAAATGCTTAGAGTTGATAAACTAATAAATTTCAAATAAAAATAAGATTGTGATAAATAAAATACTTCAAAGTATGTCTTGACAAAAAGTTTGAATTATTTTTCTGATTAAGAAATTGTATATATAGCCCATGAAAATGCATTAAAAATGGTGTTTGATACTATATGGAGAATAATATGCAGCTTTTTCTTTAATGCCATACGATGTTTAAGAGTACCAAAAAAAAAAATAAAATTACTACTACATCTTGATTATTGCTAACTTGATATTTTTAACTTTTGATGCAAAAATGCAAATCAACGGCCTATGAGTCTATATATATGTAGAAGATAGTAGAAATGAAAAAAAAGAAAATAATGAACATATTAATTACGTGTTTTTTATTAAGTCCAAATTGTGGATAAATATATTAGCATAAGTTTGTGAGAGAAATTTTAGACTTTTAATTGGGTTATAATTTGTAGAGGAAAAAAAAAGAAAAAAAAATTGTATGGGAACATGGGTAGTTATGGCAAGAGGGCAGATTAGGTAGTTCAAAAATTTGGTATGAGAACTACCAATATTATGTTGAATTTCTATTTTTGCCTTCCACAAATTATAGATTTCACTTTGTAGAAAGAAATGTGGAAATGAATTATGGAAAAGCAAAGGATAAATTTTGTAAAATGCCTGAAATAACTTCCATTTGTGCACAAAAGATCATTTCCTTTTATAATTAGTACTACCGTGTGACCCGTGCTATGCACGGGTTTAATTTAATTTTAGTTAAAATTATATTTTATAAGATTATTTAAATTAAATGAATGTCAAATGAAGAATATTTTTAAATAAAATTATCTTTTCTTTTTCAATTATAGTGCATTGTAGCAATTTTGAAAAAATTGTAAAATATTTACAATCATAACAAATATATACAAAGGGATATCTATCAAAAATTGACTGATGACGCCATAAGTTGTATTGCATGCTTTCAATGCAAAGGTGATTACTAATAACATAAATATCAATATGTATGTCCTCAAATATATTTATATGTTTATTTAATTTGTATATATAATGAAATATATTTATATTATATATAATGATTATCAATAGAAAATACTTATATGTGTCTTATTAATATAAAGCTATATATCTAACATGAAAATAATTTAAGAATTTCGGTATTTATGGATGACATTTATATTTTCTTGATTTATCCTTAATTATTTAATTTGTTGTGCCCGTAACTTTTGTCAACTAAATTTATATATTTCTATGACGATCTTTATATTTATAATTTAATATTTTTGTGATGAAATTTTATGAGTGACAAATCATTAAATTATTATAACAATTAATGATACCAAAGTAATTTTGAATAATTTTGACGAGTTCAGATTTTTATAAAAATATTAGAAGAGAAAAATATATCTCACTTGAAAATCAATTGGCGTTTATAAAGTTGTTTTTTCGGATATAATGTGAATGAGAGAAGACTTTTTTATTTGATAGGTTTTTTCAAAAAAAAAATTAAGAAATATTTCTTTTCTCATAATATAAATTAAAAATAATAAATATGACTGAAATTAGTTTTATGCAAAAAGTTTGTCACTGTGAAACAAACGGGGCAAATGCTAGTTAATATAATAATAAACATTACATACAAATTAAATGTATGGTATAATTATTATATTTTAGGTAACTTATGAAAATCTATTTTTGATTTAATTAAAATAAAATAATTAGCATTATTGAATATTAAATTCTTCTTGTTGGCAAATTATGCTTGTAAAGAAATAGATCTAATTATGAGATTGATAGAAAATTAGCTAATTAATATGATAATGAAAAGATCACAAAAGATTTTTAAGTTTTAAAACTAACAACAACAGCTTATTATGAGAAACTTATCTTACTATATATATATATATATTACTTAATTTTAATAATTTAAAAATAATAAAATTGCTATTATAATAAAAGAAATTTGCGGGGTTTGAAACCATGACCTTTAGGAATATTTATTATAATAAAAAGAATTCGCAGGGGTTCGAACCCATGACCTTTAGGAATATTTATTATAATAAAGAAATTTCATAGGGGTTCAAACCCATGATCTTTAGGAATATTTATTATAATAAAGAAATTTCACAGGGGTTCGAACCCATGGCCTCTAGAAATGTTTATTATAATAAAAAGAATTTGCAGGGGTTTGAACTTATGACCTCCAGGAATGTTTATTATAATAAAAAGAATTTGCAGGTGTTCGAACACATGATCTGTATGAATATTTATTAACATAAAAAGAATTTGTAGAGATTTGAACCCATGACCTCTAGAAATATTTATTATAATAAAAGAAATTCGCAGGGGTTCGAAAACATGACCTCTTGGAATATTTATTAACATAAAAAAATTGAGGGGATAAAAGAAAAAAACTAGTGATGAGAAAGGTCAGAATATTAATTATGAAATATTATGTTAATTTATAATGATAAACATATATGTATACACATATTAATTGAAAAAATTGTCTGATTATCATATCTTTAAACACAAAATACAAATAAATAAAGGAATACAAAATACAAAATCAAAAGAAAGTGTTGTGCATCTTTTAAATTGAAGCAAAACCACAAAAGAAAAAATTGAAAATAATAATTAAGATATATAAGGAATTGAATGAATCTCTGTATTTATTAATAATTTAATGAGTATCTACAAATTTTTTAATTAAATTAAAATATATAAAAGAGGAAAACAAAATTCAAACAACCATGTGTAGATTTTTTCAGAAAAAGAGTTTGAAGTATACGCGAAATATAAAAGATTTACAAATGATATGATCATATATTTTATAGAATCATATTAGCTAGATAGTTTGAGAAGCCAATTACATAAAAATTAAAATAAGGTGTTTCTTTTTATCATGTAAAACATCATTAGAAGAAAAATAAAAAAATAAAATAAAAAAAGAACAATAAAATTTAATGGATGAAATTATAATATATAAAAAGAATTGATGTATAAAACGATACGAAAAGCTAAATATAAATATAAATAAAACTTAAATACCAAATTAAGTAAAATTATACAAATAAATCTTAAAAAAATATGTAGCTATTAACAGTAAATAAATTTTTTGCTTCCTGTAGAAAAATAAAATTTAATGGATGTATAGAATATATATATATATAAGAACTGGTGTATAAAAAGATAAAAAGGGCTAAGTGTTTAAACAGAAAAAAAAAATGCAAATAAAGTGGAATCATACAAAAGGAAAAATTAAGGACATTATGCAAATCGAAACAATGAAACTATGCAAATAAATCGAAACAATGAAACTATGCAAATAAAACTTAAATAAGTGAACACAATCAAATCACAGATGTAAAAGATAATATAAATTTCCAAAAAATAATAAAAAATAAAAAAATTACTCAAAACTAATATGAAAGTAAAATTAGAGCACATGATAATAGACAATTGAGGTATTTAAAACTTTTATTGCCAAAAAGAAACTTTGACAAATGAAAAATTTGTGTGAGTGTAAACTGTAATGAAATAAACAATTAGTCAAAATAATAAATTTATGGGATACATTACTCCAAAATTTAAACACATCCAAAGAACATTAAAAGAGAAAAAAATAACATATAAAAAAGATGAAGCCGAATAATAAAAAAAAAAAAGACAAAACGTCATGATCATATGCAAAATCAATTTGTTACTATATTTCAAGAAAAATAATATTAGTTACGTAGCTGATCAATATGCATCTTGAAAGAAAACATCCATCATGCATTCAAAGGGGTTGAGCTTGAGCACATCAAAAAATAATTAGTAGTGCATAATGGATTCACCTTTTTTGTTATTTTAAAAGTTTAACTGATATTTATATTTATATTTGATGTGATTTTTTAAAAGTTTAACTGATATTTATATTTACATATGAAATTTACCTTTTTTTTTTAAATTTTTTTTTCTCATTTCATGATAACTTACTCCGTATTTTTCTTTCTTATTCAAATTGATGAAATGATAATGAGAATTTAAAAATATTTTATCTTATCATCCATTTTTCTTTCTTTTTTGTTTTGTTCTTGCACTTATCTTTCTTATAACTTATTAGAAGTAGGTTTCTATTCTTGCTTTATATATATTTTTCTTTTTACAATGTAAGATCATTTTAGATTTATTTACTTTAGTATAGATTTTGATGGAAGATAAATTATAACAAAAAATACATTTAACTAATTTTTATTTTTTATATTTTTCTTAGAGTTGGATATTTGTAAAAAGAAAAAAAAAAACAGTGATCTATATATTCCATAGAATGTCATAATTATTTGAAATAATCCTCATAAAATACAAATTTTGGTTAATAAGATATATTTTATGTATAGAAAAATATAAAATAGATTAAAAATTCAAACTTACTATAGTTTACCTATTAAAAATGAAAAAGTTATATTTTATGAAAAAGACTCCTTTATTAAGAAATATATTATAAAAAAATATTTAATATTTAAAAAAATAATTATATAACCGTGCGTAGCTCGAGTTGTATGCTAGTATAAAAATAAGATAATCATGATAAAAGTAAATATTAGTTAGCTGTAGCATATGAGTGTAAAGACAAATACATATTAAAATTTAACATACATAAACATATGAGTAAGGGATAGAATTCATTAACTGCATAACTTCAAAGATTATGGAATAAAAAACAAATAAAACAATATTATGAAAACTGTAAGACATCAGTTCATACATAGAAAAAAACAACGAAAAGAAGTATACAAAGTATTAAGTTTGGAATCGTTTAATGGAGAACCAAAAATTGATAATATTGAGCCTATTTAATAACTGAAGAGATGCATAATATACTTTGTTCTATTTAAATACAAATATGATGGAGATCACTATCTATAAGTAATCAAAATTTTTGGTTTGGATACACACAAATAATTTATCTTTTAATATTTTGATTTGGTTGGGATAGTTTAAGTATTAATAAATAAAAATTAATCATAAAAATAACTCAGTTAGTATAAAATTATTTAAGATAAAATACAAATTAAATTAGTATTTTAACCTTGGACATAAATTCTCAGATAAATACAAATAAATATTTAATATATTTAAAATAGATGATAATTCAAATAAATAAGTTTTTTCTTGTCAATTAAAAAAATCAATTATAATCTTGGAGATAAAATTTTAGATAAATACAAAATAAATATCTACTATATTTAAAATAGGTGATGTTTCTAACCTGTGTTATCTTGAAAATTTATTCAATTATAATATTGAAAACAAGATTTTAGATAAATACAAAATAAATATTTAAGATATTTAAATACATAATATTTCTAACCAATAAGATTTTTTTTAGAATAAAAAAAATTAATTAATCCTAGAGATAAGATTTTGATAAATACAAAGTAAATATTTAATATAGATAATTGGATAATATTTCTAACCAATAAATTTTTTTCTTAGTAATTAAAAACTCAAAATTCTAGGAATTAAGAATTGAGTCAAAAGTAGCTTAATTTTGGTCAAACTTCATTTTGCTATATATATATAGATATATATTACTACGAACTGTAAATGTCGAGAAAGGTTGCTATAGTATAATTTTTTGGTCCAATGCTTTATTCTTTTTTTTTTTTGGGCGTGCACATGAAACAATAACGTTTTGGGTTCGCGGTTTGAAATGTGGTTGTTTTGGTTGTTTTGCCGATTGGTGCATCCCCATGCACATTAAACGCAAATGCCCTGAACATCATAACCATGAACAACAATTTTTTTCTATTAAGTTTTCAAGAGTATTGTTCTTATAATTTAGTGTTCCGTATGTTGGTGTTTGATGTTCGTTCCTTTGGTGTACTGTGGTTCAGTTGTGTAATGCGAAGCAATAATGACATACACATTTTACAATGTTTTAATTTTTTTTTGTTTATTTGTTTGTTCTATCATTTTGTGGTATCGAATTATGTATTTCCGGTATGTTGTAAAAGAGGAAAACGGCGAAGGTTTTACTGTGTTGCTCGGCTGACTATCGTGTGTTATTTGTTGTGTTGTTCTATATGGCTGAAGTAGATATTTCGTTGAAGGTTATTGCTATAGTACAACATAGATACCGTGATATCAAATGACCATTTTCTTGAATGTAGGTTTTCAACAAATATTCGTGTCTTTGGTGTATGGGAGTTTCAGTTGTGTGATGCAAAGCGAGAATGTGGTATTCATTCATAACCGGCAATGTGATATTTTTAACATGTGTTTAATTAGATTGAGTACATGATTTGGAAGTATTTGAATTTCCATTAAATTGTAGAGTGTTTCCATGTTTAATTAAAATTGTTGTAGAATGTCCTAAATTAGAATTTTAATTAAATAAATTTTCAGAAAATTATTTTATAGGAATTATGATTTAATTTGAGTATATGATACTTGTATAATTAAAATCTTTATTTGGAATGTCCAAATTATTTTGATTCTAGTTTTGAAATTAAAAATTGATTTTAATCCTAGAATCACAATATGATGCCCATTATTAATTTCATTTGGATGTGATGGAACAACATGTGTTTTTTTGCATAGAATAAATGTATACGATATTAGATATTCAATATAGATATGATATGCACTATAATCAATATTTGATATTAACTGACATATATGATATATGGATGATTATTTATGTGATAAGTGATTATCAAAGGATGATCATAAGTCCAAGCCCATACGTGGTTGATTTATTTTCTTGGTTTTATGATGTTTGTGCTTCTCTTTGTTTTAACACTCTCTCTTATTTTTGCCTTGAAACAATAAGACTTGTTATCTCCCTCCTTACATCCCCCAACTACTGAAGAGTTTCTTTATTTGTAACATGTAATGAGTGTAGCATAGAAGTGAGGTATTTTATTTGTAAATTGCACCTTGATGGAGATGTAGGCCCAGACGTTTATGGAGATGAAGCACACGAGGGAGAGCTCAACAAAGAGAATTCAAGGTCAATGAGTGTATGGGATTAATCCTTGTAATAGTGTAGGCCCATTTTATAGTTCCACCTTAGATGACCAATGATCCACTGTGGGTCCAGCGGATCTCAAAGGCTGGGCTTGTGATTATCCGCATGTTCGTTCTAGGTTTATTTGCATATTATGCATGATGTTTATTGTTGCTTACACTTATATATATGTTTAGGAACAATAAGCATGCAAAATACTAAATATGATGAGATCTCGATGTCAAATAAACTCACTTGGAAGATACAAGTAAATATTAGGCCATATCGGATTAATCAAAAGAGTTTGATTATCTAATCCTTTCACCCATAGTGATGTAGTATGAGATGTTACCACCTTCCATACGTGGTTTCACGAGTCATGGCACGTTCAGGAGTAGCGGAAAGCTATACTATCACTATGAACGAGTGGACCATTCCACTATTTACTTGTCTCATGAGTCGTGGGGGGCGACCATAGACATAGTCCAGTTGCTTGACGATTTGGGCTTAATGTGGAGTATCATGATTCACTCGAAGTCATTGAGATCACATGAAAAGCGAGACAAATTCTTGGAGTTCTCATGGAGATGAGAATGATAAGGTGTTACCTCCCACAAATTAATTTTCATGCGAATCGTAAAAGTAGTATATGGAGAATTACTATCGTGGGCCTAAATCCCACTACAAAATGGTTTCCGGAAAGCCCACTTGAGAGTTGGTGGGATTTTAAAAAAATAGTGGGAGTAATTTATGAAGAAAGACCTTGTCATAAATTTCGAATCTCACATTTAGGAAGTATGCTAATTTTCTGCTTTCCTTATTTTTGATGTAGATCAAAACAATGTCCAAGAATCCACTTTTTGTAATACTTGAGACTAATAAACTCGTTGGAACAAACTTCAATTATTTGCTTTAAGATCTGAAAATTGTTTTGGATTCTGACAACCGGACTTATGTATTGGATAAGTCCCCTCTTCCACTCTACCCGAAGGTTCATCCAACAAAGAACGTGAGACATCCGACCGTTGGCATGCTAATGACTGCCAGGCTCGTTTTCTGATCATGGCTTCGGTGATTAACAAAATCCAGAATCAACGTGATAAACTGGATCATGCCCCCTCAATCTTGTTCCATTAACAAGAGTTGTATAAAGTCCTTGATAGGCATATAAGATATGCCACAACTAAGGCGTTCATTGGCATGAAGATGGATGTAAAAGGAACGTGTATGATCCGGGAAATTAAAGAGAGCAGTGAAAGCGGTAAATAAATCAAATTTAAAATATATTGAGGAGGTGTTCCCCTTGATTTTTCTGGGTGTTTGGTACTTGAAACGTAATAAAATAAGAACATACATATAAGGTTTACATAGCTATGGCTAAAAACCAAAAATGATATGCAATAATCGCAAATCGAACTATACCTTCTAATTTCCTTTGAGAAAAATCGGCTACTTTCATTGTTTCTGCTCCAGATCTTCGTTCACGCAATGATCAATGTAGATCCTCTATACATTCGTCCACACCACATGCCAAAAGATAGATCACCTTTCCACTGCTAGATAGATCAAGATCTTGCAACGAAAATAATTTTCGTTGGAAGAAACTAATCCGAATTCTACTATTAGATTAGTGAAGCGGATTATCTATGCCCTCTCTTTAAACTAGTTCAAGAAGAACACAAAGGAGAGTATGTGTTGGGAGAGAAAAAATCGTGAGGCTTGTGAGAGAGAGATGGTCGAGAATTATAATATGTGTTGTGGAAAAGGTAGGTGTATTTAGTTAATATCATTCACTTTCCATGTGTATCACAAAGATACCTCTTTCCATAATTATGAGATACACCTAGAGCATCATATCACAAGTGTTGAACGAGTGGAGCTCTCTAAGAGGCTCCACTCAGCCGACTCTCTCTTCCACAAGGAGGAGCCTCAGCTCCTCCTTGACAGAGTGAAGGAGAAGTCGGCTAGGGCTTAGGTTAGATGGGCCGGTTTTGGTTTAATTTAACCATTAAATTAATCCAAATCTAATTAAGGTTCAATAAGCAATTTAAATTAATCCTATTAATTTAAGACAAGCTCATTGGTATATTTAATCCAATTAGATAAAATCCAACTCCATTAATTAGTTAATCCAATTAACTAATTAAATCAAGTTCAATTGAATAAATCCAATTAACTTAATTGTGTTGGGCCCAAATTTAATTAATTCAATTAATTAAATATTGGGTTATCTGTCAAATAAATTCTCCCATTAAATGATCCAATCGTGTATTCTCGAATAACTAATTTAAACTATTTAAATTTATTCGTTTCTTCTAAAATGAATTTTAAATTAATTCTATTACTTCCATAGTGATTTGTGTGACACTTTTTAGGTTCACCCTCAACTAGCTAGACTTGGGCTTCTGTCTAACACAATTACATAATTGAATCTAATTTAATTAGTTTCATTGGATTAACCATTCATCTAGAAATGCCCGTTACCATGGGTGGTCGTCTAGCAACAGTTTATGTCACTAGAGACTAGGTGAATGTTAGCGTGGACAGGACACTTAGGCTCCGAGTACCATACATATACAGTCCTTCCATCAGTCGTCTCTTAGTCTAAGTTTAGGACATGGAATTGGACGTTGGTTCCCACCCTAGACTAGACAACTATGCTTATTAATGTAGACGCCGTTACTTTGTTGATCGGCATAGGAAACCATTTTCTATTCAATTAATAAAGGTTCCAATAGACTTAAGGAGCTTCAAACTCATCTCAAATTGCATAGAATATCTAAATGTCATTTCATGATAGCCGATGGATTTTATCCTATTGAAGGAAAGCGGATAGGTCGGGGAACGTGGCGGAAGCGCGGTGGAGATAAAAACGTGCGAAATAAAAGGAATTTAAATCGCGTTCGAGGGGTGTACCCTTGAATGTTCCTGGGCTATCGGTGTATAAACGCATAATTAAACATATAAAATAAACAAGCGTTCGTGGCTATAGAATAAAGAAGAAACCGAGAGCATAAATGTAAATCGGAATACCTTTCTCGATTTTGTATTTTGATCGGCTACACGCGCGGATTCCTCCCGACGTTCATCCACGCGAGGTCCCAAGTAGAGACCCTCTAAAGTCGTCCACACAACACCGGGAGAGATCTCGTTTTTCTTGCTAGAGAAAAATGGATCTAGAGGATGAAATCGAAGAAGGGATTACACTATCAAATTAGTTTTCCTTCTTGATCTTACTTTGTTTTTCAATTGATCCTAGATCAATGAAGCAACAAAGAGAATTTAGACAGTAGAGAGAAAGAGGGTAGAGAGTGTTCATCTTTTCCTTCGAAAAAGATGAATAATGAAAAATTCATCATACATAGGTGTTAGTATATGTACTCGTATATATACATAATTAATGTGATTATTGGAATGTGTCCAGGTTCATCCAAGGATGTCTAGATACATCCCAATCAATCACCATCAATTCTTTAATGAAGCCTACCATCTTTTAAGGTATGATCAAATCATACCAAAAGGGGAGAGCTTGATTCGAGTTGATTTGTCTCTTACCAAAAGAGACAAGTCAACTAACACCTAGCATCTAGCATGACCAATTTTTACTCCTTCCAAGGTGGCAATTTTCAGCATGCTTATTTAGGAAAGAAGTCCAACTTCTTCCTATTCCATAAATGGAATTAACACACATCTCGGGTCAAAATTTAACGGACCGGGTTCTACCGTAATCCAATTACGAGGAACCCATAATTAAATCCAATTTAATTTAATGTCAACTTAAATAATTTCCATTGATCTTTTAATCCAATTAAAAGATCCAACATCTCAACTTTTCATATTAATCGATAAATCCTATTTACCGATTAAACGAGAGCCTGATACAATATCGGCCCGTCCATCCAATGGACAATCCCTTAAGTAATCCAATTATTTATCATCCTCTGAAATTGACTTCAAGTCAATTCCTTCACCTCCTCGGTGATTTGTGTGTGACCCTCTAGGTTCACCCTTAGCTAGACTTGGGCTCGTGTCTAACAGGAGCCCGTCACCATGGGTGGCTGTCTAGCAACGGTCCATGGCACTAGATACTAGGTGAATGTTGACGTGAACATTTAGGCGCCGATTTCGTAGGGGTACGGTCCTACTGTTGACCATCTCCCGGCCTTAGTCTAGGGTATGGAATTGGCCGTCGGTTCTCATCCTTGACTAGGCAACTATGCTTCATACCCGAGATGCGTTTACTCTATCGATCGACATAGGAAACCCTTCCTACGCAATCAATTGCTATGGTCATAGACTTTTAGAGTCTAAACCATCTCAGAGCGCATAGGAGACATCACCGTCGTATACTGACAGGGGACAGATCCTATCTTGGAACCCACCGTCCTCGCTACATACTCAAACTACACTGGACAAGGCATATAATGACCATTGTATAGAATGATCACCTCTCACCAGATCCAAGATACAGTCTTCATATGCACATGACTGCCATGATTCCTCAAGTTCGAGGACTAATCCCGTACTATCGGAATCGGGAATTTCAGTTATACCGACCAAGCCTCCAAGGCTTCCATATGACGATTCCTGCGAGTCACTTCCCTCAGTCGACCACCCTGTCAACTAACCCACTAAAATTGCATAGACGACCTTCGTCTGTGGCCGATGAAACTCGGCACTCACCCAATGAATGCAATTCTTAGTGCAAGTCTAATAGGACACTCGATGCCCAGTCTTGAGGTCCTTGACTTGGAATGTTTCAGACCAACCCTCAAAAGTTGGTTTCATAGCCGCCATCCGATGCACAACCCAACTGCGTGGGTTATCCACTTGGTCTGTGGGCATTTGTTGTGACGTTGAAACGCCGTTCAACATTAGTAGTAATCACAACAAACACAGTGTCAATGATGAATACTTACTCTATTCATCAGGATAATATTGTATTAATAAAGATTTACGAATAGTTCCCTAAACCACCAATCCAATTGGCTTTCTGGTCACCTATTCTAACACCTATAACCAACCATCCTCACTACATGTTCTGATTGAACCGAAAAAGACTTATAATAACCATATGAAAGATACTGTTATCTTTTTCCAAACTCAAGATGCAGCCATTGCATGCATGCGACCGCCATGGTTCCTCAAGTTGAGGACTAAATCTCGTACTATCGGATCCAAGGAGTACCAGTCATACCGATCAAGTTTCAAAGGCTTCCATATGACGACCCCTTGCGAGTTAGTTTAGTAAACTTGGCTACCTAGTCAACCAAGCACTAGTTGCATAGACATCCAATGTTCATCGCCGGTGAAATGTGTCACTCATCCAATGAATGCAACACTTAGTGAAAGTCTTGATTGGACTCTCGATGCCCAGTGTCAAGGTCCTTAACTTGGAACATTTCAAACCCAATTCTCAGAAATTGGTCTCGTAGCTGCTATCCAATGCACTACATAGATTGTTCGATTAGTTTGTGGGCATTGTTGTTATATTAACTCAGTAAAAAATAATATGCATAGCAATAACATCAAATACGATGCCAATGAATTCTCACTATATTCATACAATTCAATATTACATCAGGAAAGAAATTGTTGAAATAAATTACAAAAATGACAATCTAATTGGTTTTCTGGTAACCTATTCTAACAGGCTGAAGGGTCATCCGTTCGCGAGCACTGCGTCAAGATGCTCAGTCTCGTAGAGAAGCTAAAAGAATTGAAGGCACACATGAACGATGACATATATGTTGATGTGTTCCTTCAGTCTCTTCTTCCCTCATTTGATCCAGTTAACTTCAACCAAATAGGCTTATGAAGACCATTCCAAAACTGATCAACATGTTGAGGCAATATGAGGTGACAGTTAAGAAACCAATACTTTGTGATAAGGGAGTTGTCAACTTCCAAGTCCAAATGTAAGAAGGCTTGTTGTTGGATAACGAAGGAGAAGGGCAAGGCCCCATCATACAATAAAAGAAGCCAAAGCTAAGACCAAAGGTAAATGTAAGTGGAAGAAGGTTGAGAAAGGCCACAAGGCAAAAGATGAATGTCACTACTTCCATGAAAAAGGACACGTGAAAGAGAAACTGCAAGAAGTTTCTTGCATCTGAGCAAGGTATTTTGGTGATTAAATTTAACATGGTAGTTAAGACCACTTCTTGGGTACTGGATACCGGTTGTGGAGCTCACATCTATAATGATCTGCAGGTGATGGTAAAAAGTAGAAAACTGAGTGACAGGGATGTCATCCTGCAACTTGGTGACGGCAAGCAGCTTGCTGCTGAAATTGTAGGAACAATTCACTTAGTCGTTGGTCCTAATGTTAGGATAGCTTTAAATAATTGCTACTATGTACCTAGCATGATTACGAATATTGTATCCATCCCCGCTCTTGATGAAGAAGGATACAAATTCTTGATAAATAAAAATTGTTTTTATTGAATGAGGAATTGGTCTACATCGTGCAAGGTAAATTAGTCAACACTAAAGAAAAATGAAAATCCAAGAAAACGCAGAGATTTGGCACACTAGGATAGGTCATATATCCCAGGATAGAATTAAAGGTTGGTGGATTCAAAGAGTCTAGGAATAGATGATTTGGACAACCTACCAACCTCTGAGTCTTGTCTGCAAGGGAAAATGATTAAGAAGCCCTTTGTAGGACAAAACAGTCTTGCTAGAGGTTTGTTGGATTTATCTATTTAGATGTCTGTGGGCCACTAAATACTCAATCCAAAGATAGGCTTAGCTATTTCATAATCTTTACCAATGATCAGTCATGTTACGATTATGTTTACTTAATGGTGTACAAGTCTGAAGCATTTGAAAAGTTCAAGCAGTTCAGACTTGAAGTAGAGAACCAAATTGGTTAGAAAATTAAAAAGAAAGATTAGATTGTTGCGAGCAGAACGCCTCGATCAGATCGAGGGAGCGAGTATTTAAGTGGCGAGTTATTGGACTACCTAAAGGGAATGAGGTTATCTCAGTGGACCCCTTCATGTACGCCACAGCTGAACGACGTCTCTAAGAGGAGGAACCAAAACTTGTTGGACAGGGTTCAATGTATGTGAGCTTCACTGAACTACCTTTGTCTTTCTGGGTGTACGCTCTTGAGATAGAAGCCAAGTTATTGAATATGTCCGTCTAAGACCGTGACCCGGACTTCATATAAGATATGGCATGTGAAGCCCGTTTCCTATAAATACTTTAGGGTACGGGGAAGTCCTGCATAAATCAAGAGGCTGGTGGGACACAAGTTGGATTCTAGATCTAACTTGTGTAGGTTCATTGGGTTCTAAAGGAAACTGTTGGATATTATTTCTATGATCCCTTGGAACAAAAGGTGTTTGTTTCGAGAAACGTAGTGTTCCTGTAAAAGGATTTTCCAACGAATACTCAACATGAGAGTTGCCACTTGAAGAGTCAAACGAAGCAACACCTTAGGCATATATGACATCATCATTAGCCTCTAAGGTTCTCACTAACGATACATCAACTCTCCAAAGGTCAACCAGAGTATCTCAGCAGCCCGAGAGATACGAAATACTCGTTTTGACCAATCAGTTAGATAGTGATTTAAAGATGTTTGGGGAGGCGATGTTAGACATCGGTTCAAGAAAATAGCTTGATTCCTAAGATCCAAAATGGATTCCATGCATTCTAACAAGGTATGAATCTTGGTAGACCCTCTGTAACGTCCAAAATTTTAATTACTTAATTGTGAAATTAATTAGTAAGTATTTAAGAAATTTAGTTAATCAGTAAATAAATTATAGTTTCAAAGTTTGAATTAATTATTAAAACTGGAAGGGGGTAAATTAGAGCTTTATAAAATATTTGGAGAAAATTATATAAATTAATAAATTAGGGGATGTAATTGATATTATAAAAATATTTAATAACTTCAAAAAAAAAAAAAAAAAACCATGATAATGATGGGTAGGGTTCACGAGAGCAAGCACTCGTCATTTTTAATCAATCAAACACAAGCCGACCCTCCCCCCCCCCCCCCCCCACACACACACAAACACACACTTTCTCTCACTCTTGGAAAGCATAAACAGGTAAGGATAGAATTTGATTTAATTGTTAATCATTTTTATAACCATATTATTTGATTAGGGCATTTAATAAATGTAATTTATACTATAAAATTTGATGTTTAATCGAAAAATTTTATGAGTTTGATTATTTATAAATTAGTAAGTTGTTAAATATATCAAGTGAATTAGAGATGTTATAGTTAATGAATGAAATTACTTAATTTATTACATTTAATTAATGTTATAATTGATTTGTTCAATTTAATCGGATTGATTAACTGAATATTTAATTATATGGATAGTTATTTAATTAGTTGCTATAATAGTGAGAAATTGATGACAAATGGATAGGATATTAAAAAATTATATTTGATAAATATTAAAAAGTTATATCTGAAAATATTATATTTGTTAAAAAGGAATACAAGAGTTTTAAGATAATTTAATTCATGGATATTATTAAGAATGACAGCTATAAGAAGATGGAGGGTTTAGTGAAATAGATTCTTATGAGTTAATTGAGAAACTATGTATATATATATATATATATTTTAGGGTGATTAGATTGTGTAGTTATTTAGAAGAAATGGAACGAAGATCTAAATTTTGAAATAATTAGAAACTTCACGTCTCTCCTTTCTTTATATTTATAAATGCGAAGGTTGAGAATCAATTACAAAATGTTGATGACATATGTCATTTTGTGATATTTACATAATATATCGAATAAAATATAGTTTATTTTATTATGTTAAATGTGAATTTCTTATAAGATGGAATGTAATTAGGGAAGGGGTGTCACATTGGGTGGTATCAGAGCAAGGATTAGATTCTTTAGGGATATTTGATGAGAGTAGCATTATTGAATTTACAAAACCTATACTATCTAAGTGCACAAGTGGATTTCATATTGTATGAAAATTAGGTGAACACGCTGTTGACCCAAAAAGATAATTAGAATCAATACATGGTAGTATAGAACCATCTGAAGGAAGTGGATCCATCCGGTAGAATGGCGGAAGCGCGAATTTTTTTTGAAAGATGGCATAATGCATACACATTAAAAGCGATCCAAAGGATGTACCCTTGGATACTCCTGGGTGTTTGATGTCACATGTGTAGATTCAAAATAGTCTAAACACACAAGGCATATAGAATTAAAATGAGAACAACATAAACTTAAACGGGACATTAACCTTGTAGTTTTTCTCATTGAAAGGGGTACGTGCTTCGTTCCTCTTTCCGAGTTCCAACTGTGTTCACAAGAGGTTTCAACGTAGAACTCCCTAATGATATCCACATACACCAGGAGAAACTTAGATTTCTTTGCTAGAAGAAATCAAGCCTTTGGATGACAAAGACAGAAAAGAATCACATATCAATTAGTGCATTCTTTTTGTCTAATTTTATTTTTCAAGTGATCCTAAATCAATGTAGAAGCAAAGAGGAGAAATGGAGAGAGGGGGCAGCCGTGTGCTTCAAGAGAAGGAGAGGGCAAGTGCTTTTTAATGCTAGAGTGCAATTGTGAGAAGTATCCTTAATAGGTTAGACTATGTATGTATATATACAAAATTAATGGAACTATATAAATATGTCTAGATACAATGGGATGTCTCTAGGTTTCGTTTCAAATTATCCACTAATCAAGCCTCAACTCGCATGGTATGATTAAATCATACCAAGTGAGGGAACCTCAATCAAGGATGATTTGTTCCTTTCCAAAAGGAACACATCCTCTTCCAAATAAAGGCTTGGCTGATTTTATGCTCCTCTAAAGAGCTAAAATCGGTCACCTCTCATTATGGGAAGAGTCCAACTTTTCCCATTCCAAAAGTGGAAGTCAACTTGTCTCTTGGCCATAATTTAATGGATGGGTCTTGTTTTAATTCAATTAGAACAAGCCCAATAAATCTAATAAATTAAATCTATTTTTAATTCAAGGCCCAAATCAAAATGTGCAAATCTTTTAATCCAATTAAAGACTTAAGTCCACAATCCTCTTAATTTATAAATTCTATTTATTAATTAGTGTAAGCCCAATATGATACTAGGTCATCCATCCAATGGAATATTCCATGAATAAATAATTCAATTATTTATTGTCTTCTGGAATTAACTATAAGTTAATTCCTTCATCTCCTCGATGATTTGTGTGTGACTTTTGGGTTCACCCTCACCTAGACTTGGGCTGTGTCCACACAAGCCCGTCACCATGGGTGGCCATCTAGGAAAGGTCCATGGCATTAGAGATTGGGTGAATATATGTGTGAATAGTTAGGCTCTCAATTGCCGTAAGGTTACGGCCCTTTCGTCTACCATCTCCCGACCTAAGTCTAGGGCATGGAATCGGGTGTCGGTTTCAATCCTGGATTAGGCAACTATGCTGGATGCCTGAGACTGCATTCGATCCATTGCATTGACGTAGGAAACCATTTCCTACTCAATCAATCACTATGGCCACAGTTTCAGAAAGCATGAACGCGTCTCCGAGTGCATAGGAGATATCTTTATCATATACTGATAGGGGACGGATCCTCTTCTTGAAACACACCGTCCTTGCTAGACATTCTGACTGCACTGGACAAGGCTTATGATGAACATGCTCGTGACATGAACACCTCTCGCTAGATCTAAGATATAGCCATTGTGTCCATGGTTCCTCATGTCTGAGGAATACTCCCGTACTATCGGGGCCAGGAAACTCCTAGTCATATCGACCAAGCCTCTGAGGCTTCCATACGACGATTTCCTGTGAGTCAGTTCAGTTAGCTCGACCAACCTACTAAGATCGTATGGACGAACCACGTTAGTTGCTGATTGAATGCGACACTCATCCAATGAATACGATATATATAGCAGAAGTCTCAATAGGACACTCGATGCCCTATCTCGAGCTCGAGGTCTTGACTTGCAACGTTCCAGACCAACCCTTTATCAGTTGGTTTTATAACCACCATCCAATGCGTGGTCCAACTACATGAGTTGTCATGGTTTTTAGGCTTTGTTGTGATGTTAATACAATATAAACGTAAAATGATCACAACAACGATAAAGCCAAATAATGAACACTCATTTTATTCATTCGACATAATACTACTTTATATCGAGTTTGTCAAATAGATTACATAAAGCCCAATCTAAAATTTACTTTCTGGTCACCTATTTGACACCATCAATGTATGATATGGGTGTAATTAGGTTTTTTGGTGTGGTTATGCTAGTAAATACAGTAGTAAGACCTTATCTAGTAGTAGTGGTGGTATTATATGATATGCGGATTTGGTTGTGATAAACCTTAGAGAGCTTGATGTTATTCTTTAAATGGAATGATTATCTCGTAATCACGCTATAATTGATTGTAAAGCAGAGAAAGTGGGGGTAGAAGTCATTGGACAAATAAAGATGATAATTCTGGGAGAAGGGAAAGTCATAACCAAATGTTTTAAATTTTTTCATGACTGCCTTTAATTTAATTAAAGAACGGTGTGAGATATGTTTAGCTAATATAAATGATATTACGATAGTTAGTCCTAGTGTATCGAATGTTCCTATAGTTAGAGAATTTCCTGATATTTGTTTTCTTCAGGAATTACCTAGGTAACCACCTCATTGGAAAGTAGATAATAAAATAGAGACTATTTCTGAGGCAACACCTGTTTCAATTACGCCATATAGAATTGTTCCAGTTAACTATGGGAGCTTAAAAACATAATAGAAGAACTATTAGAGAAAGAATTCATTAGATCGAGTACTTTATTGTGGGGTGAACTAGTATTGTTGCGAAAAAGGAAAATGGTCTTCCGAGGTTGTGTACTGAATCCTGCCAATTGAATAGGGTGACAGTGAAAAGTAAATACCTATTACCAAGAATTGATGGTATGCTAGACTAATTGTAGGGAGCTACAACCTTTTCAAAAATCAATATGAGGTCTAGTTATTCACAATTGAGGATAATACAACTTTTCGCACTCATTATGATTAATATGAGTTTTAGTAATCCCATTTAGATTAACAAAACACTAGAGGAGTTGATGACATTTTGAATTTCAAGAGTACTTGGTCCATTTGTGATAATTTTTGTATATGATGTCTTTATGTATTCGAGAAATAGGGAAGATTATGAACAACATCTGAAAAGAGTGATTTAGATTGTGCAAGAAATAGAGTTGTACGCGGAGTTAAGTGAATGAGAATTTTGGGTGAATTAGGTAGTTTTTCTAGGATATGTGATATCTAGAGATGGGGTTATGCCTGATCCGGCGAAGGTAAAAAGCTATTACATAATGGAGGATACCAAAATATAGGATTGAGGTTTGAAGTTTTCTAGGATTAGTTGGGTATTATAGGATTTTTTTTTGAGGTTTTCTCTTTAAGTGTCAGTCCTTGACAAAGGTATTAAAGAAAGGAGTGTTAGAATAGGTTACCGTGAAGCTAATCTAGTTAGGCATATGTTACCTGTTTCTGACAATTGTGGTATAAAAAATTATTCTGAATAAAAGTGATGTTCAGTTTATGACATTTATACTTTGATTGTGTTCACTTATTCTGTATTACTGTTCAATGCATAAGCAAAGCCCACAGACCGGATGAGTTAATCCAAGAGGCTGGACTGCGCATAGGTTGGCAGTCATGAATCCAGCCTCTTTAGATCGGTCTGAAACTCTCCAAGTCAAGGACCTCGAGATTGGGTATCAAGGTCCAATCGAGACTTGCAGTAAGGATTGCAGTCGTGTTTCATCGACAAAGTGACGAGAGTTGTCCATGCAATATTAGTGGGTTAGTTGGCTCGGTGCAGGATGACTGAGGTGACTCGCGGGAATCGTCATATGGGAAACTTTGAGTGGGTTGGTCAGTATGACTCGTATTCCCGATTCTGATAGTACGAGATTAGTCCTTAGACTTGAGGGATTACGGCAGTCACATACACACCATGCTTGTATATTAGGTTTGGTGAGGCCCCTTCTCCCCTTCCAACATGAAAGAGTCCACCGCCTGCTGGGGCCTCATTTCATTCTCGTAAGGGGGCCGCTTCTTCCCCCTCCGCAGGAAGACTTCCTTCTTTCCCTTGCCTGGCTGGTTATCTCAAACCGGCATTCGAAGGGAAAAAACTAATAAATGAAATGAGATGCCACTATCGAAAGCGAGGTGGAGTGAAGCACGGTCGGCAACAGCTAATTGGCTTAGGCGATTCTTGTTGTGGGCGTAGGGTAGGACTCTCTTTCAATCCCTCCGGAAATGCGAAAGCTGCAAATGAAGCCCTAGCTTTCAAAGAATATTCATCCTTGCTCTCAGTCTGTAATACCTGCGTTTTATTTCCTATCAGACTAGAAGCAAGTCTAGCGAAGTCACCTCGGGATGAAATTCGTTTTGAGTTTTTTTGAACACCCGGCAATCTCCGAGAAGACAGAGCAGTGGAAATTATCCCTCGTATCGTAAGGCAGGCTGTAGCTCTAGTTCGACTAGCGTGATTGATGAACATGGGCAGCAATTAGTGAGAGTCGGTTGCTGTTCTTGCTTGAGTCGACGCCCTTGGTTTCAGCTACTGTGATCTTTTCCGCTGCTATTGATGTTGGAGGCATAAGCGCAGCTATTTCATATGCTGCAAAGTAAGTAGTATGGCCTTTCACCCCTAGCCACAAGTCATCCCCGTATTTTGCCACATACGTGGGTTCGGTCCTCCAAGGCCTGTTAGAGCTCTCTTCAACCTGCTCATGGCTAGATCGATCGGTTTCGGGTCAAATAGGAAGAACTAGAAGATTCCACCTCTGGAAAGCGCCTACACCTAATGGCTTAAGCCGCTGTTCCCATTTCCTCGCTGACCCATCATGCAAAAGGTACGCCGTCGCGAGACAGCCCGAGGCAGAGGGAAAAATACGAGGTACTCTATTGCTTAGTCTAGCTTTTATGGAAGCTTTAACGATTTATGGATTGGTTGTAGCATTAGCACTTTTATTTGCGAATCCTTTTGTTTAATTGTTTAATCTTAGAAATAGGAAAAATATGTATTTTTCCTATTTTATTGCTTTGGACTTGTCGTTTGCTTTTTCAAATTACATCAGGATTTTCCCTCCTACAATTCCTTATTCGTTGAGAAAACAACCTACGGGAAGGGCTGATTTGCAGATGAGGAATTAGCATACCGACTCGCTTTCATCCTTCCCGTTCGTAGTCCAAGGGAAACTCTTTTTATGAGGTGGTGCAACAATCAAGGGGTAGTTCATACTTTATAACTCGAATATTTTTTGACTCGATTTCAAAAAAGAAAAGAATAAATAAAAAAGAGGGGCAAAGTGATAGAAAAAGAACTTTGGTCGATTTTTTAGTCTATCTATAAGAGGAGATTATATGAAAAAACTTTCAGGTCGAGCGACCAATAAGGTATGTAAAGAGGTGGACGTCTATAGACGCGAGAAATTGCTAGAAGCATCCGCTCGGGATCAAATAAGCCGATGGTTAGAAGGGCACTTTGCAATATTATCTAAAAAGTGAATCTCATATCCCTGACACAGCCTTCAAAGAGGGGGAAGCCCCTCCTAAATCTACCGGTCTCACAGAGTACTAGTAAAGCCGCATTCCCTCAGCAGTTATCGTGAAATTGCTCCAGGCTCTTTTCCCCGAACACTCTCTCCGCGCTCTTCGTCTTTCCTCGATGGAGTCTTAGTTTCATCTTGTTTAAGCGGGTGAGAAGTATGGTTGCCCAAATCAACCTACCCACCTGAGCATGCGACTCAAGGAATTTCGTATGGAAAGGCAGGGGTTGTTTCCGCAAAAGGTCTTAGTGTCCCAGTTCATTCGGATTCGATCAGTGGATCATAAATGAGCGTAGCTTTACTGACCTCGCACCGAACTCTAAGCGCTAGTTGAACCTTCTTCGGTCTCTTTCAGCGGCGGGCTTACCTTTCTTTTTATTAGTATTGAATTCATGTCATTGTCGCGCATCATCCTTGTTAGAAAAGGAAGAACAAAACCCTCTTTATGGGAGGGGAAGGTCATATACTTTTAGGAAGAATTTACCGGATTTACTAAACTACGGATGGACTGATCTAAAGAGCGGAGACTTGATTCGATATTTAGAGTTGCTTGCTATAGGTTAGGACTTCTATCGTGCTATTCTATAGATAGTCTATAGATAGGTAGGCTACAAAGACAAGGGATCTCTCTCGCTATGGATAGTTGCTGCGAGAAGCTTCTGCCAAGGGCAATAAGACTTTCAGGGGGAGTAAATTCTTTTTTATCTCATCCTGAGGTTTTTTTA